>JASDDO010000014.1:546765028-547118469 GCA_030015575.1 Agapanthus africanus | reverse complement strand
TTAAATGTATATTAAGGTTAAGGGGTTAAATATGAAATTGAAACATAATGGTATTAAAGTGAAAAATACGGTAAATTGAAAAGGTTATCATTTCATGTGTGAAAACTTATTCAAATTGATCTTTACAAGTTTAATGGTCAAGATAAAGATGTTTAGGAATGATTGAATTGATTAGAAGAAGAAAAAATTAACATTATGGTATTAAAGTGAAAAAGAATACGATATTGCAAAAGCTATCATTTCATGTGAGAAACTTTATCCAAATTAGTTGTTATGTGATTAATAGTCATCATGAATAAGTTTAAGTATTATAGAATTGGTGACAAGTGAGATTTTATAGAAAACCGAATCGGAAATCGGTTTGTTCCGATTTCCGTCGGGTTTCGTAATTTCGTATTTTTGAGAAGTAGAAAGAAGGAAAGAATGGGACTTACGGGTTTCGATCTATACTAAGGAGTGTAGGGGAACTAAAGAAGTTTTCGAGGCATTGCTTCGTCGCCGGTTGTTTCTAAAAAACATCGCCGGAATTCCCGCCGGAATCTCGTCGGAGCTTCGCCGCGAACTTGTTTTCAAAGCACACATTTCTTGGAAAACTTTTGAGAGAGTGGCTCAAGATTTTTGAGGTGAGAGGGTAGTGTGTAGGGTTGGTATTTATAGGGTTATGCTAGGGTTAGGGTAGATGAAAAGTTAAAAATAAAAATGTGATAAAAATGTAATAAAAAATGTATTAAAAGTGGAGTAATTGGGGGTTTTTAAAGAGCTCTGGAAGTGGTCTAAGGCTGAACATTTGCAGATGCATAGGGAATATGAAAAGACACAACTTTCATGTTGTGGCCGTCGCCGGAATCGGCCGACTCGGGGGTGACTCGGCCGTGACTCGGTCGGAGCACTGAGTCGGCCGAGTCAAGGCCGAGTTGGCCGATTCCCGGCCAAGTCCAGCGGCCTGGATTCCCCCAACGGTTCACCTAACTCCTGCAAGTGTTACATGTTTGGGTATAGTGGGGTTTTTGTGAGATATGCACGTGTAAACTATTGGTATTCTAAAGGTTTTAAAAAAAATCAATATTAAAAATAATGTGGGGTATGGGATTTGAACTCTGGTGGCTTGGTTCAGCTGTGCAAGGTATTACCAATGAGCTACAAGCTCCTTCTTGTAATTATGGAGTTATTTAATTACTTAAAATGATAGCAGCAATAGTAAATACCCCAAGTATACATTAAATTTAAAATAATTTCTTGTACACTAAAAATAGAGTTATTACATTCTTGTAACTTGTAATTAAAAACAAAATATTTACTTATATCTTGTGCTCAGTCTAAAATACCCCTTTATGATTTTGAAAAAAATTAATTTAAAAATTTGTATAGAAAAAAGTGTATAAGAAAATTAGGTTGTTACATTCTACCCTCCTTATAAAAATTTCGTCCTCGAAATTTGTAAAACGAAAGTGTAACAAATCCAAGGAAAGTTTGGTGCTGGTGTACTGACAGTATGCGAAAAATAACAAGGTGGTGCAAGGGTTTTAGAAATGTGAAGAATGTGTGAAGGAATGAAAGGATGCTAAGGTTTTGGTAAAATTGTAAAAGAGATGAGGGAATTTTGGGTTAAGACAGATTCACGATATAAGATTCAAAGAATAAGAAATGATGGGATTCAAGGAATATGATTGTAAAGAATGTTTTAGTTGCTGGTTCTTGTGTTTTATATTGCTTAGGGTTCCATACAGCTCTGACCTGCATGGGCCACCAACAAAACCTGTCACGCCCCGCTTCCCAGTGTACGGCGAAGGGGAAGCGACGAGGTCCGCTACGTATATACTCAGAAGTATATACGCTAAGCGTATCTAAGCAATATAAAATAAATACACAAGAGACAAGAAATAAAAAGAACAGCAACTTTTATTTATTAACATTCTTTGTACAATGCATCAAAGGAAATACAACTGAAATAAAATGATGCCTAAACAGTGGCATAACGGAAAATGAAAAGTACAGAAAGAAAAGTGTACAATGAAACTAAAGTGCAGGGTCTTCGGCAAACTGCTCCAAGTCTTCTTGAGATGGCTCGATCTCCGCCGGGTCCAAACCACTTGACGACATTCAAAGAAGAAATAGAATGTCGTCAGCGAATAGGTCGCTCGGTAAGTCCCAAAGATAAGGGAGAAATAGACAGAGAGTAAGAGAGAGAGATAGTGGCTTTTAATGTTGTATTATAATATTGTAATATTGTATTAACGCTGTTGTTTGTAACCTGGTACAGAAGATGCCAGTGTATACGAGGGGAGTCCCACTTACACCGGGGACCTTGGTAACCTGTAGTACAAGGCTCCGTCGATAATACCACGGAACAACGGCATGGATGTAATTACGTCTTAAGTGACCACCTCGTGCCACCTTTAACATATTCCGTACTAGTCTACCCCTTAAACCTTGCGATGTCTTATTTGTATTGTTATCTTGTAAATTGTATTGATTGTAAGATTGATTGACTGACCGAAACCATGGTATCAGTAAGCGGTTGTAACCATAGAGTCATGTAAATGGAATAACTGAGAATCATGTAAAAGCAATAGGTATATCCATGGTTCGGTTCAGTTAAGATATATAGATTGATATTGGATTCATGAATTCATGAGTTCATATTAAAGTGGAAACTTGTAGATTATAGATTGAGTTGAATCATATTCAAGTCAGATTAATCAGACTCAAACCCGAGTCAGACAATCAGAAATGTGAATCGAAGTCTTATAATTGCTAAGGTCCTTAGGGTAATTTATAAAACTTGAGGGGGTTTTGTATAAAAATACTTTTATATACTTTTCAAAATACACCTCAAGTATTTATTGTTCGTCTTTAGATTTGTAATGAGGGTGGATTTTATGTCGTGTCATTTCTAGTGAAAATATCCTAGTTATAGGTATTTATCTGTAATATTGATTTATTTGAAGTTCATAGTATTTTAGTGTAAAATTTATTACTGTGATTTTTAGGAAAAAGTGTAAAATTTATATTATAGTAAAATAGATATTTAAATGATAAATATACATATGTTTATACAAAAATATTTTTTAATAAATATTTTATATTCCAAAAATCTCATTTTCTTAAGATGTCGTATTTTAAACCTTTCGAGACCGAATGCTCCTTGCGGAGGTCTGAATCTCGCACTACTAGCCCGAGGGTGCGCGATAAACCGTACGATCCCGAACGGGTTCCCCAAAGATGGGTTGTAGCGGCGCTTTGCAAAGATTGTAAAATACTAATCCTTTAGAAAACGGTTTTATAAAGTAAAAGGTATTTATTTGCAAAGTGTAATTTTCCGTATTTTAGATTCTAGGGTTTCCTAAGCCAACTAGCCTATTTCGAAAAGATCTAAACGACAAGTCGTTAGAAGCCTAAAATCGTCTCTTCACCGCCAATTGTGGCCAGGTAAGTACAAGTGAGGAAGGAGGGATCCGCTCACGAATCGTGAGGCGGGCCTTTTAAAGTTACCTAAACTCACTTGTCTAGCCTAGACACCACAAAGTCAGATTTAGATAAACGATCGATGTCCACAACTAATCGTATTTTCCTAGTAAGAAATATTTATTTAAAAGTGTAACAAATCTAAAACATTTAAGAATGGTTTTATGAAGATTATGGTATTTTAATGAAAGTTTCGTTTTATCGTATTCTAAGTTTTGATGATATCATTTTAGGGTTGTATTTGTATGTGTGTGGAGGTAGGTCGTCACCTCGTGATCTATTTTAAATGTATATTAAGGTTAAGGGGTTAAATGTGAAATTGAAACATAATGGTATTAAAATGAAAAAATACGGTAAATTGAAAAGGTTATCATTTCATGTGTGAAAACTTATTCAAATTGATTTTTACAAGTTTAATGGTCAAGATAAAGATGTTTAGGAATGATTGAATTGATTAGAAGAAGAAAAAATAAACATTATGGTATTAAAGTGAAAAAGAATACGATATTGCAAAAGCTATCATTTTATGTGAGAAACTTTATCCAAATTAGTTGTTATGTGATTAATAGTCATCATGAATAAGTTTAAGTATTATGGAATTGGTGACAAGTGAGATTTTATAGAAAACCGAATCGGAAATCGGTTTGTTCCGATTTCCGTCGGGTTTCGTAATTTCGTATTTTTGAGAAGTAGAAAGAAGGAAAGAATGGGACTTACGGGTTTCGATCTATACTAAGGAGTGTAGGGGAACTAAAGAAGTTGCCGAGGCATTGCTTCGTCGTCGGTTGTTTCTAAAAAACGTTGCCGGAATTCCCGCCGGAATCTCGTCGGAGCATCGCCGCGAACTTGTTTTCAAAGCACACACTTCTTGGAAAACTTTTGAGAGAGTGGCTCAAGATTTTTGGGGTGAGAGGGTAGTGTGTAGGGTTGGTATTTATAGGGTTATGCTAGGGTTAGGGTAGATGAAAAGTTAAAAATAAAAATATGATAAAATGTAATAAAAAATGTATTAAAAGTTGAGTAATTAGGGTTTTTAAAGAGCTCTGGAAGTGGTCTGAGGCTGAACTTTTGCACGTGCATAGGGAATATGAAAAGACAAAACTTTCATGTTGTGGCCGTCGCCGGAATCGGCCGACTCGGGGGTGACTCGGCCGTGACTCGGTCGGAGCACTGAGTCGGCCGAGTCAAGGCTGAGTTGGCCGATTCCCGGCCGAGTCCGGCGGCCTGGATCCCCCTCGACGGTTCACCTAACTCCTGCAAGTGTTACATGTTTGGGTGTAGTGGGGTTTTTGTGAGATATGCACGTGTAAACTGTTGGAGATAGTGCCCTCAGAGTCAATTATTGGATCACAGGCACGTGATTGCAATGATTGAGGGAGGACCTGTCCCAGTAGGACAGTCTTACTCAAGATGATAGTATGCTATCTGGTTTATCTTTATCATCGTGTACTGCTTTAGGTGACCTTACGAGTCGCTATTGCACGTTGATAGAGCTCCAAGGATTCTAGCTTGACTACCAGCAGTATGAGGGCGATCATATACGTGAGAGCTGGAGTCTATAAGCATATCCTTAAAAGGTCCTTAGTCGTGGGAGTTTCGAAACAGTGCATCGATACTCCGGAGTAGACTAGTGTATACAGTCGAGACCCCGACGAGGAGCGGTGGCCGGTCTCACAAGCCACTGGTGTCTGTTGGTTCACCTAAGATGTATACAGGTGCTCATTGGGTTATGAGTACACCGGACAGGACTCGTCGGGAACCTGCTAGTTGGTATTATACCTGACGTCAGATAGCAGTTCCCTGGTGACATGTGTACAGGTTAGTTCATCGACCTGAGATCGTCATTTGTCTCGTGTAAGTTCCCACAGTACTTTGATTACTACCCTACCACGGCTCAAAGGAGTCGTGCAAACAGGTTTTAACTGGGTACAGTCCCAAGCCACATGGAGGTAGTGAGCGGATCTGCAGGGGTTCGTCTCTCCCGGTATTGGGGGTGAGGTCGCGCTGTGTCTAGGAGAGCCAGAGCATGAAAAGTCCTTGGCCAAGGCAGGAGATTTGCTGGTAGGTATTCCAGTAGTATCTCAGGGTGTTCTAGGCTACACTCTGACACGACTTGTACAGATTTTGGGGGTCTGACTTTTACCAACCGCCTAGGCCCGCCATGCGATGCTCATAGACGAACGGACCGGACTGTACGGATATTGTCACTGACAGGCTCAGTAGGGTGTCAGGATGAGTTCGCTCATCGACGTCCCTTTTGGTCAGTACCTGGTAGCCCGTTACGTATTGGCTGATACCTCTGACGTGCTAGTGGTTAAATCCACAGCCAAAGTATTGACGAGTCTTTAGAGTCCACCACACACAGTTACTCAAGTTTCGGGCGAAACGCTGTAGAGGCCGTATGGAGATATGGCAGGGTTCGATCAGATACGTGCGGTATTGCACGGATCGTGATCGGACGGATTTTACTAGCCGGCTTTGGCTTAAGCCGGATCCTAGTATTAGATAGTGTAGATATTGTCTCTTTGCATTTGTGTTCAGTGGGAATACAAATGAGGGCATGTATATGCAGTAGAGGGGTTTTCCTGTAATTTATTACGGGATCAGTTTTCTGAAGTTGCCAGTTTGCATTCCGTTCCGGCCGGTTTTCCTTTGATCCTTCACGGCCGGACTTTCGATGGAGGGGGTAATTTGCAATTATGCAAATTACTTTTTGTGGAGGGGTTTTATTGCATTATGTGGCTTCTTTCATCATGAGATTCTTTTCTAGTCTATTCTATTCCATTTATTGTGATGGTTTGTGAAAGGGTTTGATAAGAAATTGGTGTGACATTTTTCTACACATATTCATCCCCTTTCTTCTCTTGTTAATGATTCATTCATTTTTCTCCACTTGAAAAAGAGGCCGGCCACTATGGGGAGGGGAGAGATTTGAGGAGTGGGAAATTATTCTATCTTCATCTCATTCCATGGTTGCAAAAGACTAGCTCCATATATCTCATTGCTCTTTATCATTCTCCTCCTCAATTCCTCCATCAAGGCAACTTCGTATACCCCAAAGAAACATAGCCTACTACACTATATCTACAGCAAATCTTCGGCGCGTCGGCTATCCAACTTCGTGCCCGAGTTGCCTCGGTCCAGAGGTGGGAGCCCGTAAAAGAACTCGGCTACGTGGTGCCCTTTCCGGCGAGGAGGTGATGAACGGAGTTTCCGCGGGAGATCGGAGTGGAGACAAAGACCGAAGGACACGGATCACTTGGTATACTTCTCTACCCATATTTTAGTTTGCTAGTAGCTAGGTTAATGGCCCGATCCGGGTTAAAAGTGCGCGGTGGTACCGGTTTGCTATTTTGCAAAGTTTTTCGTTTCCGCATTTCCGGTGTCGGATCGACGGCCGGGGCGCCGCCGTGCACTTACACTGGTATCAGAGCCAGGCCATTAACCATGCCTAGCTTGCTCTAGTATGTTTAGAACTCGATCGAACAAAAATCCCGAAAACCCGATTTCAAGTTGCACAGTTTTTGTCGAAATTTTTTTGGAGTCTAAAAATTTTTCAGGTTGTTTCAGAATGATGTGTAGGGAATTCTAAGCATTCTGTAAAAAGTTGGTCGCCTGAACTCACTATGCCACCGCGGAACCGCGGCCAAACCCATGCTTGGGCCGCGGTTCCGCCGCGCTTTTGACTGTTCATTTGACTAAATTTTTGCAGAAAACTCCTGAGTTCAAAATGGGCATTTTGGAATGATCTGTTTGGGCCCAGATTTTCTGTGAGTGCTACAGTAGTGTTTGGGGCCCACTTTGGTAATTTTTGATCGATCGGATATTTTAAACATATTAGTTCATAGTATTTACATTATATCTGCGACCGTGAATGTCACTTGATTGGTAAATCCTGTCTAACTGCTATAGCCCGGTTAGACGGATTTGCGAACGTGACATTCACGTTAATGTTCTGTGTTGTTGCGGATCGGTCGTGGGGATAGCCTGGTTGCAGTATTAGTACAGTTTTGTTTTATATGTACATTTGATTTTTCGGGGTGAGCGTCCGACATGTGGACTGCCGTCACTGCCTGTTTGTACTATTCTTTTGGGGCACGACCGGGTCAAGGTCGATGTACCCGTTGTATGTATATTTTACTTTCTGTACTAGGATTACCCCGCGGAGGGGTGCACGGGTAGCCGGGTTCTAGAGGGCAATGAGCCCGCATCTCATGGCATTAAGACGGGGGGGGGGGCTTCACTCTAGAATTGGCGGGCTATTCACCGCACTCGTAGGGGGTACAGGTTGACCCAGGAGGGGTGCCCAAGTTACCGGAATCCGTGAAGTGCTGGGTGGTCCATTCACGTTGTTGAAGGGGGCTGCCTCTGTTCAGGTTTTGGCGGGTAACTTGCCGCGCCCGTAGGGGTCTAGGATTTCATTGCACAGGCTATCCACACGACCAGGGGAATGTCAGGTTTCTGTAGCGGCTCTGTGAAACCCAGGGATCCCAGATATCTGTATTGTTCTGTGATGCTGTACATTTATGTGATGTTGCATTTTATCACGCCTTGAGCGAAAATTATATAATATATATATACTAGTAGATGTTGTATATGTTTTGCATCCGCGCTAGTCCAGTTCCCGCTCTGTCGTTAGTTAAGTAACCTAACGGGTGATGACAGGACCCAGTGGCGAATCCGGATGGCATATACGTACATTATTATTTTCGTTCTTTTGTGGTGTGATCAATTGATGGGACTGCGTTGATTCGGATCAATGCAAGTTAAACAAACCTTTTCTGATGTTGTTGGAACACTTTTTTAAAAAGCTGTTATTGCAAGGATGTTTACTTTTGTTTTGCACAGTGGTATTCAGTTGGAATATCCTGCTCCTCAGTCGACGAGGCAAGGGCCGAGATCCCTTCACCGGGAGTGACCCCTTGGACAGAAGTTTGCGTCAGTGCAATAACTTCACTATAGTCGTTTACTTTTGCTTTGCATCATGGTATTCAGTTGGAATATCCTGCACCTCATTCTACGGGGAAAGAGCCGAGATCCCTTCACCGGGAGTGACCTCTTTAGCAAAGGTTTTCGTCACTATATTTTCAAAAGCTATCCGGTTCCTTCAACGAGATCAAGTTCATTACGTTAAAGGTTTTCGCCAGAAACCATTCGTAGCCCTCCGTCGTTTCATATGGATAGTCAATAGTATTCAAGCTGTGTATGTTGGCCAAAGTCAAGGCACAGTGTTTGGTAACTGTTGGGTATTCATATGCAGCATAGATAGATGCGTTGGTTTGGGACAGTCGTATAGCCATGTTGGCCAAAGTCAAGGGCTTGTAGGGGTGGGTTCAAATTAACCTGGAGAATGACGGGTAGAACTTGACATGTGACTTATGATATGTTGGCCAAAGTCAAGGTCATAAGAGCATGGGGCAAAAATCCACATCGGGAGTTTCTAAAGAAACTGAAACTTGCCAGATATGCGCATACCTTCTGGAGTGTGATAACGTGAGCGGATTTCGTCACGTTATCATGCGATGATAGTTGGATCCCGATTCCCACTGATGAGTTGGTTTACTCCTCGGGTGATCCCGGCTAATTCTTCTTTCAGGTTTGGGGAAGAATTTGACGTTACAGTGGGAGGTTTCCAGATTAGATAAAGTGATAACCATTCCGATCTAGGTTAGAGTGCACGCTGAGTGTTTCTTTTCTCTCTCTCTTTGGCAGCGACCATAGACCCGACCCTAGACTATGACTCAGTGACCAAATTGACCGAACCTTCTTAACACTGACTTTTGGATTGTCAGAGTTGCAAACCTCATTGCCACTCCTACTTTTACCCTTTTCTCCAGGACACCCCGTATTACTACGAACGTCCACTTCCATTGGACAAAACCATCGTATGGTTATATACGAACTCGAAGGAATTCGAGGATGGTTTCTGGTTCTGGAGAAAACGAATAGGATTATTCAGTTGTCTTTTTCGTTTACCTTCTCTCTCAGGTTGCGAGTACTCCTTGGTTTAGGAGATAGTACACCTATTACGCAAATTGGATAGTCTTCTTCCAAACCTTAGGCTGGTGCCGAACGGTGGGGAATGAAGAAAACCAATTAGCCTAAACGGTGTACAGAAGGTATTAAGTTAAGACAAAGAAAGGGATTAGTAAGAGGGCAAAGTAAATTGCGACTGCTATTCACGACCAAACCAATTATTTCTTCGCCAATCCTAAATCACCTTTGTATTTCTCCAGGACACTTCGTATCACTACGAAGATCCCAAGTTTATTGGATAATCCATCGTATGGTTATATACGAACTTGAAAGGAACTTGTTCCAGTTTGGGGATGGATCCTGGTTCAGGAGAAATAGGAATAAGGTTCATTCGGTTGTCTTTTATCTTCACCTTCTCTCGCATTGCGAGTGCTCCTAGGATTAGGACAGTACACCCATTATGCTTATTGGATAGTTTTCTTCCAAACCATAGGCTGGTGCAGAACGGTAGGGCAGGAAGAAAACCATTTGGCCTAAAGGGTTGTACAGAAGGTAATGACTAAAGATATATAAAGGGATTTTGAGAGATGGCAAAGAGATATACTGTTACAGTTGTGAATCTGGGTAATGGAAGAGGCATTACTAGGAATACCGGGATACCCCATCGAAACATTTCAATGTTTCAGTTTCACTGTGTACTGTTAAAAGAAAACTGATTTCCCAATTAGACACTTGCTCCAGGGTATGTATTTACCAGGTATGATTCTCCCATCTGTATGGTTTTACAGATGATGAGTGGGAGTAAGTTATTGGAAATTAGGTGATCATCCTCATTATATCGGGATTCGTTGAAATTGGTGATATTTGAGGAAGTCACCTGGGTTGTTTGTCGGACGACAAATATTTGGTTTTGAATATCCGTTGTTATGCACCAATTTCAAATTGATATATCTGTACGTCTATTTTTATAGAGTGAGACATACCTTTTTGAAATTATGTCTATGACATTTACCTATATCAGTGGATGGTTAGGTAAGGGGCATTGAACAGCGGTGTAATTCTTCTTAACCATAAGTACAGTTTTCAACCTACGACACACAGTGAATGAGTTATTAGACTCAGGGGACTTGTACAGAGTGTTGTATATTGTCCAGTGTCCATTAGGACAGAGGGGTTGGTCCTCGTACTATATTCGGTTTACTTATCACTTCTCTGGTTCTTAGACAGGTGTTTCGTAGAAACACAAGGTCGAAGTTTTGAGAAGTTATAGGTATAAGAATAAAGTAGAGAACCAGGTATTGCAAGCATCGGGATTCTTCAAGGTGATCGAAGATGTAGATACTTATGAATGGTATTCAGTTGATAGTAATGGTTAAGAGAACCTGCTTCTCTTTCAGGTTACTCATAATTGGAAGGATTCCTAAGTTGAGTAACGCTGATCGGCCTCCTTCCATTTAGTTGACATGCACTGGTGACAGCTGCATGATTTGAATCTGGTTCAATTAAATCAGTGCCTCTGTTTCTATATTGGATATAGAACAGTTCATATCTTGACATTGTTAAGATAACGGGGAGTTGTCCGGCTTATGCTTAAAACCAGACTCCTGATAACTCAAGGCACGTTTCTGTAATGGCTGTTTGTGGGTTGACCCGGGCTATGACGAGGGTTGATTTTCTACCATCTGGAAGATCAATAGTGACTTTGTTCTTGACTCACCACAGTTTTAACTAAAATGGATTTTTTCAGAAAACAGTAGTGGGAGTATGGTAGAACTGGAAGTGATTCCAGAACCACAAACGATTACTGAAGATTTGATAGGAACCTAAAAATTCAATCTGGTTTGACATTCCATTGGCCACTCCGCAGATAAGGTGGGTAACCTCAGGCACCCGAGAGGTACTCCGGTAGCCTCAAGGACGGTGACAGGGAGGTTCTTGTTTACCCAGACTTGTCATTGCTGTTGTTCCAGGCTGCGAGACCCGGCAGGAGGATGAGTATAGCGTCATTCTAAACTAGCTTTAGAAGTGCACGTGTATATGACTCTGCCAGAAGGTTGTCTTAGTCAGTGGGAGCAGCGGAAGCATTGGTGGACATGTGGCTTATGTCTATTTATAGACTAAAGCAGATATAGCGGAGATAGATCATCTATTTTTGATGTGACAGTCATAGGTTTGATTTCATCAGAATAAGCGATGGATCTGTTAAGAAGGTAGTAGGGTGTGATGTCCTGGTATTTGATGATATACACGGAATAGGAAGTGATATTCCTATACTACGATCGGTTATACTTTGGTCGTCACACAGTTGTTTCTCTACATAGGACTTGGATATTATATCAGACATTCTGGTTACTAGATCTATGTTTTTAGATCTAGATTTGGGTGGTTTCCCAATCTGTGTACTTTGACAGCATTCTAAGAGTTTTTTAGAATGGACGACTCCTGGCACGGTAGTATACCTACAGGTGATGGAGTCACCCTCTCTAAAGGTGTCTTACAGACTAAAGGGGAGAGGGATGTGCATGATTGGCAGATCACTTGCTTAGACAATTGAGTCAATCATGAGATGTCAAGTACCACACCAGATGTTGTTTTTGCGGTAGGTGCAATAAGTTAATATTGATCCAATCCTGGAGAAACAGTCGGAAGCAGTTTTAGAACATAAGTTGATGTTCTAGGGATTTGATATCGGCAGCCTCCTTTAGGAGACGGTTATCATTCCAGGCTTCCAAGGTGACCTGGATGACAGAGTGACTGTCAGAGTTATAGTTTTCCTTCTGACGAGGGGCAGTATTTTGGACAGATGGTCCAGGTGGATACTGAGGGAAGGCATGGCACAGGATACTGATTAAGTTCAGTTGACGATACAGTCTAAGAAGTTTGGATTTGGAGTTCACTTATGAGCTAGGTCCCATCAGATATCCAGACATATTCTAAGACAGGTATTGCTCATTTCGGGAGATGGCTTTCTCCGCGAACTTGAGATAAAGAGAGACATAGAAAGAAACATCAGAGCGGATCCACTCACTGAGGCTATTCCTCGAACGCAATAGTTTCGCAAACGAGCTTTGTGAGACTGACTAGTAGAGGAATTGGGTGTTCGGTATCACACGGGCTGTGAGTATGCGGCATCGCAATAATTAGCCTTGAGTGCAAGTGGGAGATTGTGGGAGATAGTGCCCTCAGAGTCAATTATTGGATCACAGTCACGCGATTGCAATGATTGAGGGAGGACCTGTCCCAGTAGGACAGTCTTACTCAAGATGATAGTATGCTATCTGGTTTATCTTTATCATCGTGTACTGCTTTAGGTGACCTTACGAGTCGCTATTGCACGTTGATAGAGCCCCTAGGTTTCTTGCTTGACTACCAGCAGTATGAGGGCGATCATATACGTGAGAGCTGGAGTCTATAACCACATCCTTAAAAGGTCCTTAGTCGTGGGAGTTTCGAGACAGGGCATCGATACTCCGGAGTAGACTAGTGTATACAGTCGAGACCCCGACGAGGGGCGGTGGCCGGTCTCACAAGCCACTGGTGTCAGTTGGTTCACCTAAGATGTATACAGGTGCTCATTGGGTTATGAGTACACCGGACAGGACTCGCCGGGAACCTGCTAGTTGGTATTATACCCGACGTCAGATAGCAGTTCCCTGGTGACATGTGTACAGGTTAGTTCATCGACCTGAGATCGTCATTTGTCTCATGTGAGTTCCTATTGTACTTTGATTACTACCCTACCACGGCTTAAAGGAGTCGTGCAAACAGGTTTTAGTTGGGTACAGTCCCGAGCCAGATGGAGGCAGTGAGCGGATCTGCAGGGGTTCGTCTCTCCCGGTATTGGGGGTGAGGTCGCGCTGTGTCTAGGAGAGCCAGAGCATGAAAAGTCCTTGTCCAAGGCAGGAGATTTACTGGTAGGTATTCCAGTAGTATCTCAGGGTGTTTTGGGCTACACTCCGACACGACTTGTACCGCTTTTGGGGGTCTGACTTTTACCAACCCCCTAGGCCCGCCATGCGATGCTCATAGACGAACGGACTGGACTGTACGGATATTGTCACTGACAGGCTCAGTAGGGTGTCAGGATGAGTTCGCTCATCGACGTCCCTTTTGGTCAGTACCTGGTAGCCCGTTACGTATTGGCTGATATCTCTGACGTGCTAGTGGTTAAATCCACAGCCAAAGTATTGACGAGTCTTTAGAGTCCACCACACACAGTTATTCAAGTTTCGGGCGAAACGCTGTAGAGGCCGTATGGAGATATGGCAGGGTTCGATCAGATACGTGCGGTATTGCACGGATCGTGATCGGACGGATTTTACTAGCCGGCTTTGGCTTAATCCTGATCCTAGTATTAGATAGTGTAGATATTGTCTCTTTGCATTTGTGTTCAGTGGGAATACAAATGCGGGCATGTATATGCAGTAGAGGGGTTTTCCTGTAATTTATTACGGGATCAGTTTTCTGAAGTTGCCAGTTTGCATTCCGTTCCGGCCGGTTTTCCTTTGATCCTTCACGGCCGGACTTTCGATGGAGGGGGTAATTTGCAATTGTGCAAATTACTTTTTGTGGCGGGGTTTTATTGCATTATGTGGCTTCTTTCATCATGAGATTCTTTTCTAGTCTATTCTATTCCATTTATTGTGATGGTTTGTGAAAGGGTTTGATAAGAAATTGGTGTGACTTTTTTCTACACATATTCATTCCCTTTCTTCTCTTGATAATGATTCATTCATTTTTCTCCACTTGAAAAAGAGGCCGGCCACTATGGGGAGGGGAGAGATTTGAGGAGTGGGAAATTATTCTATCTTCATCTCATTCCATGGTTGCAAAAGACTAGCTCCATATATCTCATTGCACTTTATCATTCTCCTCCTCAATTCCTCCATCAAGGCAACTTCGTATACCCCAAAGAAACATAGCCTACTACACTACATCTACAGCAAATCTTCGGCGCGTCGGCTATCAACTTCGCGCCTGAGTTGCCTCGGTCCAGAGGTGGGAGCCCGTAAAAGAACTCGGCTACGTGGTGCCCTTTCCGACGAGGAGGTGATGAACGGAGTTTCCGCGGGAGATCGGAGTGGAGACAAAGACCGAAGGACACGGATCGCTTGGTATACTTCTCTACCCATCTTTTAGTTTTCTAGTAGCTAGGTTAATGGTCCGATCCGGGTTAAAAGTGCGCGGTGGTGCCGGTATGCTATTTTGCAAAGTTTTTCGTTTTCGCATTTCCGGCGTCGGATCGACGGCCGGGGCGCTGCCGTGCACTTACACTGGTATCAGAGCCAGGCCATTAACCATGCCTAGCTTGCTCTAGTATGTTTAGAACTCGATCGAACAAAAATCCCGAAAACCCGATTTCAAGTTGCACAGTTTTTGTTGAAATTTTTTTGGAGTCTAAAAATTTTTCAGGTTGTTTCAGAATGATGTGTAGGGAATTCTAAGCATTCTGTAAAAAGTTGGTCGCCTGAACTCACTATGCCACCGCGGAACCGCGGCCAAACCCATGCTTGGGCCGCGGTTCCGCCGCGCTTTTGACTGTTCATTTGACTAAATTTTTGCAGAAAACTCCTGAGTTCAAAATAGGCTTTTTGGAATGATCTGTTTGGGCCCCGATTTTCTGTGAGTGCTACAGTAGTGTTTGGGGCCCACTTTGGTAATTTTTGATCGATCGGATATTTTAAACATATTAGTTCACAGTATTTACATTATATCTACGACCGTGAATGTCACTTGATTGGTAAATCCTGTCTAACTGCTATAGCCCGGTTAGACGGATTTGCGAACGTGACATTCACGTTGATGTTCTGTGATTGTGCTGTGTTGTTGCGGATCGGTCGTGGGGATAGCCTGGTTGCAGTATTAGTACAGTTTTGTTTTATATGTACATTTGATTTTGCGGGGTGAGCGTCCGACATGTGGACTGCCGTCATTGCCTGTTTGTACTATTCTTTTGGGGCACGACCGGGTCAAGGTCGATGTACCCGTTGTATGTATATTTTACTTTCTGTACTAGGATTACCCCGCGGAGGGGTGCACGGGTAGCCAGGTTCTAGAAGGCAACGAGCCCGCATCTCATGGCATTGAGACGGGGGGGGGGCTTCACTCTAGAATTGGCGGGCTATTCACCGCACTCGTAGGGGGTACAGGTTGACCCATGAGGGGTGCCCAAGTTACCGGATTCCGTGAAGTGCTGGGTGGTCCATTCACATTGTTGAAGGGGGCTGCCTCGCTTCAGGTTTTGGCGGGTAACTTGCCGCGCCCGTAGGGGTCTAGGATTTCATTGCACAGGCTATCCACACGACCACTGGAATGTCGGTTTCAGTAGCGGCTCTGTGAAACGCGGGGATCCCAGATATCTGTATTGTTCTGTGATGCTGTACATTTCTGTGATGTTGCATTTTATCACGCCTTGAGCGAAAATTATATATTATATATATACTAGTAGATGTTGTATATGTTTTGCATCCGCGCTAGTCCAGTCCCCGCTCTGTCGTTAGTTAAGTAACCTAACGGGTGATGACGTGTCACGACCCGAAAGTACGGAACATGACCGGCACTTAGACTATGAACGTCTAAAGGCGTACGTACGCTAAGTAAGCCGAAACCCAGAAATCCAAACCAAGAGAAGTAGTAGAGAATAGGAAGAACCATATCAAATCAACCTATATGCAACATAATATACAATGCCTAAAGGCGAGGATCACAACAGAAATGGAACTCAACCAGCAAGAAACTCAAGAAATATAACATGCTACTCTATGGTCGAAAGAATAACATTACTGGTCTCTATCTCAAAAAAATACAAGTTTGGTTGATGGAACTTCTAGATACAACTGAAATATAATATACAAGGTATAATGATGGGTAAGATACAATAAACCCACCTACTAGCAAGTCACCCGAAAAGAAACCGTGCCCGCAAAGCCGTAATGAAATCCGTACGGCAACACCTGCAAGAAACTGGGGCACAACGGGGGTGAGTTGCCAACTCGTGAGTAGAAAAAGATCTACGAACAGAAAATCGCATGAATAACGCAACCTTGGTCAATGATCATAATATATATCCTCAAATATATGAATAACATGCAGCCTATAACAATGGCTAGGGTAATATCTAACCCGAGTGTGATCTCATGTGCCCGTGTCAGTGCCTCAGGTTGCAATATATCATATGAATGAGATATGAATGCATGAAAACAGAATACATGTAAATGAAGAAACTGTTTTCATAAATTAGTGAGATTTCCTTTGTATTTTTAAAATGAGGTATCATAAATGAAATCAGCATCAACAGTGTCTAGCATCGACACAAAACATAAATCTCAATGTCTCAAAACCTCAGGCTCCGGCCATCCGGACTGGCCTGTATCATCAAATCTCAGTACCTCAATATCTCGAAATCTCAATGTCTCAATCTCAAAATCTAGGGCGCCGTCAGTCCAGACCGGCCCCTACCATCCATCTCAAGACCACGACGGTATCCTCCGGATATCCGACGCGTCGGGTAAAATCACCGGTAGGTAGTCTCCCCCTGCCAGGCTCATCGTCATCACCACGAGCTTCTTGCCCCGGGGTACCTTACCGGGTCCACCATGTACCTGAAACGGTTCATCCAACTCCTCGAATCGGGTCTCCAAATCTATCAGCAAACTCATGGTGGACGACTCATACATCATGGGAAAAACCGCGCTTTTTATTTAAAAAGAGAAAGAAGAAGTTTGTATATGTTTTGCGGTTTTCCCCAAATCCAGAAAATCTCATGGAAATCCAAATCCAAAACCTCAATAGCACGTAAAAAGTGAATATATGCATGAGAATCCATGAATGCGGCATAACAATGAATAACAGTATGCATGAGGTAGCAGGTAATAACTATAATGTCTAAACTAACATATAAGGCAAGTACACTAATATCATGTCTAAACTATTAGCTAACAGGCTATGTCAAGCAATAATATTTTCTAAGGTGTACGTGACATGGCAGTTACCGATGAAGATGTGTGTGAGCCGGCAAGTAAGTGTACGTGGTACATACGCATCATCGGTAATGGTGCTGGTGTCCTAACCATAAGATATCAACAGTAGAATATGAAGCATAATATAAGCATGTGATGCGGAGCAAACAACAATAATGAGCGGGAGCTGAATACTAGACGCAACGATAATTAATCTGTTTTAACCTAATATAAGTCCTACAATGGTGCCTTTTGAAATAACACGAATCGTGGGGTTTTGAAAATAGGGGCTACGGTGTTTTTAAGAAAAGATACGTTTTTTGAAATATCCGTAGGATCCCTTAGGCTGTCTTTAAAAATACGCACGATTCGTAAGCTTTGAAATAGGTAGGAACCGAATCTAATCTAACAACTAACTAAACTAAAGGGCTACGCTATAAGCTAGACTACAGGTAAGGAAACCGCCTAACATCTGAGTCGATACATATACATACCTGTATATATATTAGTCGGTGATCCCGCCTCAATAATATCATATCCGATACCATATCTATAATCAGACATCCCAAGTCAAGAGTGCGGATCAATCATCAAGATATAGCTCGTACGTAAATCCGTCGTACGGCATCCCCAAATCTGGGTACGGGTCAATATCATATTCCTCACACTATTCCTCTGGTATCCTCTTTATCCAAGATCATAGTCTAGGGTACTGACCTATGTCTAGTACAATACTAATATCCTCAATATACTCATGATCTGACTACTGATCGACAATCTCGTACAAACCGATATCGTCAGCACATATCATCATCAAGGGGTATACATCGCCCGATACGGCCTAATATCAATATCCTAGCATATTATGCCTCATATCACGATCACATGTCGACCATTTATTTATAACACTATTCACCCGTATCGCCGCCGCAAGATCCACTATAACACCAGGACGTACCTTAAGTACGAATCCTGCCATATCACCGAGATCACAACCACAAACAAATCTCATCGACTCAGCTCAATCCCAAGTATCCTCCTCAAATCCGTATGTGAACACATAGTCCCATACCCGTGTGAACATATAAATATATTCCCATACACGCACATATGAAATAAGGAATGTATGCAAGTATGTATATGTGTGTATGTGTAAGTGTAGTGCACCCACTACCTAAGGTTTCGTAACCATACACCAGTCCAACACCAATATCCATCTAAAATCATCAATAATAAATCCTAACAATATATCATAAATTGTTGGTGTGTATACGTATCCGTATACATCACCACGGACTGCGGGAGTGCTATACGCCATCCACCCGACTTCTCCCCGTAGATATAAATCTACTCACCTGGTCCTCGCTAGCCGGTACCGACGTCGCCACGCGCTTGCTTGTCGTCTCGAAGTCCACATGGGGGTACCTACATATCATAACGCACCATATCGCATTAAAACTAAATTCGAAATCGAAACGGCATACGAAAATCAAATCGGCACGCGTATCACGCATAGGTCCAAACCTATCGCCTACGCATGCAAGAATAGTCAAACCAATCCTCGATGTCGATGTGCAAACATCAAACCATCGAGAAAAATCCAATCACACTCATTTGTACATTCACGAACACTAATTTTAATATAAAATAGGTTAAAACTCACAAAAACCCCAATTTCACTTAAAAAGTCATTTTTCCGAAAATCTAGCGGAGCACAATTCACCGTTTTTGTACAAAATATGTTGTTTAAATGAATGTAGAGGCCAATAAATTTATTAAATATCTTAAATAAGTCATAGAAACAATTTCCGGAATTTAATCTCATTAAATTCCAAAAACCCTAATATTCTAGTTTACAAAAAACCCTTTTTAACAATTTCAAAGCAAAAAAATGCACAAACTACAATTTATGTTGGATTTCCATGAACAAAAGGTATTAAACCACTCAATATAATCTTTATAATGACATGAAACCTAAATTTGAATTTTATCTCATAAGAATATAATTATTTAAAAAACTTAGTTTACCAATTATATAATTATCACTTTTAAATTAACAAATATGCAAACTAGCAACTTAAATTGGATTTAGCATAACATTAATATGTCAATTATATCACATAAACTAAATCTCACAACACAAAATACCAATTTAAAATCAAACCCCTCTCTTGAATTTTAAATCATGCACCTAAAACTAATTAAAAACCTAATTAAACAATTAATTAAGCTAACCTAAGCAATTAACAACACATTAAGCAAAAATGTTAGAATTTATACCCAAATAATTTGAAGAACCCACAAGCACACTTAGCCTCCCAAATTGAAATCTAAATCCCTATATCCATGCTATGGTAGCCAAGGGAAAATGGGTAGGAGGTGGATTTTGATTTGGATTTTTGCTTGATTTTTTGTGGATTTTTCAAGCATTTTTGAAGAACTTTTTTAAAGAGAAGGAGATGAAGAATGAAGGGCTGTTGGGGTTCAGATTTTGGCCAGAAAATGAGTGGGGGAGGAGAGAGAGGGAGGTGGAGAAAAATGGGGAGAAAGTCAAAGTCAATTCAAGGTCAAAAGTCTAACTAATTTATCCATTTTCTTTTCTTTTCTTTCATTTCTTTTCCTTTGAAATTCAAGTGGGGAAAAAAATGGGGGATGCTGAATTTAGCTAAGGGGAGAAGTGAATGGGGGTGTGTGGGTGTGGGTACGGGTGTGGGGTGATGAAAAATGATAAATACGATACCCCAAACATCCATTTACGCTAAAAAAAAGCCTTTTTTCCTCAATAATTTCTAAACCGTTTTGGCAAATGATTTCGTTCCAAAAACCACATGATAAAATTTTATTTAATATTTTATGATGCACAAAATTTGTTTCAACTCATTCCAATTTGTAATTTTCCCTAATTAAATGTATTAGTGACGGCTTAAAATAATAATAAAATAATATTTTTTCAGAAAATTTGAAATTTCACCAGCGGCTCAATAAACACCAAATAATAGCAATTACATAGCTAGAATATGTATATTTAATTTTTATAATAAGATATTTGTATTTTGACTTTTTACAGAAAACCCCTTTATTTTACCGATTTTTCGAAATTTCACCGAAACGATTTTCAAAACGTTACATGACGGGACCCAGTGGCGAATCCGGATGGCATATACGTACATCATTATTTTCGTTCTTTTGTGGTGTGATCAATTGATGGGACTGCGTTGATTCGGATCAATGCAAGTTAAACAAACCTTTTCTGATGTTGTTGGAACACTTTTTTAAAAAGCTGTTATTGCAAGGATGTTCACTTTTGTTTTGCACAGTGGTATTCAGTTGGACTATCCTGCTGCTCAGTCGACGAGGCAAGGGCCGAGATCCCTTCACCGGGAGTGACCCCTTGGACAGAAGTTTGCGTCAGTGCAATAACTTCACTATAGTCATTTACTTTTGCTTTGCATCATGGTATTCAATTGGAATATCCTGCACCTCATTCTACGGGGAAAGAGCCGAGATCCCTTCACCGGGAGTGACCTCTTTAGCAAAGGTTTTTGTCACTATATTTTCAAAAGCTATCCGGTTCCTTCAACGAGATCAAGTTCATTACGTTAAAGGTTTTCGCCAGAAACCATTCGTAGCCCTCCGTCGTTTCATATGGATAGTCAATAGTATTCAAGCTGTGTATGTTGGCCAAAGTCAAGGCACAGTGTTTGGTAGCTGTTGGGAATTCATATGCAGCATAGATAGATGCGTTGGTTTGGGACAGTCGTATAGCCATGTTGGCCAAAGTCAAGGGCTTGTATGGGTGGGTTCAAATTAACCTAGAGAATGACGGGTAGAACTTGACATGTGACTTATGATATGTTGGCCAAAGTCAAGGTCATACGAGCATGGGGCAAAAATCCACATCGGGAGTTTCTAAAGAAACTGAAACTTGCCAGATATGCGCATACCTTCTGGAGTGTGATAACGTGAGCGGATTTCGTCACGTTATCATGCGATGATAGTTGGATCCCGATTCCCACTGATGAGTTGGTTTACTCCTCGGGTGATCCCGGCTAATTCTTCTTTCAGGTTTGGGGAAGAATTTGACGTTACAGTGGGAGGTTTCCAGATTAGATAAAGTGATAACCATTCCGATCTAGGTTAGAGTGCACGCTGAGTGTTTCTTTTCTCTCTCTCTTTGGCAGCGACCATAGACCCGACCCTAGACTATGACTCAATGACCAAATTGACCGAACCTTCTTAACACTGACTTTTGGATTGTCAGAGTTGCAAACCTCATTGCCACTCCTACTTTTACCCTTTTCTCCAGGACACCCCGTATTACTACGAACGTCTACTTCCATTGGACAAAACCATTGTATGGTTATATACGAACTTGAAGGAATTCGAGGATGGTTTCTGGTTCTGGAGAAAACGAATAGGATTATTCAGTTGTCTTATTCTTTTACCTTCTCTCTCAGGTTGCGAGTACTCCTTGGTTTAGGAGATAGTACACCTATTACGCAAATTGGATAGTCTTCTTCCAAACCTTAGGCTGGTGCCGAACGGTGGGGAATGAAGAAAACCAATTAGCCTAAACGGTGTACAGAAGGTATTAAGTTAAGACAAAGAAAGGGATTAGTAAGAGGGCAAAGTAAATTGCGACTGCTATTCACGACCAAACCAAGTATTTCTTCGCCAATCCTAAATCACCTTTGTATTTCTCCAGGACACTTCGTATCACTACGAAGATCCCAAGTTTATTGGATAATCCATCATATGGTTATATACGAACTTGAAAGGAACTTGTTCCAGTTCGGGGATGGATCCTGGTTCAGGAGAAATAGGAATAATGTTAATTCGGTTGTCTTTTATCTTCATCTTCTCTCGCATTGAGAGTGCTCCTAGGATTAGGACAGTACACCCATTATGCTTATTGGATAGTCTTCTTCCAAACCATAGGCTGGTGCCGAACGGTAGGGAAGGAAGAAAACCATTTGGCCTAAAGGGGTGTACAGAAGGTAATGACTAAAGATATATAAAGGGATTTGGAGAGATGACAAAGAGATATACGGTTACAGTTGTGAATCTGGGTAATGGAAGAGTCATTACTAGGAATACCGGGATACCCCATCGAAACATTTCAATGTTTCAGTTTCACTGTGTACTGTTAAAAGAAAACTGATTTCCCAATTAGACACTTGCTCCAGGGTATGTATTTACCAGGTATGATTCTTACATCTGTATGATTTTACAGATGATGAGTGGGAGTAAGTTATTGGGAATTAGGTGATCATCCTCATTTTATCGGGATTCGTTGAAATTGGTGATATTTGAGGAAGTCACCTGGGTTGTTTGTCGGACGACAAATATTTGGTTTTGAATATCCGTTGTTATGCACCAATTTCAAATTGATATATCTGTACGTCTATTTTTATAGAGTGAGACATACCTTTTTGAAATTATGTCTATGACATTTACCTATATCAGTGGATGGTTAGGTAAAGGGCATTGAACAACGGTGTAATTCTTCTTAACCATAAGTACAGTTTTCAACCTACGACACACAGTGAATGAGTTATTAGACTCAGGGGACTTGTACAGAGTGTTGTATATTGTCCAGTGTCCATTAGGACAGAGGGGTTGGTCCTCGTACTATATTCGGTTTACTTATCACTTCTCTGGTTCTTAGACAGGTGTTTCGTAGAAACACAAGGTCGAAGTTTTGAGAAGTTATAGGTATAAGAATAAAGTAGAGAACCAGGTATTGCAAGCATCGGGATTCTTCAAGGTGATCGAAGATGTAGATACTTGTGAATGGTATTCAGTTGATAGTAATGGTTAAGAGAACTTGCTTTTCTTTCAGGTTACTCATAATTGGAAGGATTCCTAAGTTGAGTAACGCTGATCGGCCTCCTTCCATTTAGTTGACATGCACTGGTGACAGCTGCATGATTTGAATCCGGTTCAATTAAATCAGTGCCTCTGTTTCTATATTGGATATAGAATAGTTCATATCTTGACATTGTTAAGATAACGGGGAGTTGTCCGTCTTATGCTTAAAACCAGACTCCTGATAACTCAAGGCACGTTTCTGTAATGGTTGTTTGTGGGTTGACCCGGGCTATGAAGAGGGTTGATTTTCTACCATCTGGCAGATCAATAGTGATATTGTTCTTGACTCGCCACAGTTTTAATAAAAATGGATTTTTTCAGAAAACAGTAGTGGGAGTATGGTAGAACTGGAAGTGATTCCATAACCACAAACGATTACTGAAGATTTGATTGGAACCTAAAGATTCAATCTGGTTTGACATTCCATTGGCCACTCCGCAGATAAGGTGGGTAACCTCAGGTACCCGAGAGGTACTCCGGTAGCCTCAAGGACGGTGACAGGGAGGTTCTTGTTTACCCAGAGTTGCCATTGCTGTTGTTCCAGGCTACGAGACCCGGCAGGAGGATGAGTATAGCGTCGTTCTAAACTAGCTTTAGATGTGCACGTGTATATGACTCTGCCAGAGGGTTGTCTTAGTCAGTGGGAGCAGCGGAAGCATTGGTGGACATGTGGCTTATGTCTATTTATAGACTAAAGCAGATATAGCGGAGATAGATCATCTATTTTTGATGTGACAGTCATAGGTTTGACTTCATCAGAATAGGCGATGGATCTGTTAAGAAGGTAGTAGGGTGTGATGTCCTGGTATTTGATGATATACACGGAATAGGAAGTGATATTCCTATACTACGATCGGTTATACTTTGGTCATCACACAGTGGTTTCTCCACATAGGACTTGGATATTATATCAGACATTCTGGTTACTGGATCTATGTTTTTAGATCTAGATTTGGGTGGTTTCCCAATCTGGGTACTTTGATAGCATTCTAAGAGTTTTTTAGAATGGACGACTCCTGGCACGGTAGTATACCTACAGGTGATGTAGTCACCCTCTCTAAAGGTGTCTTACAGACTAAAGGGGAGAGGGATGTGCATGATTGGCAGATCACTTGCTTAGACAATTGAGTCAATCATGAGATGTTAAGTACCACACCAGATGTTGTTTTTGCGGTAGGTGCAATAAGTTAATATTGATCCAATCCTGGAGAAACAGTCGGAAGCAGTTTTAGAACATAAGTTGATGTTCTAGGGATTTGATAACGGCAGCCTGCTTTAGGAGACGGTTATCATTCCAGGCTTCCAAGGTGACCTGGATGACAGAGTGACTGTCAGAGTTATAGTTTTCCTTCTGACGAGGGGCAGTATTTTGGACAGATGGTCCAGGTGGATACTGAGGGAAGGCATGGCGCAGGATACTGATTAAGTTCAGTTGACGATACAGTCTAAGAAGTTTGGATTTGGAGTTCACTTATGAGCTAGGTCCCATCAGATATCCAGACATATTCTAAGACAGGTATTGCTCATTTCGGGAGATGGCTTTCTCCGCGAACTTGAGATAAAGAGAGACATAGAAAGAAACATCAGAGCGGATCCACTCACTGAGGCTATTCCTCGAACGCAATAGTTTCGCAAACGAGCTTTGTGAGACTGACTAGTAGAGGAATTGGGTGTTCGGTATCACACGGGCTGTGAGTATGCGACATCTCAATAATTAGCCTTGAGTGCAAGTGGGAGATTGTTGGAGATAGTGCCCTCAGAGTCAATTATTGGATCACAGGCACGCGATTGCAATGATTGAGGGAGGACCTGTCCCAGTAGGACAGTCTTACTCAAGATGATAGTATGCTATCTGGTTTATCTTTATCATCGTGTACTGCTTTAGGTGACCTTACGAGTCGCTATTGCACGTTGATAGAGCCCCTAGGATTCTTGCTTGACTACCAGCAGTATGAGGGCGATCATATACGTGAGAGCTGGAGTCTATAAGCACATCCTTAAAAGGTCCTTAGTCGTGGGAGTTTCGAGACAAGGCATCGATACTCCGGAGTAGACTAGGGTATACAGTCGAGACCCCGACGAGGGGCGGTGGCCGGTCTCACAAGCCACTGGTGTCAGTTGGTTCACCTAAGATGTATACAGGTGCTCATTGGGTTATGAGTACACCGGACAGGACTCGCCGGGAACCTGCTAGTTGGTATTATACCCGACGTCAGATAGCAGTTCCCTGGTGACATGTGTACAGGTTAGTTCATCGACCTGAGATCGTCATTTGTCTCATGTGAGTTCCCTTTGTACTTTGATTACTACCCTACCACGGCTTAAAGGAGTCGTGCAAACAGGTTTTAGTTGGGTACAGTCCCGAGCCACATGGAGGCAGTGAGCGGATCTGCAGGGGTTCGTCTCTCCCGGTATTGGGGGGGAGGTCGCGCTGTGTCTAGGAGAGCCAGAGCATGAAAAGTCCTTGGCCAAAGCAGGAGATTTGCTGGTAGGTATTCCAGTAGTATCTCAGGGTGTTCTGGGCTACACTCCGACACGACTTGTACCGCTTTTGGGGGTCTGACTTTTACCAACCCCCTAGGCCCGCCATGCGATGCTCATAGACGAACGGACCGGACTGTATGGATATTGTCACTGACAGGTTCAGTAGGGTGTCAGGATGAGTTCGCTCATCGGCGTCCCTTTTGGTCAGTACCTGGTAGCCCGTTACGTATTGGCTGATATCTCTGACGTGTTAGTGGTTAAATCCACAGCCAAAGTATTGACGAGTCTTTAGAGTCCACCACACACAGTTACTCAAGTTTCGGGCGAAACGCTGTAGAGGCCGTATGGAGATATGGCAGGGTTCGATCAGATACGTGCGGTATTGCACGGATCGTGATCGGACGGATTTTACTAGCCGGCTTTGGCTTAAGCCAGATCCTAGTATTAGATAGTGTAGATATTGTCTCTTTGCATTTGTGTTCAGTGGGAATACAAATGCGGGCATGTATATGCAGTAGAGGAGTTTTCCTGTAATTTATTAAGGGATCAGTTTTCTGAAGTTGCCAGTTTTCATTCCGTTCCGGCCGGTTTTCCTTTGATCCTTCACGGCCGGACTTTCGATGGAGGGGGTAATTTGCAATTGTGCAAATTACTTTTTGTGGAGGGGTTTTATTGCATTATGTGGCTTCTTTCATCATGAGATTCTTTTCTAGTCTATTCTATTCCATTTATTGTGATGGTTTGTGAATGGGTTTGATAAGAAATTGGTGTGACTTTTTTCTACACATATTCATCCCCTTTCTTCTCTTGATAATGATTCATTCATTTTTCTCCACTTGAAAAAGAGGCCGGCCGCTATGGGGAGGGGAGAGATTTGAGGAGTGGGAAATTACTCTATCTTCATCTCATTCCATGGTTGCAAAAGACTAGCTCCATATATCTCATTGCTCTTTATCATTCTTCTCCTCAATTCCTCCATCAAGGCAACTTCATATACCCCAAAGAAACATAGCCTACTACACTACATCTACAGCAAATCTTGGACGCGTCGGCTAGCCTACTTCGCGCCCGAGTTGCCTCGGTCCAGAGGTGGGAGCCCGTAAAAGAACTCGGCTACGTGGTGCCCTTTCCGACGAGGAGGTGATGAACGGAGTTTCCGCGGGAGATCGGAGTGGAGACAAGGACCGAAGGACATGGATCGCTTGGTATACTTCTCTACCCATCTTTTAGTTTGCTAGTAGCTAGATTAATGGCCCGGTCCGGGTTAAAAGTGCGCGGTGGTGCCGGTTTGCTATTTTGCAAAGTTTTTCGTTTCCGCATTTCCGGCGTCGGATCGACGGCCGGGACGCCGCCGTGTACTTACATAAACTATTGGTATTCTAAAGGTTTTTAAAAAAATCAATATTAAAAATAATGTGGGGTATGGGATTTGAACTCTAGTGGCTTGGTTCAGCAGTGCAAGGTATTACCAATGAGCTACAAGCTCCTTCTTGTAATTATGGAGTTATTTAATTACTTAAAATGATAGCATCAATAGTAAATACTCCAAGTATATATTAAATTTAAAATAATTTCTTGTACACTAAAAATGGAGTTATTACATTCTTGTAACTTGTAATTAAAAACAAAATATTTACTTATATCTTGTGCTCAGTCTAAAATACCCCTTTATGATTTTGAAAAAAATTAATTTAAAAATTTGTATAGAAAAAAGTGTATAAGAAAATTAGGGTTGTTACATGCTTTAACAAAAACACGTGTCCGAATCTTGAGGAATCATTAGTAAAGTAATGAAGTAAGAAAAACCTCCTCTAGCATGTGTAGACATTGGTCCGCATACATCACTATGTATGAGGTTTAAGAGTTCCACAACTCTTTCTCCGTGTCCAGTAAACGGAGTTTTAGTCATTTTACCTTTGATACAGGACTGACAAGTCCCATAAGATTTATATTCAAAAGGATTCAAATATCCATCTTTAAGTAGCTTGCTTAGTCTTGTTTCATTAATATAACCTAGTCTACAATGCCAAAGAAAAGCTTCATTATTATCTGAAAATTTTCTTTTATTAGTATGTTGTATATTGAAAACTGTGTGTTGGTTCAGGACGTAAATACCGTTATTTAGTGTACCATACCCAATCAACTGTTGATTCAAGTTAATGTTCATAACATTATTCTGCAACACAAAATGATATCTTTCATTGTCCAATAAAGAAACGGATATTATATTACATAGCATACTAGGTACATAATAACAAGGGTTCAAAACCAAAATACAACCCGAAGGCAACTCCAGATGATACTCTTCTATGGATACAGCATGTACATTGGAACTATTTCTAACCCGCAGAGTATGGTCCCCAGTCTTCAAAACTCTACTGTTTCTCAATCCCTGCATACAATTGCATATGTGAGAACCAGAACCGGTATCTAATACCCAAGATGCAGAGTTTATAGAAAAACAGTTTTCAGTTACAAACACACCTGAAGCGGAAGCATCAGTATGCTTCTTCTTCTTGAGATCAGCGAGATACAGAGCATAGTTGTGTTTCCAATGTCCTGACTTATGGCAGTAAAAACATTCTCCTTTTCCACTTTCCGCGGCCCCGGATTTGTTTTTCCCCTTTGCCTTTTGAACACCACCTTTTGGTTTAATGGGTTTCTTCTTCTTCTTTCCCTTGGCCTTGGCTTTTGGGACGGAAGAGGAAGATGGCCCAGCAAGCAGAGCGGGAGTTTTCGCTGTCTTAAGCGTGCTCTCTACACTTCTCAACATATTGAGAAGTTCAGGCAATAATTTCTCTAAATCGTTTATATTGAAATTCACTATGAACGGAGCAAAGGCAGGGGGAGAGACTGTAGAACAATATCTATATATTGCTCATTATCCATGGTCCATCTTTGTTCCTCAAGTTCTTCTATAAGACCAATCATCTTCAGAACATGTTCTCCTACTGATGTGCCAGGGGCCATCCGCATCTGAAACAACTTTCGTGATGCCTCGTACCGTAAAGTCCGAGATTGCTCTTCATACAACTCCTTTGTATGAAGAAAGATGGATTGAACATCCATCTTCTCATGCTGTTTCTGATGGATACTGTCCATAGAAGCAAGCGCGAGACACTTGGCCGTGTTGCAATCAATATCTCATGTTTTTCGGATCTCTCTATCCAAAACTGATGATTCAGGACCTGGGACGGGTGGGTCTTTGGTAGTGAGGACATATGATACTTTATCATATGTGAGCGCAATGTTCAAGTTCCTCAACCATTCTTTATAATTCGGTCCTGTCAGTTTGTTTTTCTCTAAAAGAAGCTTAAGTCCCGTCATCGGTATCTGCCATTAGGAGAGAGAAAAGAAAACATTCAGCGAAATGCTCTTGCAAAGATTTAGATTGGTTATTATCTTATCTAATCGATGTCTTCCACTGCTTTTATCAAATTTTCTTTCAAAACCTTAAAAGAAAACTAGCCAGGATTAATTACATTCTACAGTTTCGCTAACCGGTCAGCCAGGCCGGTGTCGGTAGTTTGAGGGAGGTTCCCAGTGCTTTCGCACGGACCTAATTAAAATAAACCTCGTTTTCCCAGATGTCAAACCCCGTTGACACCTTTCTAGACACCTACTGGATTAGCCAATTGTAAAGTGCAAAAATCTTCTGGGAGTAACTCTTACTCACAGTGGGGTCGGGATCCAACTATCATATAGATGGTATGCAATCTCATTGCAAATTTCAACTCTTGAAACTCCCGATATGGTTTTTACCCCTAGCTGCTTATGACCTTGGCTATGGTCAATATATCATAAGAACTAATCAAGTTCTACCCGTCATTTCAAGATTAACTAGACCCACCCATATGACCCTTGACTATGATCAATATAATCACTTGAATGTCCTAACTCATCGCATCATATGCTTTATAGGAAGACATCACTCAGCTACCGTACACTACGCATTGACTATGATCAATATACGTAGCACGAATACTAAGTACTCTGCTTCCTAAAATGACGAAGGGTTGCGGACGGTTTTTATGAAAACCTTTAATGCTTTGAACTTGATCTCGTTGTAGAATCAAAACAGTTTAGAAAATGAGTGGCTTAAGCTCCGCATCTTTTGAAACTTGCATTTTTCATAAAAAGGCCGAGTGGGTTTCAAATCTGATCCTACAACATCTTTAGGTTTCTTTTTCTTTACATTAATCTCATTAATATAGTCCCATCATTTAAGTTCTTAAGCCATCTAGAAAAAGAAACGAAAATAGAACGTACACTTATTCCATCCACATTCGCCACAGTGTCCCGTTATGCACCGTTAGATTACTTAACTAACGGCATAGCGGGGCGGGACTAGCATGGGTGTAAAGCATAAGTAACATTTATTATATATCATATATATAATAATAATCCATTCGTCTCAGATACTAAGTAATCACATCACAGAATATCAACAGCAGAAGCACATATGAAAATAAAGGATAGCTAGGAGGTCCGTATTTTGTATTCAGCCAACAATAAAAAATACGGATTCCACGGTCGCGATGAATAGCCAAGCCCACACCCCTAGACCCCTACGAGAGTGGCAAGTGACCCTGCTAATTATAGAGTTTAGGAGACCCGGTCTTGACTCCTCGAGATGGCCTCCCACTGAACCCTAGAACTCGGTCACTTATGCTCCCCTCCTTGGGTCTATCCTAATGCGGAAAAGTAAATAATATACAATAATGGTGACATCATCCTCAACCCGGAAGTACCCCAAATAAAAGAATATTACATACATTTGATTTTTTTACATGAATGAAAATAAAACTCTCAACTCATATAAAACCCCCGGCTATTCAATCACGACAATCCTACACATCATATCTCAGCAATACATAATATCACATATCATCAACGTAAGTAAGTATGTGTACCCCGATTGTCGTTGATGTATAGCAACGAAACTGGCAATACACCACATACTACACTTACGGTCGTAGAAAAGAAATGAAAAACTACAACAATTGGAATCGTAACTGCTCTTAGATAACACAAACCCGGGATATCACATATCCAAGATTTCATGCCCAACAATGTAAAGCTCGCATTTATGTCTCATTTAAGAAAACACCTTTTCAAAATTAAGTTGGATAATTCAACAAAACTTCCGATCATCCCCGAGACCCAAATGTTAGATTTACACGCAACAAACAAATTTGTAGATTCCAATTGTTGTATTACATTCGCATATACTAGGCGCAGTTAAAACATTCGATCGAACTATCAATCAGCCAAATAATTCTCAAAAAGTTCAACACTTAATCAGTTTTTAAAAATACCAGAGACTGCTATTAGCACATACAGGCCAGCACAAGAAGGCACAGTCCACGCCTCACCAACAGCGCTGCGGAACCGCCGCAAAAAGAGCCTTTCGTCCGCGATTCCGCGGTCGTTAAGTCAAGTTAGGGCTTCGTTCTTCTTGTGGGCCCATACAATACCCTACACGATTTTCTGAGTATTTTTAATGTGAAAAAATCCAACTTTTTGAAAAATTTCCAGAGAGCATTTTTCGGGCATCGTATTTCGTTCGTTCGAGATTTTTAACGTCGTCTAGGTTACACTAAATCTCTAGCTCGGCTCTGATACCACTGTTGGATTCCCCTTACATCTAGTCTACGGTTTGGAAGCATCATACATGCCACTTTAAAATTTAGAGAGGTGCAAAGCAAACTAATCATGAATCTTTAACTAGAAGTTTAAAGTAACATCATTAGTATCTCATACTACAAGCTATATTACACTAAGTGAAGAGAATACAACCTTTGTAGTTCTCTTTGCTTGACTTCTTGGCTCCTTGAAAGTTTGAACGGGCTTGCTAGTGATCTTCCAAGTCCACGATGATCCACCCGGAGTCCTCTTTGTCCAAGCTCTTAGCTCCACTTGATCAAAAGATGAATATGAAGCTAACACTCTAAACTAATTGGCTAGATTAGTGTAGAATGAGGATGTAGTTTGTTTTCTCACTTCAAAACCCTATCTTTATCACTATCTCACTCACTACCAAAATCAAGAGAGCAAGAGAGAGGAGGAAGAAGATGATGGCAACTCAAGAGCTCAAGTTGTGATAAGCATAAAAGAAAAATGAGAATGAAATAATATATTAAATCCTTCTCACTTTAAACCATGGGTTAATAAATATCTAGATATTTATTTTGGTGTAATGAGAGCCATAGAATATTAACTCATGGTTAATGCAAGGTTAAGTGAAGAATGAAGAATAAATCTCAACCATGAATTAATTCTATTTGCATTAACACAAAAATAAATATATAGATAAATACTTCCATGTGAGTCTTGTATTGCCACCACAAGTGTATCAACAACCATGATACACACAAGTGTATGCATGTATGTGTGCATGCACATCAACATGTGCATCAACATAAACATATGCATACATGCATGCATACAACAAAAGAAAAGGGTATAAAAGAAGTGAGCTAAAAGTCAATGTTAAATCAACACTAGATTTAACAAACCGGTCATATCACATACGACCCGACCAACAGTAAATCGCCCGATTAATATACGGTATCACATACGTGCATTTAGTCGGGTCCCCACACATATCTCATATGCACACCACATCGTTTCTCCTGGGCTAGGAAACTCCTGTATGGGACTCTAAGACTCGTCAATACGCCGGCAGTAGGTGATGATCATATCAAACACTCACAAGCCGCAAGCGGTCAGCTAAACGTAACGGCCACCCGGGTATTGAACGATCAGAAGAAAACCAGCAAAACTGTCAAAACCCCCGTCGAGCCAACTGGCAACACTTACCGTACAGTCCGGTCTCTTCGTCAGATATGCTGCGTATCGAGTCTAGGGATGGAATCGTCGACCCCAATAACTCAATAAGTCATGCCGGTGTATGGCTCATAACAGATCGAGAAACTACTGATAACACTTATCAGTAAATCTCAGCAGCCCTGGCCAGGGACTTCCTGTTATAGCCAATCGAGCATAGCACAACGTCAACCCCCAATACCGGGAGAAACGAAACCCTTCCTATCGCTCATTGCCTCCATATGCCTCGGGACTGTACCCAAAGTCCACCTGTTTGCAGGACTCAGTAGAGCCATGGTAGGGTGGAGATCAAAGTACAGTAGGAGGACACACAAGACTCTATGACGATCTTGGGTCTACTGACTAACCTGTACCAGTGTCACCTGAGAACTGCTATCCGACGATAGATATAATACCATATAGGAGTTCTCGGCGAGTCCGCTCAGTATACCCAGTCTCCACTGAGCACGCACATACAATCTTTGGTGTCACCACACCAGATGGATATGGGATCATCCATCGCCCATCACATGGGACAAGAATGGTACACGATAGTCTACTCTGGAATATCGATGCCCCATCTCGATACACCCACGACTTGGAACAGTTAAAGGATATGCTTATAAACTATACGTGTCTCACTAGTATGATCTACATCATAGTCCCAGTAGTCAAGCAGATATCCTATGGGCTTTATCAACATGTACCAAATGAGTATGATGCATGATCAAATGAACATGTCAAGATAAAGTAAACCAGATAGCATACTATCATATCGAGCAAGAAAGTCATCTATATACATATATACATGTCAAAGTATCCACTATACATATAATGGCCTCTAAGGCATACATATATATCCAACATAACCCATACACGACTACTAAGTCCATAACCCGCTGGGTACTGGACAGCTCGACGCTACGGTTCCAGGGAAGACTGGACCATCGTTCCAATGCCCACCGTGCGTTCTCGCCCTCCGAGGAGGTATCAGTCGATCCGCCTGCTTCCATGCATGACCGACACCTCCCCTCCCATCGTGGTCGCGCGAACAATGAACGCCGAGGCCACTCGAGAAGGATCTCGCCCAAGGATTTGCGAAATCTGATAGAGCAGAATCGAAGCCGCACACTGGTGCAGACCCGGAGCGGGGACAGTCACCACTCCGACTGTGCAGAATCCTCGGGTTAGTACCACTGACTCAAGGCCTTCGAGAAGAAAATTGAGGGCATATGCCGGGATGGCCAAGCATCCAGCGAAGGGGCTCGATACTCCGTCGATTCACTGATGAAACCCTTTATTGAAGATCTGCTGGCCAAGCACGTCTCGTCCAAGAACAAACCGCCCAAGGTGGGCCTCTTCGACGGGAAATATGACCGAAGGACCGTCTAGATGCCTTTACGGCAGGCATGAGCTTCCAAGATAACTCCGACATGGCCCAATGCCGAGCTTTTCCCGCCACCCTCTTCCGGGCTGGCCGGGACTGGTTCCGAGGACTCACGCCATGCTCTATCTCGACATTCGGTGAGCTGATCACCTAATTCCTCGTCCATTTTATCGGGAATCGACGAAAAAAAAGAACAATCAACTACCTGTTCGCCATAAAGAGCGAGGACAAGTGTCACGTCCCGCTTCCCAGAGTACGCAAGATTGGGCACGCGACATAGCCAACCATGCTACCTGTGGGTAGGAAGTATCCATCCACAGTCACATTACGGTTGTAGAGATATCAAGAAATATAAATAACTAAACTATCACATGTCCCAATCCATAATAACAAGAGTCAATAAACAATAGTGCGGAAGCAAATGATCCAATACAATAAATAAACAGTATGTCCCATAATGCGGGCTCACATCTGGAAATGAAATGACATAAATAAACTAATCACTAAGGACTCACAGTTCAGCCTGCTGGCTGAAGGACTCCTGCTCGGTCGTCGACAGTGGTAAGGAATCTGGGCCATGCAAAACCCAGACGTCAGCGCGTCATGTCAACCAAATAATATAATATAAACGTGGTAACAAGCAATGCAGGTATGAACATGAAATAAGCAATACTATGAAACAACAGTGCAGGGTAATGTGCAATGGGTAACTAAACTGTTCAATCAGGTTTCTACTCCAAAGTCTTTGAAATCAATTGATGAATCGTCGATGTAACTCAATAGTATCCCGTGCGTGCCCGGGACCACGGTCAAGGTTCTCAGGGCTGAATCCGAGACATGCCGCTAGGAAGTAAAGTAGGTAGTAGGATGGACGAGTGATGTCAGCATCATCACTCCCGGACTGGCCAAGCCCGTAAGACTGATCAGAACAGGTATCGAACTGTTGAGTTACAAGTCGGTTTCACCTTTGATTTCCCCATACCCCCAAGTTATGTATGTCAGGTCAGGTATTCAGTAACCAAGGATTAATGCCAACGCAGGATCAGGTAACAGGTCAGGTTTGTCTGGATAGACAACAAGAATGGTCCATGAGGACCCCAAGTCAAGTTTGTTGGCATTAGACATGAGATCAGGTAATAAGTCATGTCATAGTACAACAGGATGAGTCGGTATATATAGGGTGTCATGTCCGGTGTATCTGTACATGTGTCAGGTGTATCAAGATCGGGTCAATATGTAATGCAATCAAATGTATGCTTATAACAGGTATAGTAACGAATAAGGAACAACAGCAGGAACAGTAAATAACAATATTATTCCATGTAAACACAGTGATGCTTTGTATTCTCTTATTAACAGGTTCAAGCACCCTTGGGTGCAATAATCACAAACATAACGTAATGAAGCTACATGAATTAAACCAAAGCATAATAATTGTCTCACAAATGAAGCAAGGATGATCTACTTAGTTTAGTTAGTTAAAGTGTGGATTGATAGCAGACCGATTGATTACAAGAAACTACTATAATGATTCCATGTTAAGGATAACTGCAACTGTCAATTCTAAGTTATAATATAATATCGATATTACCATCATTAAGTTGTTGTATTATATAATATGATATTCAACTGCATAGCAAGGCTAAACCCTGTAAATTTTAAGTTATAATAAATAGTGTGATGATTAAGTTTATAGCAAGACTTGATCTTGTGTACTAGCATGTTAGAGCAAGTATTCGGATACTTGCCTCGACGGTTTCGCAAACCGGAAAGCACGGATGCAATGTCGGCAGAAAACACGAGACGGGTGCACGGACTACGGATCGAGTCCCAACAGCGAACAGCGGGACCACACGGACTAGGGTACTTCGCTGGAGCGTCGGGTTCAAACGACGGCACGGTCGGAATCCGGCAAAAGTCAAAAGCAACGAAGTTAGCAAACACGATACATGTGGGCAAACGAACAGCGAGGGATTTAGTACGAATGGAAAGATAAAGATGCTTACCGGGATTGCAAAGGTTGCGACGACGACGGGGTCGACGGCGATGGGGCGCCGGCGAGGAAGCTGCAGTCGACGGCTAGGGTTGCGGTATGGAACAGAAAAGAGAGTGGGGATGAAGAGGAGGTGGTCGGGGACTGGTGCGCAGGGGATGAAGAGATGCCGAAGGTGTCGCAGGTGACGACGACGACGGTCTCCGGCGACTTCTCCGGCCGAACAGGGGAGACACGGGACAGGCCGGGGTTGTCGCGGCAGCAACGTGTACACGGGGAGAAGGAGGGAAAGTCGAGGCCGGGAAGAGGAGGCGGAGACGAGGGCAACGATGGTGGTGGCGTCGGTGTTGGGGCTGCGGCGGCGACGGGCACGGTGGCGAAGGTTAGGGTCGCGAGGGGTTTCTCGTGGCTGCAACAAAAATATGAGGGAAGGAGGAAGCTAATATAAATAGGGAAGAGAGAGAGAGAGGTTAGAGGAAGAGAGAGAGAGAGAGATAGAGAAATGGAGGCGGGCCTACGAGAAATACCCTCTCGTGATTGGCTGCTTACAAAATCTTCGAAGATTAATACTAAAGAAAAATAACAACAGTAAGATTTAAATTGTTAAACAGTAACAGAATTTGATTTTAAAGTATATATTTTAGTTTTAATATATTTAATTAAATGGGCATTTTGGCGCTAAATGAAACATTTCCAAATCGCGCCCGGGTTGCGCCCAAATGGTTCAAATTCAAATTACAAGATTTTAAGCGAGTTCCAAATTTTGAAAAGAGGTGTTTTGTGATTAAAATGCATGCCCCCAAGTCGGACACTTGCACGCGCGCGTAGCCGTCCAAACTTGCCCGTTTCGCCGAACGGGATGAAATCTCGACGCGCGGACGCTACCACGCGACTAGTGGCGACGAGTAGGCCAACATGGATATTTTAAATTTTATTTTAGGTGTTAAAATTTGTTATGTGCCAAAATGACTTAACCGGTTAACATTTAGCAATAAACACCAAACAATCAGGAGAATTGGAATGAGCAATGTATAACACTCAACTAGCAATATAAAAAGTATTATTGGGCTCGGGTGTTACATCATACCCAACTACAAAAGAATTTCGTCCTCGAAATTCCAAGGATACAAGGTAGCTAACTACAGGAAAAGGTGAGGAAATTTCTGCCGGATCTGGTCTTCTCGCTCCCAAGTGGATTCTCCATGCAATCGACTACCCCAAGAAACTAGCACAAGAGGGATAACTTTGTTCTTAAGAACCTTTTCTCTTCGATCCTTGATTTCAACTGGTCGCTCCTCAACAGTTAGGTCCTCCCGTACGGTCAACTCCGAATGATCCAAGACGTGAGTTTCATCTCGGACATACCTCCGTAGCTGAGATACATGAAACACATCGTGCACTCCTGCCAATGACTGTGGTAACGCCAAACGGTACGCTACCTCTCCAACACGCTCCAAAATCTCGAAGGGTCCAACGAATCGAGGACTAAGCTTTCCCCGACTCCCAAAGCGAATCACCCCTCTAGTCGGTGATATCTTCAGGAATACCAAATCACCCACGGCGAACTCTACAGGTCTTCTTGACGTGTCTGTCCAACTTTTCTGTCTGTCTTGAGCTGCTTTCATATGCTTCCTGATTGTATTCACCTTCTCGACTGTCTGTACCACCAAATCTGGTCCTAGCAACCTTCGTTCACCAACATCATCCCAACAAACGGGTGAACGGCACTTACGACCATACAACGCTTCAAACGGAGCCATCTGAATAGTCGCTTGGAAGCTATTGTTGTACGAAAACTCCACCAGGTGTAGATGATCCTCCCAAGAACCTTTGAAGTCCAACATGCAAGCCCTCAACATATCTTCAAGGGTCTGGATCGTTCTTTCCGATTGTCCATCAGTCTGAGGATGATAAGCTGTGCTAAAGTTCAATCGAGTCCCCAAACTTTCTTATAAACTCCTCCAAAAGTGCGACAAGAACCGAGTGTCCCGATCGGACACGATGCTTACCGGCACTCCATGCAATCTTACAATCTCCTGCATGTACCGCTCTGCCAAAGTCTCTGTCGATTGACCAATCCGAAAAGGAATAAAGTGAGCTGCCTTGGTCAACCGATCGACAATCACCCATACTGCACTGTTGCCCTTTGGACTCCGCGGTAAAGCCGTCACGAAATCTATGGTTATATGTTCCCACTTCCACTGAGGAATCAGAAGTGGTTGCAACAAACCAGCAACCCTTTGGTGTTCCGCCTTGACTTGCTGACACACCAAGCACTTCGCCACAAAGCGAGCAACTTCCCGTTTCATACCTTCCCACCAGAAGTGCTGTCAAATATCTCGGTACATCTTTGTCCCTCCTGGATGTACAGAGTAAGCTGAATTGTGTGCCTCCTTCATAAGCTCTTCACGCACATCTCCTTTTGGCACACACACACGGCGACCATATCTCAACGAACCATCTTCGTGGATCAGTAAATCAGTCCGTAGTCCGGCTTCAACCTGCTCTCGAAATTTTTGTAGTCTAGGATCCTGCGATTGTGCCGCTTTAATCTTCTCAACTAAGGACGATTGTACTTGCAACTGCATCAACTGTCCCGTAGCATGTGGTAGCACAACCTCCAAATCAAATCTCCAAAAATCCGCAATGATCTCCCTTTGTGCGGTCAATACCTGAATTGCTGGTAACCGACTTAGCGCATCTGGCACGACGTTAACTTTTCCCGGATGGTACTTAAGATCAAGGTCGTAGTCGGCCATCAGCTCCAACCATCTGCGTTGCCCCATGTTCAACTCCTTCTGAGTGAACACATACTTCAAACTCTTGTGATCTGTAAAGACTTCGACTCTCTCGCCCAAAAGGTAGTGTCTCCAAATCTTCAGGGCGAAGATCACGGCTGCAAGCTCCAAGTCATGAGTCGGATAATTCTTCTCATGAGTCTTCAGTTGTCTCGATGCGTAAGCGACGACCTTCCCATTCTGCATCAAAACACATCCCAATCCTTTTCTAGATGCGTCGCTGTGAATTACCAGTCCTCCTGAGTTATCCGGTACAGTTAGGATAGGGGCGGTTATCAACTTCTGCTTCAACGCCTCGAAGGCCAATGCACATCCATCCGTCCAAACAAACGGTACCTCCTTTCGCGTGAGCTTGGTTAACGGCTCAGCTAAACGAGCGAAGTTCTCCACAAATCTTCTGTAGTATCCGGCGAGTCCAAGAAAACTTCTTATCTCCGCAACATTCTTTGGAATAGGCCAATCTCGAACGGCTGCAATCTTTTCGGGATCGACGGCGATTCCATCGCCCGACACGACATACCCCAGAAATTTCACTTCTTCCAGCCAGAATTCGCATTTACTCATCTTCGCAATAATTTCTCATGTCTCAGCGTCTGCAGTGCGACCTTTAAATGCTCAGCATGCTCTTCCGGAACCTTCGAGCATACCAGCATATCGTCAAATACATCCACAAAGTCGTGAACAACTGCCGGCTCTTCATTACTATCCACTACCATAGCCGCAAGAACATTGTTCGTCGGCCTATCCCTAACTCGACTGGCCCGACAGAACTGCTTCCTCCAGTGAAAGTAAACTCAGGGTGTCCGGGAATCTGGAAAATTTCCTTCCTTGCCCTACAGTCAAGTGTGTGCGTGGAAAGTGCCAAGAAAATCCATTCCCAATACTGCCCGTACTCATTACCAAGAAATCTGCAAAGAGTTTCCGTCCGCAAATCACAACTGTACAATCTCTACATTCCTTACTAGCTATGATTTTCCCATTCCCAGTGTGTATGTCCCAGAAACTAGACAGGGTCGTGCAGGTAATCGAATGTGTAGTTATAAATTTGGATGACATAAAACAGTGGGATGCTCCGGAATCAAATAATGCCAATGCGGGAAAACCATGAACGAGTAAAGTACCTGAAACCACTTCTCCTGATGCCTTAGCTTCCTCAGCTGTCAACGTGAAAGCTCGAGCCTGATTAGGTCCTTGAGTCAGCTGTTTCTGCCCTTGGAACGGTCTCTGTGGAGGCTTCTGTATATCATCTCTCGTGCGAAGCTTCGACGGACAGGCACCAACTGCGTGATCGGCTGCCCTACAAACCAGACAAAGTCCCAGTCTTCTTCTACACTCCTTATGCACGTGCCCAGGTAAGTGGCAGTAGGCACAGGTCACGCTCTTCCTTCGGTCAACGATCACAGGCTTCTTCATGGGTGCTACGCTTCGACGGTCCACTGGAATACCTCTGCGCCCATGATCTCGATTAGGTACAAATGCGGGCTTTCTGGCCGCAACTGATGTCTGCTGTAGGTTCCCTTTCATTCCCGACAAACTCTGCTGCTCTCTGGCTGCCGTAAGAACCTGCGAGAAAGTGGTCAAACCCAGGGAGACAATCTGCCTCTGGATGTCCACATCCAAACTGCGCAGGAACCTTCGCGCCCTGTCTGCCTCCTTGGCGACTAAGGGTCCAGCGAAGCGGCTGAGTCTCGTCCATTCCGCTGCATGTACATCCACAGCTGCTCCATTTTGTCTCAGCCCAATAAATTTCTCTTCCATTTCCTCCCGTGCAGTCCGCGGGAAGAACTTCTCCAAGAAACTTTTAGAGAAAACTGCCCAACTGATTGGCTTGGACAAGCGGGTCTCCTCCACAAGCCACCACTCTTGGGCGTAATCCACCAGCTGAATGCGCACCACATCAACTCTCTTGTCTTCTGGGATCTGTGCCGCAATCAGTAAATTCTCCGTGTCCACTAGCCACTGCTCGGCTGGCAACGGCTCCTCCAGACCAGTGAAAGTAGTAGGACCCAACCGTCTGAAATCGGCCACGGTCCCTACTCGGTCAACTGGTTTCGCTACAGCGGTGTTTATAGACTGCTGAATAGCCTGCAAACCCTCCTGGAATGAATCTGCTTGCTGCTGGATCAGCTCAGTTTGCCTTTTCTGATTTTCCAACATCCCACGTATCACTTCTAACATGGCGGCTTCATCCACACGCCTCTGATACGTCTTGAAATTCTTATCTGCCATGGTCCTGAAATCAAAACAAACAATATTAGCATGGTGATAGATTCAATATATAAATCAAGGCTAGAACTCCAAGATACTTAAATAGAGTACTGCATTGTAGCTATGCCGCGGTATCATAGCCGCAATTACTTAACTCCACCCAAGTCGCCTAAGTCCTAGAGATAACAAGAAATTAGGTTTTCGAGTTGACAATGCAAAGTAAGTTTGCATGTCGACATGATCCGGAAGAATGATTCAAGGATGGTAAAACGGTCAAAGTGGCTGGACATGTTTCCTAATCACGGGTGTTCTGATTCGTGTATTGGGTACAATACCCAACTACAAAAGAATCAACCCAACTAACCTATGGCTCTGATACCAAAGAACCATGTCACGCCCCGCTTCCCAGAGTACGCAAGATTGGGCACGTGACATAGCCAACCATGCTACCTGTGGGTAGGAAGTATCCATCCACAGTCACATTACGGTTGTAGAGATATCAAGAAATATAAATAACTAAGCTATCACATGTCCCAATCCATAATAACAAGAGTCAATAAACAATAGTGCGGAAGCAAATGATCCAATACAATAAATAAACAGTATGCCCCATAATGCGGGCTCACATCTGGAAATGAAATGACATAAATAAACTAATCACTAAGGACTCACAGTTCAGCCTGCTGGCTGAAGGACTCCTGCTCGGTCGTCGACAGTGGTAAGGAATCTGGGCCATGCAAAACCCAGACGTCAGCGCGTCATGTCAACCAAATAATATAATATAAACGTGGTAACAAGCAATGCAGGTATGAACATGAAATAAGCAATACTATGAAACAACAGTGCAGGGTAATGTGCAATGGGTAACTAAACTGTTCAATCAGGTTTCTACTCCAAAGTCTTTGAAATCAATTGATGAATCGTCGATGTAGCTCAATAGTATCCCGTGCGTGCCCGGGACCACGGTCAAGGTTCTCAGGGCTGAATCCGAGACGTGCCGCTAGGCAGTAAAGTAGGTAGTAGGATGGACGAGTGATGTCAGCATCATCACTCCCGGACTGGCCAAGCCCGTAAGACTGATCAGAACAGGTATCGAACTGTTGAGTTACAAGTCGGTTTCACCTTTGATTTCCCCATACCCCCAAGTTATGTATGTCAGGTCAGGTATTCAGTAACCAAGGATTAATGCCAACGCAGGATCAGGTAACAGGTCAGGTTTGTCTGGATAGACAACAAGAATGGTCCATGAGGACCCCAAGTCAAGTTTGTTGGCATTAGACATGAGATCAGGTAATAAGTCATGTCATAGTACAACAGGATGAGTCGGTATATATAGGGTGTCATGTCCGGTGTATCTGTACATGTGTCAGGTGTATCAAGATCGGGTCAATATGTAATGCAATCAAATGTATGCTTATAACAGGTATAGTAACGAATAAGGAACACCAGCAGGAACAGTAAATAACAATATTATTTCATGTAAACACAGTGATGCTTTGTATTCTCTTATTAACAGGTTCAAGCACCCTTGGGTGCAATAATCACAAACATAACGTAATGAAGCTACATGAATTAAACCAAAGCATAATAATTGTCTCACAAATGAAGCAAGGATGATCTACTTAGTTTAGTTAGTTAAAGTGTGGATTGATAGCAGACCGATTGATTACAAGAAACTACTATAATGATTCCATGTTAAGGATAACTGCAACTGTCAATTCTAAGTTATAATATAATATCGATATTACCATCATTAAGTTGTTGTATTATATAATATGATATTCAACTGCATAGCAAGGCTAAACCCTGTAAATTTTAAGTTATAATAAATAGTGTGATGATTAAGTTTATAGCAAGACTTGATCTTGTGTACTAGCATGTTAGAGCAAGTATTCGGATACTTGCCTCGACGGTTTCGCAAACCGGAAAGCACGGATGCAATGTCGGCAGAAAACACGAGACGGGTGCACGGACTACGGATCGAGTCCCAACAGCGAACAGCGGGACCACACGGACTAGGGTACTTCACTGGAGCGTTGGGTTCAAACGACGGCACGGTCGGAATCCGGCAAAAGTCAAAAGCAACGAAGTTAGCAAACACGATACATGTGGGCAAACGACCAGCGAGGGATTTAGCACGAATGGAAAGATAAAGATGCTTACCGGGATTGCAAAGGTTACGACGGCGACGGGGTCGATGGCGATGGGGCGTCGGCGAGGAAGCTGCAGTCGACGGCTAGGGTTGCGGTATGGAACAGAAAAGAGAGTGGGGATGAAGAGGAGGTGGTCGGGGACTGGTGCGCAGGGGATGAAGAGATGCCGAAGGTGTCGCAGGCGACGACGACGACGGTCTCCGGCGACTTCTCCGGCCAAACAGGGGAGACACGGGGCAGGCCGGGGTTGTCGCGGCAGCAACGTGTGCACGGGGAGAAGGAGGGAAAGTCGAGGCCGGGAAGAGGAGGCGGAGACGAGGGCAACGGTGGTGGTGGCGTCGGTGTTGGGGCTGCGGCGGCGACGGGCACGGTGGCGAGGGTTAGGGTCGCGAGGGGTTTCTCGTGGCTGCAACAAAAATATGAGGGAATAAGGAAGCTAATATAAATAGGGAAGAGAGAGAGAGAGGTTAGAGGAAGAGAGAGAGAGAGATAGAGAAATGGAGGCGGGCCCACGAGAAATACCCTCTCGTGATTGGCTGCTTACAAAATCTTCGAAGATTAATACTAAAGAAAAATAACAACAGTAAGATTTAAAATGTTAAACAGTAACAGAATTTGATTTTAAAGTATATATTTTAGTTTTAATATATTTAATTAAATGGGCATTTTGGCGCTAAATGAAACATTTCCAAATCGCGCCCGGGTTGCGCCCAAATGGTTCAAATTCAAATTACAAGATTTTAAGCGAGTTCCAAATTTTGAAAAGAGATGTTTTGTGATTAAAATGCATGCCCCCAAGTCGGATACTTGCACGCGCGCGTAGCCGTCCAAACTTGCCCGTTTCGCCGAACGGGATGAAATCTCGACGCGCGGACGCTACCACGCGACTAGTGGCGACGAGTAGGCCAACATGGATATTTTAAATTTCATTTTAGGTGTTAAAATTTGTTATGTGCCAAAATGACTTAACCGGTTAACATTTAGCAATAAACACCAAACAATCAGGAGAATTGGAATGAGCAATGTATAACACTCAACTAGCAATATAAAAAGTATTATTGGGCTCGGGTGTTACAACAAGGAATCCTTTAAGGGATACGTCACTCATCTCTACAACGCTCTGCTCGAGGTCCCCGAGAACCAGGATGAAACTGTCATCACCGCATTAAGGTCGGGTCTTAGGAACAAAGAGTGGCTTCGCTCTTTTGCATTATCGCAACCTAAGACCATGGCGGAGGTAAAAGCTTGGACCGAGCGAGAGACCCAACTCGAGTGGGAGGTGAACGCCAACCAGCCCCGGGACGACCGAGCCGACCAAAAGAAGAGGGGCAGAGAAGAGAAGAAGAGGGTCGACCGACCAAAACCATACTCCCCGAAGTTCCAGGAGTACGCATCTCTTAATATCTCCCAGACCGAGCTGTTGGAGGAAGCGAAAGGCGAGAGATTCTTCAAGCTCCCGCCAGTCACCCAAAGAGCGACTAAGCGTATCCGCGGACTATACTGCGCCTTCCATAAGTCACAGGGTCACCCGACCAAAAACTGCAAACAACTCCGTGACTACATCGAGAAGTTGATCCGCTCTGGCCACCTGGAGAAGTACCTGTAGGACAAGCGGTAGGAAGACCTGGAGAAAGAGAACCAGCCCCCTCCCAGGGAGTTAACAATCGGGCAAATCATGGTCGTCACCTCGGAATCTGCTCGCGCAGCCGGCAAAAACCAACAACTCCTACCAGTCGAGGGTACAAGCGATCCACCCCAGAAGAAGTGCAGGAAGACCGAGCCCATCATCTTCACCGATGAAGACCTCCACGGTATATCCTTGCCTTACAACGACCCCCTCGTTATAACAGCCCGGGTCCACGTTACAAGGTACAGAGGATATTGGTCGATTCCGGAAGCTCGGCAGACAACCTTTTCTACGACTGTTTCAAATGTATGGGGCTGGGACCATCCGACCTATGGCCCACCTCCCACGTCCTCGCGGGATTTACCAACCACTCTATCCCGGCCGAGAGAGTGGTCACCTTCCTCAGCATTGGTGAAGCAGGCCATACAAAGACCGTACCTGTGGATTTCATCATCGCTAAGATCCCTTCATCCTACAACATCCTTCTAGGACGCCCGACATTAAACGCTTTCCGAGCTCAAATCTCGACCTACCATCTTGTGGTCAAATTTCCTTTAGACAAAAGGGGGATAGGCTGGGCCTACGGGAACCAACAGATCGCCAAGATTTGCTTCGCCTTAACGTCTCCCGCCGGAGAGCAGAGTGACGACTTTGAGGACACAAACGATTTTCAGGGATCTTTAGATACGTGCGACGACTAGAAAGAAATCCGAGGAGCCTCGGTGGAAGCACTGACAGAAGTCCCCCTCGTTGAGGGGTCAGTGGACGAACCGTTCAGATCGTCTCTCTTTTGACGGGAGATCGTCGCAAAGACTTGATCCGCTTTCTTCGAGGAAATTCAGACGTATTCGCTGGACACCGGCAGACATGCCTGGGATCGGCCCCAAAGTTATCTCACACAAGCTCGGGGTCGACCCTAAAGCTAGACCCGTCCGACAAAAGAAGAGAACCTTTGCGCCGATCAAACAAAAGACGATTGAGGATGAGGTCAATAGATTGCTCACAGCCAACTTTATTAGAAATATTGACTACTCGGATTGGTTAGCGAACGTTGTGATGTTCCAAAAGACGAATGGGAAGTGGCGCATGTACGTCGACTTCACGGATCTGAACAAGGCCTGCCCGAATGATAACTATCCCCTTCCTCGGATAGACCAGCTAGTGGACAGCTCGGCCGGCCACAAATTGCTAAGCTTCATGGACGCTTTCTACGGCTACAATCAGATCCGGATAAACCCGGCAGATGAAGAACTCACCGCGTTCACCACGGATCGAGGGGTATACTGCTACAAAGTGAAGCCCTTCGGTCTTAAGAATGCTGGGGCTATATATCAGCGCCTAGTTAACAAACTGTTCAAACCGCAGATCAGGAGGAACATTGTAACACCTTAGAATGCGATTAGTGTTAATTAAGCGTTAATGCTGGTTTTTAAGGAAAAGTTTACTAAATAGGGTTCCTCACATTTTATATCAATTAATTAATATTTTATTATTATTTGATATGGTTTGCACATACACGTGCATCTTAATGTGAGGGTTGGTTAGTGTTAATCTTGTTAAGTGACCAAGACACCTTAATTAACCCATGTCCTAATTTAACCTTGCCCAAGATATTTTGTGTGAAAGAAATATCTTTTGCTTTGGATTAAGAGAGAGAGAGAGAGGTGGCAAGGTGAGTTAAGAGGCATTAATGTGTGCATTTAATGAGGTGAGGGAGAGAGTGAGTGTAAACCTTTGACTCACCCTACACTCACCTCTCACCATATTGATCTCTCACTCTCTCACTCTACTCTCATTTTCATTGTTGTTCATTCTCTCAACTCCCAAACCGAACCCTCACTCCCTCTTCACAAATCCTTGCAAAAACTTCACAAAAATCCATTGAAAACACTTCAAATATCTTGATTAGCCGCTAGGTTGCCTTGGAGCTTGGAAAGCTAGGATTTTTGAGCAAGAGTGGCTAGGTAATGACCTCAAACTGATAATTAGGAGTTATATTGTTGTGTTGCCTTATTGTTATGGATTGGAACACCAAAGGTAGTATTTTGTGCAAAATATCGTATTTTTAGTGCCAACTTTGTGTCTCTGTGATCTGCTGTAGAATCAGGTGTTTGTTGGAAAAGTTCCCATCATAGTGACATAGTGTTGAGATATAGATCCCACCATAAAACCCTGAGGCCACCTCTTCATTTTTGGGCCGTAAATTTAATGGTTCTCGCCGCAAATTGCGGCCAGAGTGGGGGCTGGGGAGTTGAGTCTTTGTCGTGGGGTCTCTGAGATTGTATGTAGTCTTGTGGCACTTGCAACTTTCACCAATTGTTAGTGTATCAAAATCAGGGACCACTTTGCTATATTCTAGTGTTTTGAGTACGCGTGTTACGTTATCCGACACGGTTCGTGATCTGGTGTGCTGCTACACTTGGGATGGTGTTGGTGTGTCGCTACGCACGTTAGCCATTAGACGAACACTTGTAGGTCGGATTGGAGTTGGTGCATTGGTCAAACGTCTTGTGTACGCGATATTGATCGATTTCTGAGATTTTTGCACTGGCTATGTTTGTGTTAATAGGATCGCAGGCGGGGACTTCGGACGCTGCGAAGAAAGGAACGCAGGTGATTGGATTTACCTAGCCCGCGATTGTCGGAGTATATTTAACATCTACAGGGAAATCTCCTGCATGGCGTTATGCGTCTGGGCTAGATATGATATGATATTAGTCGCATGTTTATATTGCACATATAGAGTGTGCGTATAAACTTCATTGCATATTATTACCTGTTGTGCTTGGACTTGTACCCTTTGGACACTGCACTATTATTGACGGTTCATATTCCACGAGCACTGATTGTATGCCACTCACACCATCAATAATTGCCATGACACGCACAACACTTATACATACGTGAGATTGTATTGGCTAGGGGCTTGAGGCATGATCCTTATTTTTATTGTGCATATGACATATAGCATACCTGTATACCTACATGCTAACACATATGCCTTGCCATGCCTACATGTTAGCTACCCATATACCTATATGGTGATGTACCATTAGAGATAGGTATATACACTTTTGAGACATAGCTATATGTACATCTTGCATACATACTTACATGTACACCCGTATAGCTTGATATAGCTACACACATACCTGGAGGGTATTACAACATTATTGATAGATAGATACACATATCTTGCAATACCGACATGGGTACGCATACCTGGCTATAGCTACATGTTCACCTTTATATGATGTTGCGTTTGGTTTCGGAGAAATTAGGAACCGCATGATATATTTAATAACTTGTGGCAGTTAAATAGCGGTTTTTCCTTTATATGCTCATATTACTGTTTCATGTTGCATATATTATATTTCATGGATTTCGCATTGATATATGGTTTTCAGTCACGACCCAAAATAGCACGTGGCTGGCACTTGAATCATGTGAAGTCTATAGGACTACACCTAATTCAAGTAAGCCAAAAGCCCAGAAATCTAAACCATTTTTAAGGAAAGTGAAAGAAAAACTTGTTTAAAGCAAGTGGTTTAAATAATCATTAATGGCATTAAATGTTTAAAAGCAACATCAGATTTTCCCGAAAATTTCGGCAGAGTCTCCTTTGTAAATACTGGCCCCAAACGGGTACAAACATGATAATATACATAAAGGAATCCCTAAGTGGGAGCTAGATCTTCGTCAATTGACGGTCACAACCACGCAAGCAATATAATATACAACGCCAAGGGCGAGGATTAAAACTCAAAAGGAAGCTCAAAATCATCAAGAAAACTCATAATAATACAACGCGCGACTCTAAGGTCGAAATAATAACAACTGGTTTTCTAAGCCTGAAATAATATACAAGTCTGGTTGATGGAGTTTACTAGATACAACTGAATAAATAAAAGTACAATGGTGGTCACGATACAAGTGAACACACCTACTAAAGCAATCATCCGGAATGGAAGCAGTGTGCCAGCAAAACCGCAACGAACCTGTACGGCAAAACCTGCAAGAAACCGTGGCACAATGGGGGTGAGTTTCCAACTTGTGAGTAGAAAACATCACCGAGCAGAAATCGTATGTATGACTCAAACCTAGGTCAATACGATCAGTAATATGTATCCTCAATATGATAAAGTCTGAAGCATGAAAATGTGGCAAGGGTAAACATCTATACATAAGTGTAATACCATATGCTCGTGTCAGTGCCTCCGATAGCAACATATCATAAATATGAGGTATGAATGCATGAAAACAGAATGCATCATGAATGTGACAGCTGTTTTCTTTAGTGAGATTTCTGTATATTTAAAAATCGAGGTATCATCAATGAAATCAACATGAAATCAGTGTCAAGTATCGACACAAAACATAAAACTCAATAGCTCAATATATCTGGCTCCGGCAATCCGGACTGGCCTGTAACCTCGAATCTCAATATCTAGGGCTCCGGCTATCCGGACTGGCCTATATCTTCAAATCTCAAAACCTCAGGCTCCGGTTATCCGGACTGGCCTGTACTCCGATCGGTATCCTCCGGATATCCTTCGAGTCACAATAAAATCACCGGTCAGCAATGCTCCCCTGTCTCAGGCTCAACGCCATCATCTGCGACCATCTTGTCCGGGGTACCGCACCGGGTCCACCATGCACCCATAAACGGTTCCTCCTCTTCCTCGAATCGGGTGTATGATATCGCTCAAGAGTTAAGAAAACTCATGGTGGACATATCTCATATCATATCATGAGAAAACCGCACTTTTATCTTTTAAAAGTGATAATCAGTTTATAAATCTTTGCAGTTTCTTTAAATCCAGAAATCTCATGGAAATATGAAATCATAAATCACAATGTAAATCAATAATGAATGCTGGGCTCCGACAATCCGGACTGCCCTTATAATATTGTATGACAAATAAATATATAAATATGCATGAAATATCAAGCAATGAATGCAATAATAAACTAGCATATGAAACGATAACATATAAGAACTATCAGCTAGCAAGCTATGTCAATGAAATAATGTTCTCTACAGTGTACGTGACATAGCAATTACCGATGAAAATGTGTGTGAGCCGGAAAGCGAGTGTACGTGGAGCATACATATCATCGGTAATGGTGCTGGTGTCCTAACAACAGGTTTCATCATTTCTAACGAAAATACATATAAGCATGCAATGCAATGCGATAAGCAGAATAAATGGCAAATGAATAGTAAATGCAACAATAATATACGGAACATGAATAACAAAGCAACAATAAGGAAGCTACATTAATATATACGAGTCAACAGTTTGCCATTTGAAATAACCCGAATCGTGTGTTTATAAAATAGGGTCTACGGTGTTTTTAAGAAAAGGTACGTCCTTTGAAATATCCATAGAATCTCTTGTCCTGTCTTTAAAATACTCATGATTCGTTAGTTTTGATATGACTCGAGTCTACTCTAACATCTACAAGTAAACTACAGTACTAATCTAACAGGCTAATCGAAAAGGTAAGGAAACCGCCTAAATCTGAGTCGATATATAATAATAATAATAATAATAATAATAATAATAATAAAAATACTAATAATAATAATAGTCGGTGATCCCGTCTCAATAGTATCGCGTACGATACAATATATCATATGACATTCTTGAGTCAAGAGTGCGGATCTATCATCAATATATAGCTCGTACGGTAAATCCATCGTACGGCATCCCAATCTGAGTACGGGTCAAATATCATATTTATCTCATTATTCATCTGGTATCCTTATCATCATATCATGATCTGGGTACTGATCTACGTCTAGTACATACTGATACCATTTATATATATATGCGTGTGTATGAACACATCGCCTAAGGACCTGCTAAAATATCATGTCGTATCATAATACGAACCAAGTCACACACCAAACTCATGGCACCATGCCCAATCACATCGACTCATCTCCATGTATCATATACTATCCTCATCATCCAAGTATATGTAGACGTATATATATATACATACTCACTTACATATACGTATATATATATATGTATATATATATATGTATATATATATATATATGTACATATCCCCATATACGCATAATAAAATAAAATGTATGCGTGTGTGTGTACGTGTAAGCAAATCACTACTCTAGGGTTCGTGACTAAGAAACTAGCCAACGACACTAATTTACGAATACACTAACACTAACCCAAAGTCATCTAAAGTATTTCGTATACACATCTCATATCACATAAGCATATATGTATATAATAACGCATTCGCGTTCTATTCTACGAAACTACGGGGGTGCTATACGCCATTTACCCGACTTCCCCCGTAGATATATATCTACTCACTTTGATCTTCGCTTGCCAATGCCGATGTCACCACGCGCTTGCTTGTCGTCTCGAAGTTCTCGTGAGGGTACCTACATATCATAACACATCATATCGCATTAAAATCCGACTCATGACCAAAACGACACCCGAATCTCACATACGTTAAAACCTATGGTCTACTCACGCAAATCGACCAAATAACCCTCAACATCGGCGTACAAACGCCGATTGATCGAGAAAAACCCAAACGTACCAATCGTGGTTTCACAACTCACTAATTATAGTATGAAATAGGTTATATATCAATAAAACCTCAATTTTGATCAAATCGATTTTATTCCAAAAACCTAGTAAGTATCAATTACCCGTTTTACTTCAAAACATGATGTTTTAACCAATCTAATAGCTACATTGCTCACATAATATTTTAACTAAGTCACACAATTCATAATTAAATTTTTAATCTCACTTATTTTCATTCGCCCAAAATTCTAGTTTGCAATTTGGCTTAATTAGTAAAATTTTAAAATAACAATTTGCAAACTAGCTACTAGGTTTGATTTTACATGCCTTAATATAATAAATTACCCACTTAAACCATGTTCAAATGATATAAACTCCTAACTAGATTTTAATCTCATATTTGCAATTAAATTCTAAAACCTAGTTTGCTAAAAAAAACTTAATTTGGATATTTTAAATGTTACAATTAGCAATATGCAACAAGATTAAGTTTTCCCAAATCTCAAGAGGTTCAACTACATAATTAAACCATGAACAATTTATCAAAACACTAACTTAAATTCAAACCCTTCGCTTGAAAGTTAAATTTGAAATTAATTCCATAATTAAACATCTAATTTAGTTGAATTGAAGTAATAACAAACAATTTAACAAAAGGGTCAAGATTTATACCTCACAACCCATAAATCAAACTTGCAATCTAGCCTTTCAAATTTCCATCTTGTTCCCTAGATCCATACTAGAATAGTCAAGTAAAAATGGGTAGGGATTAGATTAGGGATTTATGTGGGTTTGTATGGATTTTTGATGCATTTTGTAGAATTTTTGATGCAAAATTGTGTGGGAGTTTTTTGGGGGAGGGGCCGCTTTTGGAAGGGGCGGCCAAGATGGGGGGAGAGGTGAGAGAGTGAGGTGAGGGAATGCCAAGTAAAGAAAAGTCCAAATCAACTCAAACCCATACCTCCTTTTCTCTTTCTTTCTTTTCCTTTGTTTTTTTTCTTTTCTTTCAAAGCCTCATCATGTGGGGAAAATTTGAAGGGGCAGCCAAGGGTTCGGCCAACAGTATAGGGGGAGGAGAGAGGGTGTGGGTGAGTGTGGGTGAGGAAAAAACAAGATAAATATTATACTCCAATTTCCATTTACATCAATTTCACTATTTAAGCCTTTTTCTATCATATTTTCTAAAACCGTTTTGACAATTTCTTTTCATTTCAAAAATATTATGTTACATCTTGGTTTAATGTGTCATGATGGACAAAACTTGTATTAGCCCATTCCAATTTGTAATTATCCCTAATTAAATGTATTAGTGAAGGCTTAAAATAATATTTAAAATAATTAATTTTGGAAGACAGTTCAGTTAACTAGAAATTTTACAAATGACTCAAAAAAACACCAAATACTAGCAATTACATAGCTAGAATATGTATATTTGATTTTATGATGAAAGATAATCATATCTTGATTTTTACGGAAAACACCCGTTATTTTACCGATTCTCCGAAATTTCACCTAAACGGTTTTCAAAGCGTTACAATTTCATATGATGTTTTCTGGATGTTTTACTCCTGGGTATATATATTAGTGGTATGGGACGCTGATATATATACATGTATATATATATCAGTGGTATGGGATGTTGTTATATATATGTACACCTGTATAATATATATCATCATAATGATCTGTGCATGTATTCTTATTCATTGCGATATAAGGGGCGGATGTGCCCGATGTGAGGGGCCGATGTGCCCGATATGAGGGCCGATGTGAAGGCCGATATGGGGGCCGATTTGAGGGAATTTGGGATTTAAATTGTCTTGATGGACACTGGTCCGCCACGATGAGGATGACATGTTTTATCCCATACTCCGTATTTATTTGATATGCATTTGCTTCATCTATTAGGAGTACCTGATAAAGTACCTTTCATGACTGTTGCATATACATATTGCCATACTTATGCTATCAGATTACATGTAATAGATTATCGTTGTTAGTACATACTTGCGATTACAGTATGATGTTATTTACTATTCACGAGTAGGCAACTCACCCCCGTTGTGCCTCAGGGTTTTTCAGGTCTGATCATCAGAGTGGTCGGGACAGGGCACCTTATTATCTCTACTTTTGCGGATACCGCTATGGTTGGCTGTGAAGCCGTTTGCTATAGGTGGGTTGCGGTTATCCGATGATGTACATTGTATATTTCTTGTATCTAGTACTCTCTATCTACCACCTTCATGTATTGACTTAGAGACGAGTTATGAAGATCGATGTTGTTTATTCTTATGACTCTGGTTGTCGTGCTTGTGTGAGCCGACCTTTATATATATGGATCATCTCATTTCTTCGCTACGGTGTCGTATATTTGTTGTGGTGGTTGTTTCCGTCGTTGGGCGAGATTTTCTCCCATTTGGGGATGTTTTACTTTTATCTTATGTTTGTACCCGTTTCGGGGCTAGCTTTTACAAAGGAGGTGCTGCCAAAAATTTTATGAAAAACAAACTTAAGTTTAAAGTTTTGCATTGAGATTTTTAAAAGTGTTCTATCTTTCTTTCTTGTAATGGTTTAGATTGCTGGGTTTTTCGTCTTACTTAATTGCGTTACGCTTATTGTCGTTTACGTAGTTTAAGTGCCGGTCATGTTTCCAATTTTGGGTCGTGACAAACATGGAGGTTTATGTCGAGGGCATGCTCATGAAATCAACCTCATCGAACGAGCACACCAAAGATCTTGGCGAGACATTCGACGTCCTGCGCAAGTACAAAATGAAGCTGAACCCAGCTAAGTGCGCATTCGGAGGCACTAGCGGGAAAATCCTCGGGTTCATGGTTACCCACCGAGGTATCGAAACTAACCCAGAAAAGATCAGCGCCATTCTCAACATGGTCACACCACGAAGCAACGTTGAGATCATGCGGCTCACAGGGAGAGTGGCCGCTCTGAGTCTCTTTATGTGTCGATCTGGAGAGAAGTGTCTCCCCTTCTTCAGTGCCTCAAGGAAGATTCCTAAGTTCGAATGGTCGGAGGAATGTCAAAACGCTTTCGAGAAACTCAAGATGCACTTAACAACTCCCATACTGCTCTTCCGACAAGTCGAAGGAGATGAGCTATTATTGTACCTTACGATCTCCGACCAGGCTGCAGGATCGGTGCTCGTCAGAGAAGTCGAAGGTGTACGGAAGCCGGTTTACTACGTAAGCCATGTCTTCAAAGACGCGCAAACAAGGTACCCGGCCATAGAAAAAATAGTCTTGGCACTTTTCATCGCCTCGAGAAAACTACGACACTACATCCAGACGCACACCATCCACGTCCTTACCGAGCGACCTATAGGGGTTATTCTCGCCTCCCTCGAATCATCAGGTCATCTGGAGAAATGGAGGTGGGAATTATCCCAATTCGACATCAAATACCGCCCCAGGAAAGCCATCAAAGCGCAGGTCCTAGCAGACTTCGTGGTCGAATGTACCATTGCCATAAAAGAAGGAGTGGGAACACGGGGCCATGGACCCTGACCATCGATCGAAGAAGTACCCGACTCTGTCCCCGATTGGGTTCTCTATGTGGATGGATCCTCTACCGAGGAAGGGAGCGGAGTTGGCCTGATCATCCGAGGCCCGGACGAAGAAGAGATGGAATACTCTTTGAAGCTCAGCTTCAGAGCGTCAAATAACGCCGCGGAATAGGAGGCTTTGTTAGCAAGATTGCGAATCGCCTCCGGGGTAGGGCTGAAAACGATCTGAATTCGTAGTGACTACGCTCTGGTCGTCGGCCAACTGACCGAGTGATTTGACACCCGGGAACCGCTCATGTAAAAGTACATAGCCGAGGTAAAAAGATTTCGCAAAATTTTTGACAAAGTCCAGGGGGAGCATATTCCCCAGAACCTGAACACCCAGGCTGACGCTTTGAGCAAGCTCGCCTCTTCCTATACGGCCAACCATAAGAGGAATATCCTCTTCGAAGTCTTGCCACGGACTAGCATGGAAGACGGAGAGATAACGCTCCAAGTATACATGACTCAGGAGGAAGGCCAAGATTGGAGGATGCCCCTCGTAGAATTCCTAAAAGATGGCACGCTTCCGAAGAACCGAGGAGAGGCATGCCGCCTTCGGGCAAAAGCTCGTCATTTTATCTAGAGCAATGGAAACCTTTACAAGAAGTCATACACACAGCCCCTGCTCCGATGCGTCGACCCCCACGAAGCCGACTATGTTCTACGATAGATACACGAAGGGGTCGGGGGGCACACCAAGGGGCCCGCACTCTGGTCGAGAAGACGCTGCTCCAAGGATATTATTGGCTGAGGATACACCAGGATGCTGAGAAACTTGTCCGAAAATGCAAAAGCTTCTAACTCCACGGTAGCATACCCCGTCACCCCGCTATCGAGCTAACGACCCTTAGTTCCCCTTGGTCGTTCGCACTGTTGGCTATAGTGCCCTCAAGTCAATTAAAGAATGAGCATTCACGCAATAGTGATGATTGAGGGAGGACCTATGCCGGTAGAACAATCTTACTCGATATGATAGTATGCTATCTGATTTGTATTTATCATCACTATTACATGTTGATAGAGCCCATAGGTTTCTTGCTTGACTACTAACATTATGTTGGCGATCGTATATGTGGGAGCTGGGGGTCTATAAGCAAATTCTAAAATGTCCCTATTCGTGGGAGTTTCGAGACTTGGCATCGATATTCCAGAGTAGACTAATGTATACTGATCGAGACCCTGACGAGGGGCGGTGGCCAGGTCTCACAAGCCATTGGTGTTAGTTTGTTCGCCTAAGATAGTATACAAGTGCTCATTGGGTTATGAGTATACTGGATGGACTCGCCGAGAACCTGTTAGTTGGTATTATACCTATTGTCAGATAGCAGTTCCCAGGTGACATGTGTACAGGTTAGTCTGTCGACCTGAGATTGTCATTTATCTCGTGTGAGTTCCCACTGTGCTTTGATTACTACCCTACCACAGCTCAAAAGAGTCGTGCAAACAGGTTTTAGTTGGGTACAGTCTGGAGCCACATGGAGGCAGTGAGCGGATCGTCGTGGATTCGTCTCTTCCGGTATTGGGGGTTAATGTCGCGTTGTGCACGGGTGGCCATTACCAGAAATCCTAGGCCGGGGTAAACGAGAATTACCGATTCAGGATCTATAGTTTCTCAGGTGGTGATGGGTTACATACCGACACGAATTTTCGCGTTATTAGGGGTCTGATTTTATCCACCCCCTAGACTCGATATGTGATATTCTTGTTACTTATATGTATGCTCTAGAGGCCATTATTGTACATATGATGTATATTATAGTGGATGTTTCGACATACATAAGGAGGACTTTCTTGCTCGACATGATAGTATGCTATCTGGTTACTCTTTATCTTAACATGTACACTGATTGTCTCTCTGTTACATGTTGGTAAAGCCCTTAGGATGTGTACTTGACTACCTGGATTATGATGCGGATCATACTAGTGGGACAAAGGTAGTCCGTGAGTACATCCTTTAATGCCCCTATTCGTGGGTGTATCGAGACAGAGCATCGATATACCAGAGTAAATTAGTGTATACCTTCTCAACCTATGTAGATGGGCTATAGATGATGCTATATCCATTGGTGTTTAACATCAGAGATGATATACGGGTGCTCAGTGGAGACTGGGTACACTGGACGGACTCACCGAGAACTCCTAGATGGTATTATATCTCACATCAGATAGCAGTTCTCTGGTGACACTGGTACAGGTTAGTCTGTCGACCCGAGATCGTCATAGAGTCTTGTGTGATTCCCATTTTGCTTTGATTTCTACCTTACCACGTTCAAGAGAACGTACAAAACGGTGGTTTTTGGGCACAGTCCCGAGTCACATAGAGGCAATGAGCGATAAGAGGGGATTTCGTCTCTCCCGGTATTGGGGGTTGATGTTGTGCTGTGCTCGATTGGACATAACAGGAAGTCCCTGGCCAGGGCTGTTTATGAGATTTACTGGTAAGTGTTTTCAGTAGTTTCTCGATCCGTTATGAGCCTCATATTGGCATGACTTATCAAGCTATTGGGGTCTGACGTTTACCACCCCCAGGCGAGATATGCGACATATCAGACGAAGAGACCGGACTGCACGGTAGTGTTACTGATTGGATTCGTAGTAGTATGAGCAGGCTTGCTTGTTGATCTTTTAATCGCTCAATACCCGAGTGGCCGTTACGTTTAGCAGACCTCTTGCGGCTTGTGGTGTTTGATATGATCATCACCTACTGCCGGTGTATTGACGAGTCTTTGGAGTCCTACACAGAGGTTTCCTGGTTCATGCGAAATGAAATAGGAGCACATATGTGATATGTGTGGGACTGAGATTAATGCGTGTATGTAATACCGCATTCTATTCTCGCGATATGTGATATCGGTCGGTTATATGTGATATAGCCGGGTTATCAGATCAAGTGTTGATTCGATAAGTTGTTGCATTTGATATTAGTCAGTTGTATGTGATATAGCCGGATTATTAAATCAAGTGTTGATTTAATAATTTAATGTATAATTGTATATTTGATATACTAGATTACATTAACTAATATTAGCTCACTTAAACATTTCTTTTTCTCACTTGTGTGCATTAGTGTATATGTGATATATATTAATGTACAACTTTGTGTGTCATGCTAGATGCCACATGAGACATGGGTGTATGAGATTTACACCATACTTATAATAATAGAATGTTTTTATTTATTTAAAGTTAATCAAAATTAATGGTAATTAGTCACATGCTTGGAAGCTTGGAGAAGCTTGGAGAAGCTTGGAGCATCTTTGACTTAGTCCACTAGTTTTGTTTTACTTGTAGATATTTATTAACCTAACCATTATTGTAACCCATGGTTTATTCTCTACATGAGTTAGTGTATGACACTAACTCATCCATGGTTGCTATTCTTACCTCATGAGTTTATTCTCATCTTTTGACTTCATCTTCTTCATCATTGAGAAAAAGCTTGCTAGCTTTTTCTAAAGTGAGAAAATAATGTGAGAAAAATAAATCTAAAGTGAGCCCATTTCCTACTTCATCATCCTCTACTATTAGCCATTTAGTTTAGGGTGTTTGCTTCACTAATTTCACCATTAGTGAAGAGGTAGCATGAGCTTGAGTCTTCTCGACGTAGACCATCTTCGGCCTCGAAGACATTGAGCAAGCTCGTTCATTTCTTCAAGTGAACCCTTTCAAGAGTCTTAGAGTTCACTACATGCAGCGAAGGGGCTACTACATGGAGCTTTAGAAGTGAAGGACCGGTCTACAAAGGTTATATTCCTCATTCACTTAGATGTAAATTAGTTTACATATCGTTTCGTCGCATTTTCTAGTAAAGATTCTATGGTTAGGGTTTGCTAGAACGGCAAATTTTTGAAATTGGCATGGACGATGCCTCCCGAAACCTTGTTGCCGTGCTAGACAACCCTGCAGTGGTATCGGAGCCATGCTAGAAAATTAGACGATGTTTGCTAGGATTAGGAAACTGAAACGACTCAGAAACTTGAAACATGAATACCTAGTTTCTGTCGATTTTAAAAAGTCCTTTTAAATTTTTTATAAACAACTACAGAATGTTGTATGAGATGCAACATGAACACACAAGAAAATTTAGCCCATCTCGCCGGATTTTGGCCGAGCACAATGATGTTTTTTCCGAGCTGGCCGGCCAAGTAGTGGGGTTTGGGGTTGAATTTTTTCGTGTGTTCCAGAATCTGGGTTTTGGTGTTTCAGGTGTTATTTGTTTTTTCTAAGTTTGCATGTGATGTGATCTTATAGTATACGCAATTCGGAGTGTTTCGTATTCGTAATTTTAACATTGTTTTGGGTATTCACATGTTGTCTAAGCGAAGTTAAAAAGTTCGAACGATTATCAAAAACCCATTTTTCCAAGTTTAAGGTATTCGGAAAAACATACAAGTAAGTCTGTGGACCCTCTAGAAGAATGAAACCCTAACTCGACATAATGACTATGGAACACTTACGAACCTTAGGGTTTGCAGCAGTTCCGCGGTGCCATTAATGAGGCTTTGGTTTGCCCTTCTACGGCTGGTCCACAGGTACCGTGGTATGTTCTGGGTATTTATGAATTATGCTCAAGTGTTGAGCTGTCGGGAAATTGTGGGACTTTGATCGAAAAGATTAATATCGTCCGGATATCATGTGATGAGATACAATACTTGGAATCCACACTAATTTGAATTTTATAAATCTAGAAATTTTGTCTCATTTGATCGGTTGCCACGGGATTTTGATGTGATCAAAACTCCGTCGCAATCACGTAGCGTACGCGGATACTCGCCGGGTGTTGGAGATAGTGCCCTCAGAGTCAATTATTGGATTACAGGCACGTGATTGCAATGATTGAGGGAGGGCCTGTCCCAGTAGGACAGTCTTACTCAAGATGATAGTATGCTATCTGGTTTATCTTTATCATCGTGTACTGCTTCAGGTGACCTTACGTGTCACTATTACACGTTGGTAGAGCCCCTAGGATTCTTGCTTGACTACCAGCAGTATGAGGGCGATCATATACGTGGGAGCTGGGGTCTATAAGCACATCCTTAAAGGGTCCCTAGTTGTGGGAGTTTCGAGATAGGGCATCGATTCTCCAGAGTAGACTAGTGTATACAGTCGAGACCCCGACGAGGGGCGGTGGCCGGTCTCACAAGCTACTGGTGTCAGTTGGTTCACCTAAGATGTATACAGGTGCTCATTGGGTTATGAGTACACCGGACAGGACTCGCCGAGAACATGCTAGTTGGTATTATACCTGATGTCAGATAGCAGTTCCCTGGTGACATGTGTACAGGTTAGTTCATCGACCTGAGATCGTCATTTGTCTCGTGTGAGTTCCCACTGTGCTTTGATTACTACCCTACCACGCTCAAAAGAGATATGCAAACAGGTTTTAGTTGGGTACAGTCCCGAGCCACATGGAGGCAGTGAGCGGATCTGCAGGGGTTCGTCTCTCCCGGTATTGGGGGTGAGGTCGCGCTGTGTCTAGGAGAGCCAGTGTCACGCCCCGCTTCCCAGAGTACGCAAGATTGGGCACGTGATATAGCCAACCATGCTACCTGTGGGTAGGAAGTATCCATCCACAGTCACCATTGCACATTTCCCTGCTCTGTTATTTCTTAGTACTGCTTTATTCATGTTCATATTTGCATTGCTTATCACCATGTTTACATTATATACTTGATGTCATGACGCGCTGACGTCTGGGTTTTGCATGGCCCAGTTTCTTTACCACTGTCGCCTCCAAATCGCGCCCGGGTTGCGCCCAAAAAGGGCCCGTTTCAATTTAATATCTAAAACCATAATTTTATACGAAAATATTTTCCATAACAGTATAATCCTTCTTAACAATTCCTTCTTCACCTCCTGGCCAATCGCGAGCGAGGACTGCTCACGTGTGGGCCCCTCCTTTCCCTATCTCTCTCTGCCTCTCTCCTCTTTCTCTCTCTCCCTCAATCTATCTCAATCTCTCTCTCTTTCCCTCAGTCTCTCTCTCTCATCCTCACGAATTCCCTTTCTCTCTCCAATCAACTCTCTCTCTCTCCTCTATATATCTCTCGTGGCCATGCAGCCGCCCCTCGCCATCTCTTTTCTTCACGAGAACCCACACGAAACCCTAACCCTAGCTCACGCAGATCTCACCGCCGGCCGCCTCGCGACCTCGCCGTCGCCGCCCTCACCACCACGACCTCCACCGCACTCGCCTACCCTCTTCCTCCCGTTCGCCCACTCCTTCCCGCGCCTGCAACCTTCTCCCGACGCCTCCATCCCTCGCGACCTCGCCGTCGACGTCGACTCCGACCGCCGAGGCCTCCCGCGACTCCCTTGCACCCTCCTCGTCGAGACCTTGCCGTCACCCCCTCCTCCCTCGCCGGAACAGTGAACCCGACCCTCACCCAACGTCTGCACCATCCCAGGTCGCCGGAAACCGCACCGACGACCCTCGTCGACGTCTTCCGCGCCACCTCCTTTCCCCCTCGACCACCCTAGCCGACCACACCCCTCTCCAACTCGCCGCAGCACCCTACCCTGCTCACCCGAGGCCACTTCCCTTTGCTGCAGCCACCGTCGCGGCCTCGCCGGCGTTCCAGTGCCGTCGAACCCGCCGTGGTCGCACTCTTGGTGTATCCCTGTAAGTTTCCTTCTCTTTTCGTTTTGGTACAACCCCCGCTGGTCGTTTTGGCGTATCGTATCCTTGTTGCTAACTTTGTTTTCGGTTGTTGCCGGAACCCGACCGTGCCGTTTGACGAACCCGACGCTCCAGCGAGGCCCCCTGGTCCGTGTGATTCCAGTGACCCCTGTTGGGACTCGATCCGTGGCCCGTGCTTCCAGAACGCAGTTTCTGCCGACATCGCATCCGTGTTTCGGTTTACGGAACCGCCGAGGCAAGTATCCGAATACTTGCTTAACATGCTACAAACTTAATAATCATGTTACCTGTTATAATCGCACGACTTGATGATAATTATAATCATCCGTAACGATAAATCATTATAGTGGTTACTTGTAGTTAATCGGTATGCTATCAATTTCACACTTTAACTAATTAACCAATTGGCACATCATTGCTTAAATTGCAAGCTCATTCTTGTAACTATTATTATGCTGTAATTTAATGGTTTCATTGCTTCGTGTTAATAATACTGTTTTACCCTGGAAATTGTTGCACCCTAAAGACGATTGAACCTGTTAATAAGAGAATACAAACATCACTGTCGTTATACGGAATATTGTGGTTAATTATTGTTTCATGATGCTGTCCACTATTGATCATATACCTGATTGCACCTGACACATGTTCTGACACACTGGACACAACCCCCTGTACATATCGACTCTACCTGTGGAAAGTAACCTGACCTGTTACCTGATCTCATGCCTAATGCCGACAAACCTAACCATTCCTGCTGTCGACCCAGACAGACCTACGGTTACTTGACCTTGCGTCGGCATTAGTCCTCGACTACTGAATACCTGACTTGACATACATAGCTTGGGGGTATGGGGAAATCAAAGGTGAAACCGACTTGTAACTCAACAGTTCGATACATTGTTCTGATCAGTCTTACGGGCTTGGCCGGTCCGGGAGTGATGATGCTGACATCACTCGTCTATCCTACTACCTTTTACTGCTTAGCGGCACGTCTCGGACTCAGCCCCGAGGATCATGACCGTGGTCCCGGGCCCGCACGGGATACTATTGAGTTACATCGACGATTCATCAATTGGTTTCAAAGACTATAGAGTAGAAAACCTGATAGGACAGTTTAGTCACTACTGCACATTACCCGGTTCATGACTTCTTATTACTGCTTTATTCATGTTCATGCTTGCATTGTTTATTACCGTGTTTATGCTATATACTTGATATCATGACGCGCTGACGTCTGGGTTTTGCATGGCCCAGATTCCGTACCCTTGACGTCGACCGAGCAGGAGTACTTCAGCCAGCAGGCTGAACTGTGAGTTCTTGAGAGTTTAGTTTATTTATGTCATTTCATTTCCAGATGTGAGCCCGCATTATGGGACATACTGTTTATTCATTGTATTGGATCTTTAGCTTCCGCACTTATTGTTTATTGATTCTTGTTATTATGGATTTGGACATGTATTAGTTTAGTTTATTTTACTGTTCTTGATATCTCTACAACCGTAATGTGACTGTGGATGGATACGTCCTACCCACAGGTAGCATGGTTGGCTATGTCACGTGCCCAAATCTTGCGCACTCTGGGAAGCGGGGCGTGACAGCCAGTACATGAAAAGTCCTTGGCCATGGCAGGAGATTTACTGGTAGGTATTCCAGTAGTATCTCAGGGTGTTCTGCGCTACTCTCCGACACGACTTGTACCGCTTTTGGGGGTCTGACTTTTACCAACCCCCTAGGCCCGCCATGCGATGCTCATAGACGAACGGACCGGACTGTACGGATATTGTCACTGACAGGCTCAGTAGGGTGTCAGGATGAGTTCTCTCATCGACGTCCCTTTTGGTCAATACCTGGTAGCCCGTCACGTATTGGCTAATACCTCTGACGTGCTAGTGGTTAAATCCACAACCAAGGTGTTGATGAGTCTTTAGAGTCCCCCATAGACCAGTTTCTTAAGTTTCGGGCGAAACGCTGTAGAGGCCGTATGGAGATATGGCAGGGTTCGATCAGATACGTGCGGTATTGCACGGATCGTGATCGGACAGATTTTACTAGCGGGTTTTGGTTTAAGTCGGATCCTAGTATTGTACAGTGTAGATTTTGTCTCTTTGCATTTGTATTCAGTGGGAATACAAATACGGGCATGTATATGCAGTCGCGGAGTTTTCCTGTAATTTATTACGGGAACAGTTTTCTGAAGTTGCCAGTTTGCATTCCGTTCCGGCCAGTTTTCTTTTGTTCCTTCACGGCCGGACTTTTGTGTTGGAGGGGCTAATTTGCAAGTTTGCAAATTAGCAGTTGTGGAGGGTTTATTTTCTATTTGAAAGATTATGAAAGCATATTTTTATTCCATTCTTTTCTATCATCATTTCTTGCTTTAATGAGATTAGAATGGATGAGAGTTGATGTGAGGCTTGATTTGGCTTATGGTCATCCTTTGCTTTTACTACTCTCACCTCCCTTCATGTTTTGTTTTTCCTCCACCATTTTCTTTGAGGGGGCCGGCTACATTTAGAGAGAGGGAGGGTTTCATTTTTTGAGTGGTGATTTCTTGATCTCATTTCATTATTCCTTGCTAAAAAAATGATAGCAATCATTTCCCTCCAAAGTTCATTCTTTCTTCACCTCCTTACATGGCAACTTCTACCCGCAAGAGACAAAGCAATTCTAAACTTGCCTACAGCATTCCTTGGATGCGTCGGATAGCCAACTTCGCGCCCGAGTTGCCTCGGTCCAGAGGTGGGAGCCCGTAAAAGAACCCGGCGATGTGGTGCCCGTTTCGACGAGGAGGTGACGACCGGAGATTCCGCGAGGAGATCGGAGTGGAGGCGAAGACCGAAGGACACGGATCGCTCGGTATAGCTTCTCTACTCTTATTCTAGTTTGCTACAGTTAGGTTAATGGCCCGATCCGGGTTTTATAGTGCGCGGTGGTGCCGGTTTCTAAGTTCTAGAAAAGTTTTTCGTTTCCGCATTCCGACGTCGGATTGACGGCCGGGGCGCCCCGTGCACTTACATTGGTATCAGAGACACGCCATTAACCTAGTCTAGCTTGCTCTAGTATGTTTAGAACTCGATCGAACAAAATCCCAAAAAACCGTATTTTCCAATGCTTCAGGTTTCTGTCGATTTTGTTTTGGCTCGAAATTTTTTTCAGTACATTGCAGAAACATTTGCAGAAGATTTTAAGCATTCTGCAAAAATTTGGTCGTGTGATGCTGTAGTTTGACCGCGGAAACGCGGCCAAACCCCTGGTTTGACCGTGGTTCCGCGGTGAAGAAAAGTCAACACCGTACAAAATTTTTCCAGAGGGCTTTTTACATGGAAGTAGGGTTTTTGGAATATTCTTTTTGGGCCCAGATTTTCTGTGAGTGCTACAGTCGTGCTTGGGGCCCATTTCGATAAATTTGATCGATCGAGAATTTTAAACATGTTAGTTCACAGTATTTACATTATATCTGCGACCGTGAATGTCACTCGATCGGTAAATCCAGTCTATCTGCTATAGCCCTTTTAGACGGATTTGCGAACGTGACATTCACGTTGATGTTCTGTGTCGTGCTGTGATGTTTCGGATTGGTCGTGGGGGATAGCCTGGATGCAATGATAGTACAGTTTTGTTTTATATATACATTTGATATTGCGGGGCGAGCGTCCGACATGTGGACTGCCGTCACTGCCTGTTTGTATATTATTCTTTTGGGGCACGACCGGGGTGAGGTCGATGTACCCGTTGTATATTTTACTTTCTGTACTAGGATTACCCCACGGTGGGGGTGCACGGATAGCCGGATTCTAGAGGGCAACGGGCCCGCATCTCATAGCTTTGAGACGGAGGGGGCTTTACTCTAGAATTGGCGGGCTATTCGCCGCACTCGTAGGGGGTACATGTTGACCTAAGGAGGGGTGCCCAAGTTACCGGATTCCGTGAAGTGCTAGGTGGTCCATTCACGTTGTTGAAGGGGGCTGCCTCGCTTCAGGTTTTGGCGGGTAACTTGCCGCACCCGTAGGGGTCTAGGATTTCATTGCACAGGCTGTCCACACGACCAGGGGAACGTCGGGTTTCAGTAGCGGCTCTATGAAACCCGGGGATCCCAGATATCTGTAATGTTCTGTGATGCTGATTACTTTCTGTGATGTTGCATTTTATCACGCCTTGAGCGAATATTATATATTGATATATATACTAGTAGATGTTGTATATGTTTTGCATCCGCGCTAGTCCAGTCCCCGCTCTGTCGTTAGTTAAGTAACCTAACGGGTGATGACGGGACCCAGTGGCGAATGCGGATGACATATACGTACATCATTATTTTCGTTCTTTGTGGTGTGATCAATTGATGGGACTGCGTTGATTCGGATCAATGCAAGTTAAACAAACCTATTCTGATGTTGTTGGAACATTTTTCAAAAAGCTGTTATTGCAAGGACGTTCACTTTTGTTTTGCACAGTGGTATTCAGTTGGAATATCCTGCTCCTCAGTTGACGAGGCAAGGGCCGAGATCCCTTCACCGGGAGTGACCCCTTGGACAGAAGTTTGCGTCAGGGCAATAACTTCACTATAGTCGTTTACTTTTGCTTTGCATCATGGTATTCAGTTGGAATATCCTGCACCTCATTCTACGGGGAAAGAGCCGAGATCCCTTCACCGGGAGTGACCTCTTTAGTAAAGGTTTTCGCCACTATATTTTTTAAAAGCTATCCGGTTCCTTCAACGATATCAAGTTCATTACGTTAAAGGTTTTCGCCAGAAACCATTCGTAGCCCTCCGTCGTTTCATATGAATAGTCAATAAGTATTCAAGCTGTGTATGTTGGCCAAAGTCAAGGCACAGTGATTGGTAGCTATTGGGTATTCATATGCAGCATAGATAGATGCGTTGGTTTGGGACAGTCGTACTACTATTTTGGCCAAAGTCAAGGGTATGTACGGGTGGGTTCAAATTAACCTGGAGAATGACGGGTAGAACTTGACATGTGACTTATGATATGTTGGCCAAAGTCAAGATCATAAGAGCATGGGGCAAAAATCACGTCGGGAGTTTCTAAAGAAACTGAAACTTGCCAGATATGCGCATACCTTCTGGAGTGTGATAACGTGAGCGGATTCCGTCACGTTATCATGTGATGATAGTTGGATCCCGATTCCCACTGATGAGTTGGTTTACTCCTCGGGTGATCCCGACTAATTCTTCTTTCAGGTTTGGAGGAGAATTTGACGGTACAGTGGGAGGTTTCCTGATTAGATAAAGTAATAACCATTCTGATCTAGGTTAGAGTGTACGTTGAGTGTTTCTTTTCTCTCTCTCTTTGGCAGCGACCATGACCCGACCCTAGACTATGACTCAGTGACCAAAATTAACCGAACCTTCTTAAACACTGGCTTTTGGATTGTCAGAGCTGCAAACCTCATTGCCACTCCTACTTTTACCCTTTTCTCCAGGACACCCCGTATTACTACGAACGTCCACTTCCATTGGACAAAACCATCGTATGGTTATATACGAACTCGAAGGAATTTATTCTAGGATGGTTTCCGGTTTTGGAGAAAACGAATAGGACTATTCAGTTGTCTTTTCCTTTTACCTTCTCTCAGGTTGCGAGTACTCCTTGGTTTAGGAGATAGTACACTTATTACGCAAATTGGATAGTCTTCTTCCAAACCTTAGGCTGGTGCCGAATGGTGGGGAATGAAGAAAACCAATTAGCCTAACGGTGGTGTACAGAAGGTATTAAGTAAAGACATAGAAAGGGATTAGAAGGAGGGCAAAGTAAATTGCGACTGATATTCACGACCAAACCAAGTATTTCATTACCACTCTCATTTCACCTTTGTATTTCTCCAGGACACTCCGTATCACTACGAAGATCCACAGTTTATTGGATATTCCATCGTATGGTTATATACGAACTCGAAAGGAACTTGTTCCAGTTCGGGGATGGATTCTGGTTCAGGAGAAATAGGAATAAGGTTTATTCGGTTGTCTTTTATCTTCACCTTCTCTCGCATTGCGAGTGCTCCTAGGATTAGGACAGTACACCCATTATGCTTATTGGATAGTCTTCTTCCAAACCATAGGCTGGTGCCGAACGGTAGAGAAAGAAGAAAACCATTTGGCCTAAAGGGGTGTGGAGAAGGTAATGACTAAAGACATATAAAGGGATTTGGAGAGATGGCAAAGAATTATACGGTTACAGTTGTGAATCTGGATAATGGAAGAGGCATTACTAGGAATACCAGGATGCCCCATCGAAACATTTCAATGTTTCAGTTTCACTGTGTACTGTTAAAAGAAAACTGATTTCCCAATTAACCCTTGCTCCAGGGTATGTATTTACCAGGTATGATTCTTACATCTGTATGGTTTTACAGATGATGAGTGGGAGTAAGTTATTGGGAATTAGGTGATCATCCTCATTATATCGGGATTCGTTGTAATTGGTGATATTTGAGGAAGTCACCTGGGTTGTTTGCCGGACGGCAAATATTTGGTTTTGAATATCCGTTATTATGCACCAATTTCAAATCGATATATCTGTATGTCTATTTTTATAGAGTGAGATATACCTTTTTGAAATTATGTTTATGTCATTTACCTATATCAGTGGATGGTTAGGTAAGGAGCATTAAACAGCGGTGTAATTCTTCTTAACCATAAGTACAGTTTTCAACCTACGACACACAGTGAATGAGTCACTAGACTCAGGGGAATTATACAGAGTATTGTATATTGTCCAGTGTCCATTAGGACAGAGGGGCTGGTACTCGTACTATATTCTGTTTACTTTTGACTTCTCTAGTTCTTAGACATATGTTTCGTAGAAATGCAGGTTCTGAGTTTGAGAAGTTATAGGTATATGAATAAAGTAGAGAACCAGGTATTGCAAGTATCGGGATTCTTCAAGGTGATCGAAGATGTAGATACTTGTGTAGGGTATTCAGTTGATAGTAATGATTAAGAGAACTTGCTTCTCTTTCAGGTTACTCATAATTGAAAGCATTCCTAAGTTGAGTAACGCTGATCGGCCTCCTTCCATTTAGTTGACATGCACTGGAGACAGCTGCATGATTTGAATCTGGTTCAATTAAATCAGTGCCTCTGTTTCTATATTGGATATAGAACAGTTCATATCTTGACATTGTTAAGATACAGGGAGTTGTCCGGCTTATGCTTAAAACCAGACTCTGAATAACTCAAGGCACGTTTCTGTAATGGTTGTTTGTGGGTTGACCCGGGCTATGACGAGAGTTGATTTTCTACCATCTGGAAGATCAATAGTGATATTGTTCTTGACTCGCCACAGTTTTAATAAAAATGGATTTTTTCAGAAAACAGTAGTGGGAGTATGGTAGAACTGGAAGTGATTCCAGAACCGCAAACGTTTATTGAAGATTTGATAAGAACCTAAAGATTCAATCTAGTTTGACATTCCATTAGCCACTCCGCAGATATGGTGGGTAACCTCAGGCGCTCGAGAGGTACTTCGGTTTGCTCAAGGACGGTGGCAGGGAGGTTCTTGTTTACCCAGACTTTCCATTGCTGTTGTTCCAGACTGTGAGACCCGGAAAGAGGATGAGTATAGCGTCATTCTAAACTAGCTTTAGAAGTGTACGTTTATATGACTCTGCCAGAGGGTTGTCGTAGTCAGTGGGAGCAGCGGAAGCATAATGGACAAGTGGCTTATGTCTATTTATAGACTAAAGCAGATACAACGGAGATAGATCATGTATTTGTGATGTGACAGTCATAGGTTTGACTTCATCAGAATATGGGATGGATCTGTTAAGAAGGTAGTAGGGTGTGATGTCCTGGTATTTGGATGACATACACAGAGTAGGAAGTGAAATTCCTATACTACGGTCGGTTATACTTTGGTTGTCACACAGTGGTTTCTCCACATGGGACTTGGATATAATATCAAGATATTCTGGTTACTAGATCTATAGATCTAGATTTGGGTGGTTTCCCAATCAGGGTACTTAGACAGCATTCTAGGAGTTTTTAGAATGGATGACTCCTGGCATGGTAGTGTACCTGCAGGTGATGAAGTCACCCTCTCTTAAGGTGTCTTATAGACTAAAGTGGAGAGGGATGTGCATGATTGGCAGATTACTTGCTTAGGCAATTGAGTCAATCATGAGATGTCAAGTACTACACTAGATGTTGTTTTTTGCAGTAGGTGCAATAAGTTGATATTAATCCAATCCTGGAGAAACGATCGGAAGCAGTTTTAGAACATAAGTGGATGTTCTAGGGATTTGATAACGGCAGCTTCTTTTAGGAGACGGTTATCATTCCAGGCTTCCAAGGTGACCTGAATGACAGAGTGACTGTCAGAGTTATAGTTTTCCCTCTGACAAGGGGCAGTATTTTGGACAGGTGGTCCAGGTGGATACTGAGGGAAGGATAGCGCAGGATACTGATTAAGTTCAGTTGACGATACAGTCTAAGAAGTTTGGATTTAGAGTTCACTTATGAACTAGGTCCCATCAGACATCTAGACATATTCTAAGACAGGTATTGCTCATTTCGGGAGATGGGTTTCTCCGCGAACTTGAGATAAAGAGAGACATAGAAAGAAACATCACAGCGGATCCACTCACTGAGGTTATTCCTCGAACGCAATAGTTTCGCAAATGAGCTTTGTGAGACTGACTAGTAGAGGAGTTGGGTGTTCGGTATCACACGGGCTGTGAGTATGTGACATCGCAATAATTAGCCTTGAGTGAAAGTGGGAGATTGTTGGAGATAGTGCCCTCAGAGTCAATTATTGGATCACAGGCACGTGATTGCAATGATTGAGGGAGGGCCTGTCCCAGTAGGACAGTCTTACTCAAGATGATAGTATGCTATCTGGTTTATCTTTATCATCGTGTACTGCTTCAGGTGACCTTACGTGTCACTATTACACGTTGATAGAGCCTCTAGGATTCTTGCTTGACTACCAGCAGTATGAGAGCGATCATATACGTGGGAGCTGGGGTCTATAAGCACATCCTTAAAAGGTCCCTAGTCGTGGGAGTTTCGAGACAGGGCATCGATTCTCCAGAGTAGACTAGTGTATACAGTCGAGACCCCGACGAGGGGCGGTGGCCGGTCTCACAAGCCACTGGTGTCAGTTGGTTCACCTAAGATGTATACAGGTGCTCATTGGGTTATGAGTACACCGGACAGGACTCGCCGGGAACATGCTAGTTGGTATTATACTTGATGTCAGATAGCAGTTCCTTGGTGACATGTGTACATGTTAGTTCATCGACCTGAGATCGTCATTTGTCTCGTGTGAGTTCCCACTGTGCTTTGATTACTACCCTACCACGCTCAAAGGAGACGTGCAAACAGGTTTTAGTTGGGTATAGTCCCGAGCCACATGGAGGCAGTGAGCGGATCTGCAGGGGTTCGTCTCTCCCGGTATTGGGGGTGAGGTCGCGCTGTGTCTAGGAGAGCCAGTACATGAAAATTCCTTGGCCAAGGTAGGAGATTTACTGGTAGGTATTCCAGTAGTATCTCAGGGTGTTCTGCGCTACTCTCCGACACGACTTGTACCGCTTTTGGGGGTCTGACTTTTACCAACCCCCTAGGCCCGCCATGCGATGCTCATAGACGAACGGACCGGACTGTACGGATATTGTCACTGACAGGCTCAGTAGGGTGTCAGGATGAGTTCTCTCATCGACGTCCCTTTTGGTCAATACCTGGTAGCCCGTCACGTATTGGCTAATACCTCTGACGTGCTAGTGGTTAAATCCACAACCAAGGTGTTGACGAGTCTTTAGAGTCCCCCCCAGACCAGTTTCTCAAGTTTCGGGCGAAACGCTGTAGAGGCCGTATGGAGATATGGCAGGATTCGATCAGATACGTGCGGTATTGCACGGATCGTGATCGGACGGATTTTACTAGCGGTTTTTGGTTTAAGTCGAATCCTAGTATTGTACAGTGTAGATTTTGTCTCTTTGCATTTGTATTCAGTGGGAATACAAATACGGCCATATATATGCAGTCGCGGGGTTTTCCTGTAATTTATTACGGGATCAGTTTTCTGAAGTTGCCAGTTTGCATTCCGTTCCGGCCAGTTTTCTTTTGTTCCTTCACGGCTGGACTTTTGTGTTGGAGGGGCTAATTTGCAAGTTTGCAAATTAGCAGTTATGGAGGGTTTATTTGCTATTTGAAAGATTATGAAAGTATCTTTTGATTCCATTCTTTTCTATCATCATTTCTTGCTTTAATGAGATTAGAATGGATGAGAGTTGATGTGAGACTTGATTTGGCTTATGGTCACCCTTTGCTTTTACCACTCTCACCTCCCTTCCTGTTTTTTTTCCTCCACCATTTTCTTTGAGGGGGCCGGCCACATTTAGAGAGAAGGAGGGTTTCACTTTTTGAGTGGTGATTTCTTGATCTCATTTCATTATTCCTTGCTAAAAAAATGATAGCACCATTTCCCTCCAAAGTTCATTCTTTCTTCACCTCCTTACATGGCAACTTCTACCCGCAAGAGACAAAGCAATTCTATACTTACCTACAGCATTCCTTGGACACGTCGGCTAGCCAACTTCGCGCCCGAGTTGCCTCGGTCCAGAGGTGGGAGCCCGTAAAAGAACCCGGCGATGTGGTGCCCGTTTCGATGAGGAGGCGACGACCGGAGATTCCGCGAGGAGATCGGAGTGGAGGCAAAGACCGAAGGACACGGATCGCTCGGTATAGCTTCTCTACTCTTATTCTAGTTTGCTAGAGTTAGGTTAATGGCCCGATCCGGGTTTTATAGTGCGCGGTGGTGCCGGTTTCTAAGTTCTAGAAAAGTTTTTCGTTTCTGCATTCCGGCGTCGGATTGACGGCCGGGGCGCCGCCATGCACTTTCACCGGGTAACCTTATTAGATAGCCACGCCCTATAGCCCCGACCAAGTGACTGTAGGAGAACCCCGTTGCCAAAAGCATCTGTCCGGATGCTCATAGCCGCGGTGTTCTCGCCTAAGTGCACTTCGTCGACGGTATCAGGGGGTGCGGCCGTCTACTAAAGTTTCCGACGAGCATTCGATCAGGATGTTGGGAATCTTGTTGAATTACCCGACTTGATATTGAAAAGTATTTTCAAGATCGAGACTAAAATGCGGGGTTTATAATTGTTAGGCATGTGATGTCTAAGGAATTCATTTGGTTAGGCATGAAATCCAAAGTATGTGATATTTCGGGTTTATGATGTCTAAGGTGGTTGCGGATTCCAATTGTTGTAGTTTTTCACTTTCTTTTCTGCGACCGTAAGTGTAATAGGTGGTGTATCACCGGTTTCATTGCTATATGTCAACGACAATTGGGATACGCATATTTACTTACGTTGATGACATGTGATGTTATGTGTTGCTGTGATATGTTATATTGGATCGTCGTGTTTGAATAGCCGGAGGTTTTTATGTGAGATGAGAGTTTTTCATTTTCATTCATGTAAAAACTTGCATGTAATATTCTTTTATTGGGGCACTTCCGGGTCGATGAAGATGTCACCGTTGATGTATATTATTTACTTTTCCGCATTAGGATAGACCCAAGGAGGGGAGCATAAGTAACCGGGTTCTAGAGTCCAGTGGAAGGCCATCTCGAGGAGTCGAGTCCGGGTCTCCTAACTCTAGAATTGGTAGGGTTGCTTGCCGCTCTCGTAGGTGTCTAGGGATATGGCTTTGGCTATTCATCACGACCATGGAATCCGTGTTTTATACAGGCTTAATATAAAACCCGGAAAACCTAGTATATCCAATATTTCATATGTTGTTTTCTGTTGCGATATTCTATGATGTGATCACTTTATATGATGAGATAGATACTGTATATAGTATATGTGATATATTATATAGACGTTGCTTATGTTTTACACCCGCTCTAGCCCTGCCCCGCTCTTCCGTTAGTTACCTAACCTAACGGAGCATGAAGGGACTTCGAGGCGAATGCGGATGGCATAAGCGTACGTTGTATTTATCTATGATGCTAAGGTAACTTAAATGATGGGACTTCATTAATAAGATTAATGAAAGAAAATAAACCTAAAGATGTTGTAGAAACTTGTTTTAAAAACTGGTAGCTCTAGTTCTTGCTTTGCATAGAGGTATGCCTTGTAGAATATCCAACACCTCTTATTCGATAAGAAAAGAGCCGAGATCACTTCACCGGGAGTGACCTCTTTAGCAAAACTAGCAGATGCTACAAACTCGGTTTGTAGTTTTTTCTTTGCATAGTGGTATTTGTATCCTGCACCTTATTCGATAAGGAAAGAGTCGAGATCCTTTCACCAGGAGTGACCTCTTTAGCAAAAGTAGTAAAAACCTAAAAAACACTCCTTTTAAAATTCACTCGATTCTACAAAGATATCAAGTTCATTATGCAAAGGGTTTTCTTAAAATCCTGTCGTAGCCCTCCATCATTTCAGATAAGTAATTCTTAGTATTCGTGCTGCGTTTGTTGACCTTAGCCAAGGCGTAGTGTGCGGTTGCTAATTATTACTTATCTGCAGCATATGATGCGACTGAGTTAGGATAGTCGTGCGGCTTTGTTTACCTTAGCCAAGGGTCGCGTGGGTGAGTTTAATTCAATCAAGAAGTGACGGGTTGAACTTGGCTAGCACTTGTGATTTGTTGACCTTAGCCAAGGTCATAAGTTGTTAGGGGAAAAATATTATCGGGAATTTCAAGTGTTGAAATTTGCAATAAGATTGCATACCTTCTATGAGATAGTTGGATCCCGATACCCACTGCGAGTAAGAGTTACTCCTAGGAGAGTTTTACACATTGCAATTAGTCGATCAAGTAGGTGTTTAGAAAGGTGTTAACAGGGTTACGCCCCTGGAAAAACTAGGTTTATTTTAATTAGGTCCGTGCGAAAGCACGGGGAACCTCCTTCAAAGTATCGACACTGGCCTGGCCGAAAGATTGACGAACTTGTAGGGTGTAATTAATCCCGGACAGTCTTTCCTTTTAGGGTTTGAAGGAAGATTTGATAAAAACAGTGGGAGCCATCCTGATTAGATAAAATAATAACCAATCTAATCTTGCAAGAGCGCACGCTGAGTGTTTTCTTCTCTCTCTCCAGGTAGCGACCATGTCACGCCTTAATCAAGATAATAATATGGATGTATTGACCAAACCCGCTTGTTATACTGAGCTGGGGAATGTTGGTCCCGCTCCAACTTATAATTGTTATAAGACCGAGCAGGAAATAGGGGAACACCTGGATTCCCGTGCCGCCCAAATGAAGAAAGTGCATGTTGATGCATCTTCTTCGGGTGTGTTCATTACAGAGAACTGTTTCTCAGTGTATTCTACATCCTGGGTATGAGATACCGGATCAGGATCCCGTTAATGTAATCTGTTATATAGGCTACAGATGGGTAGAGAACTGAGAATGGGTGATAAAGTTTTAAGAGTTAGAAACGGTGCAATTGTTGCAGCCAAGATGTTGGCAGTTATCACCCTGTCTTACCAAATACATTGATTCTGAACGAATGTAATTAGATACCGAACCTGATACACAACATCATATCAGTCTCTTTATTAAGTAAAGAAGGATATAATTTTGTATTGTTGGATAATGTTTTGAACATTTCCTATATCAAGAGTTGATCGGTTCAGGCATGTTATCTAAAAGCATATACGTTCTAAATCAAACTACAGTTCTTAACATACAAGAACACACATAAGAGGAAGAGTTCAGAAATGAACGAATCCTTCTTGAGGCATTGTAGACTAGGTTATATCAATGTGACCCGACTAGCTAAGTTACATTAAGATGCATTTTTAAATCAGTTTAAATTTACATCTTGTGAAACTTGCCAGTCATGTCACAAAGATAAGATGACCATAGCTCCGTTTATTGGAAAGAGAGAAAGAGTTAGTGAACTCTTGGGATTGATACATGATGATGTATGTAGGTCCCCTGTCTACACATGCCAGGACTGGTTCCTTTTACTTCATTACATTCATTGATGATCTCTCAAGATTCGCACATGTATTCCTGTTGAAACACAAGTCTGGGGCTTTTAAGAAATTTAATGAATATAAGTGCGAAGTAGAGAACCAAACGGGTATAAGTATTATGTCCTACGATGTGATCGGGGAGGAGAATACTTGAGCATGGAGTTCCTGGACTATTATAAAGGAGAATGAGATTCTCTCTCAGCATTACTCCTCCGTATTCACCACAGCACAACGGTGTATCGGGGTGGAGCAATCGCATCCTATTAGATATGTTGCGCTCTATGATGAGTAATACTGAGTTACCTATTTCCTTTTTAGGAATTATGCACTTGAGAAGTTGCATACCTATTGAATAGGGTTCCAACCAAATCAGGTGCCTACCACTCCATATGAGATATGGTATGGGAAGAGCCCATGTCTTAAGTAAGTTAAGATTTGGGGTTGTCCGGCCTATGTCTAAAAGCAAAAACCGGACAAGCTCAAGATAAGGTCAGTTCTGTGGAAGTTTGTTGGATATCCCAAGTATTCGCAAGGGAATATCTTCTACCGCACCGATAAACAAAAGGTGTTTTATTTCCCGGCATGCCACCTTTTTAGAAAAGGAATTTATTTTGGAAACAAATTTGTGGTCATGAGGTAGAACTGGAAAGAATTCCATCTATACAAACTACAGCTGATGATTTGTTAAAACCGAAGGATTCAATAGTTCCCGGCGAACCTCGGCCTCTCCGCCGATCTGGTAGGGTTCCTCATCCGCCTGAGAGATACTTCGGTTTTCTCAATGAAAGTGGGAGTAAGGATTGCATAATGAGATGATGACCCAACTAGTTTCGAGCAAGCCATCAAGAGTAGGGACTCTGTAAGAATGGCTGGATGCTATGTGATCTGAGATAGAATCTATGTACACCAACAAAGTATGGACTTTGATTGCTCTATCTGAAGGGTTAAATCCCCATCAGGAGCAAGTATATCTTGAGAAGATTACTTGGTGTAGATGGAAAAGTTGAGACTTTCAAAGCTAGACTTGTTGTTAAAGGTTTTCGTCATCGACCAGGTGTGGATTATGATGAAACCTTTTCTCCAGTGGTTATGCTTAAGTCCATCCGGATCCTACCTGCCATTGCTACATACCATGACTACGATATCTGGTGATTGGGTGTCAGATTGCTTTTCTAAATAATGATTTAGAAGAGAGTGTCTATAAGTATACAGCCAGAGGGCTTCGTAGATAGTGGGAGCAGCGGAAACGTATGCAAGTTTCTTTACGGGTTAAAGCAGGCATCGCGGAGTTGGACCATCTGTTTTGATGTGGTAGTCAAAGCATTTGAATTAATCAAAATGGTAGATGAACCTTGTATATACAAAAAAGGTAGTAGAGAGTACGGTGGTCTTCCTTTTATTGTACGTAGATGACATACTCTTGATAGGGAAGGTGTTTCCTATCCTACACTCGGTCAATCTCCTCTTATCACAAGGATTCTTCATAAAGGATCAAGGTGATACATCCTAAATCCTAGGTTTTGGATTTATGAGATTGATCTAAGTGGATGTTAGGATTCTCCCTAGGTGTAGTGAGATGGTATCAATCGATCCTGGGGAGAATCACTGGATAGCTTCCAGGGTGGTAAAGTCGACTGAAATTCAGTCACAGGCATTGTCTTTACCCTCAGTAGAGAGAAGGTATGTTGGAAGAGTTCCAAGCAAGATACCGTGGCAAACTAGACAATAAAGGCTGGATACATCGCTACCAAGGATGCTACCAAAGAGGCAATCTGGATGTATATTAGTTCATGAGATGAACTTCGTTCCTACCATTGTGTGACAATGGAGTTGTGGCTTATGCCTAAGAACCCCCTTTCCATCAGTGATCCAGACATATTCTAAGGCAATATCACCTGATCATAGAGATGGTTGATCTCTAAGGAGATCGAGGTTAGGAGAGTAGACTCAGAGGACAACACGGCGGATCCACACATGAATGCCTTTTCCCAAAAGAGACTTTTATGGGATAGTTGAGTATGGGATACTACAACCACTGTTATATGATGGCCCTAGTGCAAGTGGGAGATTGTTAGTTATGGGTATGCCCTAGAGGCCATTATTGTACATATGATGTATATTATGGTGGATGCTTGGATATACATAGGGAGGACTTTCTTGCTTGACATGATAGTATGCTATCTGGTTACTCTTTATCTTAACATGTACACTGATTGTCTCTCTGTTACATGTTGGTAAAGCCCTTAGGATGTGTACTTGACTACCTGGATTATGATGAAGATCATACTAGTGGGACAAAGGTAGTCCGTGAGTACATCCTTTAATGTCCCTAGTCGTGGGTGTATCGAGACGGGGCATCGATATACCAGAGTAGGCTAGCGTATACCTTCTCGACCCATGTAGATGGGCTATAGATGATCCCATATCCATTGGTGTTTGACATCAGAGATGATATGCAGGTGCTCAGTGGAGACAGGGTACACTGGACGGGCTCGCTGAGAACTCCTAGATGGTATTATACCTCACGTCAGATGGCAGTTATCTGGTGACACTGGTACAGGTAAGTCTGTCGACCCGAGATCGTCACAGAGTCATGTGTGATTCCTACTGTGCTTTGATTTCCACCTTACCACATTCAAGAGAACGTGCAAAATGATGGTTTTTGGGTACAGTCCCGAGTCATATGGAGGCAATGAGCGATAGGAGGGGATTTCGTTTCTCCCGGTATTGGGGGTTGATGTTGCGCTGTGCTCGATTGGCCATAACAGGAAGTCCCTGGCCAGGGTTGTTTATGAGATTTACTGGTAAGTGTTATCAGTAGTTTCTCGACCTGTTATGAGCCTCACATTGGCATGACTTATCAAGATATTGGGGTCTGACGTTAACCACCCCCAGGCGAGATATACGACATATCAGACGAAGAGACCGGACTGTACGGTAGTGTTACTGATTGGATTCACAGGAGTATGAGCAGGCTTGCTTGTTGATCTTCTGATCACTCAATACCCGGGTGGCCGTTACGTTTAGCAAACTGCATGCGGCTTGTGGGTGTTTGATATGATCATCACCTACTGCCGGCGTATTGACGAGTCTTTAGAGTCCTACACAGAGGTTTCCTGGTTCATACGAAACAAAGTAGGTGCACATATGTGATATGTGTGGGACCGAGATTAATGCATGTATGTGATACTGCATTCTATTCTCGCGATATATGATATCGGTCGGTTATATGTGATATAGCCGGGTTATCGGATCAAGTGTTGATTCGATAAGTTGTTGCATTTGATATTAGTCGGTTGTATGTGATATAGCCGGATTATTAAATCAAGTGTTGCTTTAATAATTTAATGTATAATTGAATATTTGATATACTAGATTACATTAACTAATATTAGCTCACTTAAACATTTCTTTTTCTCACTTGTGTGCATTAGTGTATATGTGATATATATTAATGTACAACTTTGTGTATCATACTAGATGCCACATGAGACATGGGTGTATGAGACTTACACCATGCTTATAATAATAGAATGGTTTAATTTATTTAAAATTAATCAAAATTATTGGTAATTAGTCACATGCTTGGAAGCTTGGAGAAGATTGGAGCATTTTTGACTTAGTCCACTAGTTTTGTTTTACTTGTAGATATTTGTTAACCTAACCATTATTGTAACCCATTGTTTATTCTCTACATGAGTTAGTGTATGACACTAACTCACCCATGGTTGCTATTCGCACCTCATGAGTTCATTCTCATCTCTTGACTTCATCTTTTTCATCTTTGAGAAAAAGCTTGCTAGCTTTTTATAAAGTGAGAAAATAATGTGAGAAAAATAAATCTAAAGTGAGCTCATTTCCTACTTCATCATCCTCTACTATTAGCCATTTAGTTTAGGGTATTTACTTCACCAATTTCACCATTAGTGAAGAGGTAGCATGAGCTTGAGTCTCCTCGACGTAGATCATCTTCGGCCTCGAAGACATTGAGCAAACTCGTTCATTTCTTCAAGTGAACCCTTTCAAGAGTCTGGGAGTTCACTACATGCAGCGAAGGGACTACTACACGGAGCTTTAGAAGTGAAGGACCGGTCTACAAAGCTTGTATTCCTCATTCACTTAGATGTAAAGTAGTTTACATATCGTTTCGTCGCATTTTCTAGTAAAGATTCTATGGTTAGGGTTAGCTAGAACGGTAAATTTTTGAAATTGGCATGGAGGATACCTCCCGGAACCTTGCTGTCGTGCTAAGCGACGCTGCAACTCTTAGATGAACAGACCAGACTGTACGGATATTGTCACTGTCAGGCTCAGTAGGGGTTTGGATGAATTTTCTCGCGGCCTTTCTTTCGCTCAATACCTAGGTAGCCGTACGTACAGCTAGTGCCGCTGACGTGCTTGTCGTTAAACCCACCGTCAGTGTATTGACGAGTCATTAGTGTCCTACACAGAGGATTTTCACGGTTCAGGCAATATGGTGTAGATGACGTATGTTGGTACATACATGTGTCCGATTAAATATGTGTACAGCTTGCACAGACTTTAATCGGATGGTTGATAATACTAGCGGCTTAGGATTAAGCCGGATTATTAAATCAGGTCTTGATTTAATAATTTATATATGTATTCTAGTATTATTGTTCACTATAGATTTTCTCTCTTGGCTATTCGTATTTTTGTACGAATACGCGTATATGTATTTCGATATGTGTACCGGAATTTATTCCATATTTATACGGAATAGCTTCTAGAAGATGGCCACCTCATTATTGATTTTCTTTTTAGAAAATCAATTATGGAAATGAGGTGGCGGGTGAGTTGGCATGAGCATGGGCTTGGGATGTAGAGAGGCATGTCACACATTTGTTTATTGTAAAATGAAAAGAGATATTTTTATTGCATGATTGATAGAGAGGGGGGCTGCCATCACACTCGAGATGGCTTGCTCATTTGATTTTCCTCACTTGATTCATTACATTCTCACTTGGAAAAACACTTAGCCCCATTTTTCTTTAGCTGCTCATGCCACATGTTTCCTCACCTCCTCTTCATCTTCTTGAGTTGCACTTGAAGCATTTGTGATGAGAGAAAAATTATAGTGACACATTCTTACACCTCCACTTTCCATTGCTAGCAACCTTGGAGCGTCGGTTGCCTCGCTTGGCGAGGCTGAAGCTTGCGTCGTTTCCCTCAGGTGGATCATCACAGATGGAGGAAGACCGGCAACCAAACTCGATCCGCAACCATTAGGTGCTTAAGATGAAGGTTGAAGACCGAAGGACATGGATCAACTCGGTATAACCATTCCTAACTCTTTATATTGCTTGCTAGTATAGGGTTTAGGGTAGATCCGGGTATCGGGTCATGGTAGCACCAGTTTAGAAAATTTTTGTTCCGCATTTGGCCACGGTTTGATGGCCGGGGTGCTGCCGTAACCCAACATGGTATCAGAGCCAACCCTTAAACCCTTAGCTAGCTAGTTTAGACGACGTTAAAGTATTGAAACCGAAACAACCCCAAAACAGTGCACTGCACATTCCAGTTTCTAGTAATTTTTAAAGTCTTGAAAAAAAATTTAAGCAACTGCAGAAGTCTACTTGAGTGATCACTAGAACACACTACGAATACGAGCCCAAACCGCCGGATTTGACCCGGCGAGAGTTGCAAAAAAACGGGTGAGGCCGGTTTTTAATTGGAGTTTGGACTTGAGATTTTTGGTGTTTTCTAATCTCTGGAATATTGGTGCAATGGTATTGCTTGTTTTGCCCATTTTGGATATTATGCTATCTTTTCTTCAGAGGCAATTCAGGGTGTTCCAAGTCGATAATTTAACACTGTTTAAATATTTACAGTACATACATTAATATCTACGACCGTGAATGTCATTCGAGTGGTACAACTCGTCTAATTGCTATATGTTCTTTTAGACGAGTTTGCGAACGTGACATTCACGTTGATATTCTGTGTTGTGCTGTGTTGTGGTTGGATTGTCGTGGTGGATAGCCTGGGTGAAATGATAGTACAGTTTAGCTTTATTTGTACATTTGATATTGCGGGGCGAGCGTCCGACATGTGGACTGCCGTCACTGCCCGTTTATATATTATTTGTTTGGGGCACGACCGGGTTGAGGTCGATGTCACCCTTGTCAATATTCTTTTCTTTTTGTACTAGGATTACCCCATGGTGGAGTGCACGAATAGCCGGGTTCTAGAGGGCAACGGATTCGCATCTCATGGCGTTGAGACAAAAGGGACCTTACTCTAGAATTGGCGGGCTATTTGCCGTACTCGTAGGGGGTATAGGTTGACCCACGGAGGGGTGCCCAATTTATCGGATTCCGTGAAGTGCTGGGTGGCCCATTCACGTTGTTGATTGGGGTTGCCTCGTTTCTGGAATTGGCGGGTAATTTTCCGCACTCGTAGGGGTCTAGGTTTTCATTACACATGCTATCCACACGACAGGGAACGTCGGGTCTCATTTGCGGCTCAAATGAAACCCAGGGCTCCAAGATTATCCACCATTCTGTGTTGCTTCTGTGATGTTGCTTTATATCATGCCTGGGACGATTGTTATATATATTTATATATATACTAGTAGATGTTGTATGTGTTTTGCACCCGCACTAGTCCACTCCCTGCTCCGTCGTTAGTTAAGTAACCTAACGGGTGATGATGAGACCCAGTGGCGAATGCGGGTGGCATATACGTATATCATATTTTCGTTCTTTTCTGGTGTGATTAATTGATGGGACTGCGTTGATTCTGATCAATGTAAGGAAAACAAACCTATTTGATGTTGTTGGAACCAAGTTTTTTAAAACTGTAATTACAGACGTTTCCTTTTGCTTTGCACAGTGGTATTCGATTAAGAATATCCTGCACCTCATTCGACGAGGCAAGGGCTGAGATCCCTTCATCGGGAGTGACCCCTTGGGCAGAATTTTGCGTCAACGTAATAACTTCACTATAGTCGATTCTTTTGCTTTGCATCGTGGTATTCAGTTTGGAATATCCTGCACCTCATTCGATGAGGAAAGAGCCGAGATCCCTTCACCGGGAGTGACCTCTTTAGAAAAAGTTTTCGCCACTATATATTTGTAAAACCACTCGGTTTCTTCAACGATATCAAGTTCATTACGTTAAAGGTTTTTCGCCAAAAACCAGCCGTAGCCCTCCGTCATTTCAGATTAGTATTGCTTAGTATTCGTGCTACGTATGTTGACTGTGTCAAGGCGTAGTGTGTGGTAGCTCTATAATGCTTTTCTGTCTCATGGATATGTGGATTGGTTAGGACAGTCGTACGGTCATGTTGACTGTATCAAGGACTCGTACGGGTGGGTTTAATGCAATCAAGATAATGACGGGTTGAACTTGACTGGGACCCTTTGATATGTTGTCTGTGTCAAGGTCACTTGGGTCCTACGGGTAAAAATCACATCGGGAGTTTCAAACATACAGGAAACTTGCCAGGCATGCGTATACCATCTGGAGTGTGGTGAGTTGAGTGGCTTCCATCAAGTTATCATGCGATGATAATTGGATCCCGATTCCCACTGATAAGTAGGATTACTCCTCGGGTGATTTTAGATGATCTTGACTAATTCTTTTTTATGGTTTGAAGGAGAATTCGAGAAAATAGTGGGAAACATCCTGATTAAATAAAGTGATTAACCATTATGATCTAGGTTAGAGTGCATGATGAGTGTTTCTTTTCTCTCTCTCTTTGGCAGCGACCATGGTCCGACCCTTAACTAAAACTCAGAAAACCAAGTTAACCGAACCTTCTTAAAACTTTTTGGCTTTTGGAATGTCACGGTGTCGCATATATCATTGCCGCCTCTATATCACCTTTGCATTTCTCCAGAACACCCCATAACACTACGAAGATCCGCACTTATTGGATAATCCATCGTATAGTTACATGCGAACTCGAAGGAACTTGTTCCAGATTCGATGATGGATTCTGGTTCTGAAGAGATTGAATATGATTATTCGGTTGTCTTTTCTCTTTACCTTCTCTCAGGTTGTGAGGGCTCCTAGGATTAGGAGAGGGTACACCTATTGAGCTTATTGGATAGTCTTCCTCTAGACCATAGGCAGGTGCCGAAAGGTGGGGAAGGAAGAAAACCAATTAGCCTAAAGGCGGTGTACAGAAGGTATTAAGTAAAGACATATAAAGGGATTAGAATAACGGCAAAGAAAATTGCGAATGCTATCACGACAAAACCGTGTATACCCCTGCCACTTCCACATCCACTTTGGATTTCTCCAGAACACTTCGTATCACTACGAACGCCCATAATTCTTGGACATGCCATCGTATAGTTACATACAAACTCGAAGAAATTCGTTCCATATTCGAGGATGGTTTCCGGTTCGGGAGAAATAGAATAGGATTATTCAGATGTCTTTTCCCATTACCTTCTCTCAGGTTGCGAGGGCTCCTGGCACAAGGAGTGTACATCTATTATGCTTATTGGATAGTCTTCTTCCAAACCTTAGGCTGGTGCCAAAGGGTAGGGAAGGGAAGAAAACCAATTAGCATAAAGAAGGTGTACAGAAGGTAATAAGTAAAGACATAATAAAGGGATTGTAGTGAGGGCAGGTAAGTATATTGTTACTGTCATGAATCAGGATAGTGGAAGAGGCGTTACTAGGAATACCAGGTTGACCCCTTCGAAATATTTTCATATTTCAGATTTACTGGGCAATGTTAATTGAAAACTGTTTTCCCAATTGGATTCTATCTCCAGGGTACGTATTTACCAGATTCGTTTCTCACATCTGTATAATGTTACAGATGGTGAGTGAGTAAGATATTGGAAATTAGGTGATTATATCCTCATTATATCAGAATTCGTTGTAATTGGTGATATTTGAGGAAATCGCCTGGGTTTTTGCCTGTCGGCAAATATTTGGTTTTGAATATCCGATTGTTATGCACCGGTTTCAAACTGATATATCTGTACGTTTATTTTATAAAGTGAGATATAAATTTTTGAAATTATGTCTGTGACATTTACCTATATCATTTGATGGTTAAGTAAGGTGCATTCAACATCAGTGTAATTCTTCTTAACCATAGTACAGTTTTCAACCTACGACGCACAAGGTTTAAGTTATTGAACTCAGGGGACTTGTACAAAGTAATGTATGTTTTCCGGTGTCCATTAGGACAAAGGGGTTGGTACTCATTCTATATTCTGTTTACTCATGACTTCTCCAGTTCTAGACACGTATTTCGTTGAAATGCAAGGTCCAAATATTGAGAAGTTATAGGTATAAGAATAAAGTAGAGAACCATTTGTTAGAAATATCAGGATTCTTCGAGTCGAAGATGTAGATACTTGTGTTTGGTATTTCATTGATAGTAATGGTTTTTGAGAACTTGCTTCTCTTTCAGGTTACTCATATATAGATGCACTCATTGATGAGTAATGCTGATATGCCTCATTCCATTTGGTTCATATGCACTGGAGACAGCTGCATGATTTTGAATCTGGTTCCAATTAAATTAGTGCTTTTGTTTCTATATTGGATATATATAGAATCAATTTATATCTTAACGATGTTAAGGTATAGTGAGTTGTCCGGCTGATGCTTAAAACCAGAATCCGGATAAACTCGAGACACGTTTCAGTAATGGAAGTTTGTGGGTTATCCCGGGCTTTGACGAGGGTTAACTTTCTACCATCATGAAGATCAATAGTGATATTGTTCTTGACTCGCTACAGTTTTAGTAAAATGGATTTTTTCAGAAAACAAAAATGGGAGTATGGTAGAACTGGAAGTGATTCCAGAACCACAAACGATCACTGCAGATTTAATAGAACCTGGTGATTCAATTGGATTTGACATTCCATTAGCCACTCTGCAGATTTGGTAGGTAACCTCAGGCACCCGAGGGGTACTTCGGTCTTCTCAGAGACGGTGACAGGGAGGTTCTTGTTTTCCCAGACTTGCCATTGCTGCTGTTCTAGACTATGAGATCCAGCAGGAGGATGAGTATAACGTCGTTCTAAACTAGCTTTAGAAGTGCACGTGTATAGGACTCTGCCAGAGGGTTGTTGTAGTCAATAGGAGCAGCGGAAGCATAGTGGGCAAGTAGCTTATGTCTATTTATAGACTAAAGCAGGTATAGCGGAAATAGATCATCTATTTTTGATGTGACAGTCATAGACTTTGACTTCATCAGAATAGGAGATGGATCTGGTAAGAAGGTAGTAGAGAGTGATGTCCAGGTATGTGAATGACATGCACCTGATAGGAAGTGATATTCCTATACTACGGTCGGTTATACTGTGGTTGTTACAAGGAGTTTCTCTACATTGGATCTGAATAAAATATCAGGTTTTCTGGTCACTAGATATATGGTTTTAGATCTAGATTTGGGAAGTGTCCTAATTTGGGTACTTAACACTATTCTAAAGTGTTTTAGAATGGACGACTCCTGGCATGGTGCTGTACTTGCAGGTGATGGAGTCACCCTCTCTATAGAGATGTTTTCTAGACTGATGAGGAGAGGGATTTTCATGATTGGCATATCACTTGCTTAGGCAATTGACTTAATCATGAAATGTCAAGTACCACACCAGATATTTCTTTTGCACTGGATGCAATAAACATATATTAATCCAATCCTAGAGAAACATTGGGAAGCAGTTATGAAAATAAGTGGATGTTCTTGTGATATGGTAATGGCAGCCTTCTTCAGGAGACAGTTATCATTTCAGGATTCCAAGGTGACTTGGATGACAAAATGACTGTCAGAGTTTTATTTTTCTCTCTTTTGAGGGAAAGTATGTTGGACAGGTGGTCCAAGCGGATACTGTGGAAGGCATGGCGTAGGATACTGATTAAATTCAGTGGATGATACAGTCTAAGAAGTTTGCTGGATTTGGAGTTCAATTGTGAACTGGGTCCCATCAGATATCCAGACATATTCTAAGACAGGTATTGCTCATTTCGGGAGTAAGCTTTCTCCGCCAAGTTGAGATATAGAGAGATATATAAAGAAACACTGGAGCAGATCCACTTACTGAGGCTATTTTTCGAACGCAATAGTTTCGTAAACGGGCTTTGCGAGACTGATTAGTAGAGAAGTTGGGTGTTTGGTATCACACGGACTGTGAGTATGCGACACCGCAATAATTATCCTTAAGTGAAAGTGGGAGATTGTTGGCTATAGTGCCCTCAAGTCAATTAAAGAACGAGCATTCACGCAATTATGATGATTGAGGGAAGACCAATGCCGGTAGAACAGTCTTACTCGAGATGATAGTATGCTATCCGGTTTGTCTTTATCATCACTATTACATATTGATAGAGTCCATAGGATTCTTGCTTGACTACCAGTATTATGATGGCGATCGTATATGTGGGAGCTGGGGATCTATAAGAAAATTCTTAAATGTCCGTAGTCGTAGGAGTTTTGAGACTAGGCATCGATACTCCAGAGTAGACTAGTGTATACTGATTGAGACCCTGAGGAGGGGCGGTAGCTAAGTCTCACAAGCCATTGGTGTTAGTTTATTCACCTAAGATAGTATACAGGTGCTCATTGGGTTATGAGTACTCTGGACGGACTCGCCGGGAACCTGCTAGTTAGTATTATACCTATTGTCAGATAGCAGTTCCCAGGTGACATGTGTACAGGTTAGTCTGTCGACCTGAGATCGTCATTTGTCTCGTGTGAGTTTCCACTGTGCTTTGATTACTACCCTACCACAGCTCAAAGGAGTCGTGCAAACAGATTTTAGTTGGGTACAGTCCCGAGCCACATGAAGGCAGTGAGCGGATTGTCGGGGATTCGTCTCTTCCGGTATTGGGGGTTAATGTCGCGTTGTGCACGGGTGGCCATTACCAGAAATCCTAGGCCGGGGTAGACGAGAATTACCGATTCAGGATCTATAGTTACTCAGGTGGTGATGGGTTACATACCGACATGAATTATCGCGTTATTAGGGGTCTGATTTTATCCACCCCCTAGACTCGATATGCGATACTCTTAGACGAACAGACCGGATTGTACGGATATTGTTACTGTCAGCCTCAGTAGGGGTTAGGATGAGTTTGCTCGTCGGCCTTCCTTTCGCTCAATACCTGGGTAGCCGTTACATACAGCTAGTACCGCTGACGTGATTGTGGTTAAACCCACTGCCAGCGTATTGACGAGTCTTTAGAGTCCCACAAAGAAGGTTTTCACGGTTCAGGAGATATGGTGTAGATGACGTATGTTGGTACATACATGTGTCCGATTAAATATGTGTACAGGTTGCACAGATTTTAATCGAACGATTGATAATACTAGCGGCTTAGGATTAAGCCGGATTATTAAATCAGGTTTTGATTTAATAATTTATATATGTATTTTTATATATCTATTCTAGTATTATTGTTCACTATTCATTTTCTCTCTTGGCTATTTGTATTGTTGTACGAATACGCTTATATGAATTTCGATACGTATACATGGAAGTATTCCGTATTTATACGGATTATATTCTAGAAGATGGCCACCTCATTATTGATTTTCTTTTAAGAAAATCAATTATGGAAATGAGGTGGAGGGTTAGTTGGCATGAGCATAGGCTTGGCATGTAGAGAAGCATGGCACACATTTGATTATTGTAAAATGAAAAGAGATATTTTTATTGCATGATTGAGAGGGGGGCTGCCATCACACTTGAGATGGCTTGCTCATTTGATTTTCCTTACTTGCTTCATTACATTCTCACTTGGAAAAACACTTAGCCACATTTTTCTTTAGTTTCTCATGACATATGTTTCCTCACCCCCTCTTCATCTTCTTAAGTTGCTCTTGGAGCATTTTTGATGATTGAAAAATTATAGTGACACATTCCTACACCTCCACTCTCCATTGCTGTCATGACCCGAAAGAGCACGTGACTGGCCCTTGAACCATATGAAATCTATAGGACTCCATCTGATCCAAGTAAGCCAAAAGCCCAGAAATCTAAAACCATCTTAAGAGTAAAGAAACATATCTTGTAAATTATTTTCCCTTGAGGCATTTTATCTAACACTTACTACGCATAAACAAAGAGCACAACCCACACAAGCAATATAATATACAACGCCGAAGGACGAGGATCAAACTCAAAAGAAACTCACAATAACATGAAAACCTTAACACTACTAAGCGCGACTCTAAGGTCGAAATAATACATCACTAGTGTCTGAGTCTGAATCAATATACAAGTCTTGGTTGATGGAATTTCTAGATACAATGAATAATACATGTACAATGGCGGTTCTGATACAAAGAACCCACCTACCAAGCAAATCACCCGCAAAGGAAAGCAGTATGCCAGAAATGCCGCTATGGAACCTGTACGGCAAACCTGCAAGAACTGTGGCACAACGGGGGTGAGTTGCCAACTCGTGAATAGAAAATATCTACAAGCAGAAATCGAAAGCAAGACATAATCCTAGGTCAATACGATCAGTATATAATATAACCCTCAAATGAATAAGTCTGAAGCATAGTAAAGTAACAATGTAACATCTAAACATAAGTGTAGTGCCAAGAACTCGTGCTAGTGCTTCACGTAATAACATATCACAAATATGATGTATGTATGCGGTAAAATGAAAACAGAAGATATCATGAATGAAATCATCAGGAAATCAATGTCGAGCATCGACGCAAACTATATATCTCAATATCGAGTGAATCCCATCAATCGTGTATCCGATATGTATGCAACATCCATGAAGGTACTCTATCAGGTACTTCTAATATATGATGCAATGCATATAAAATAAATGTGGGGTAGGGGAGATATAATATACCATCGGCCATAAAGGCTCCTCTCATATCGAGCAGATAGGCTCCTTTCATATATCGGGCATCCGTCAGTCCGGGTCAGCCCCCACTCTCATATATCGGGCATCCGTCAGTCCGGGTCAGCCCTCACTCTCATATATCGGGCATCCGTCAGTCCGGGTCAGCCCTCACTCTCATATATCGGGCATCCGTCAGTCCGGGTCAGCCCTCTCTCAATATACCGGAATGCATATATAAGTTTGCATAGATCATCATGATGATATATTAAGTAAGTGTATATATATATATATCGGCGTCCCATACCACTAATATATATGTATACTATGGGTGTACATATATATTTCAGCGTCCATACCACTGATATATATACGCAGGAGTAAAACAATCCAGAATCATCATATGCAACCATATCGCAGTGCGAAATACATGAATTATAATACATGCAACATGAAACACTAATATGAGCATGGAACTTTGTAAAGGCATATGCACAAGGAATATGAATCAATAACATATAAGCGTGCAATGCAATGCGAGCCATAGAGTGAATAGTAAATGAATAGTAATGCAGCTTGCCATTTGAAATAAGTATGACTCGGGTCTAGTCTAACATCTATTATGCAAACTACAGATCTAAGTATCAGGTCAACCGGGAAGGGTATGGAATCCACCTAAATCTGAGTCGGTATATATATATATATATATATATATATATATATATATATATATATATATAGTCGGTGATCCCGCCTCAATAGTATTGCGTACGATACAGTATATTATATGGCATCCTCAAGTCATGAGTGCGGATATATCATCAACATAAAGCTCGTACGGTAAATCGTCGTACGGCATCCCAATAGCTGGGTACGGGTCAATATCACATTCCTCTCATCAAATATCAGGTATCATTATCATCATATCACATAATCTGGGGTACTGATCTAAGTTTAGTACAAATCGATACCATCTATATAGGTATGAATGCGGGGTAAAACACATGCTCAAGGGCCCGCTAAGATCACATGTCGTATCGCAAGTATGAATCACATCACATCACCCATCTCACGGCACAATACCCAAACAATCGACTCATCTCCAATGTCATCTAATATCATCATCACACAGCGTAAGTATAGTGAATATGCAAGGGTGCGCATGCGGGTGTAAACCTATTCTAGGTTTCGTGACTATGAACTATACTAGTTTACTTCTAACCCTAAACTATCCATAATACACCCTACACTATATCCATGACACGCTATAACTATTAAACATAATATATAGTATCAACTACGGACTGCGGGGGTGCTATACGCCATTCACCCGACTTCCCCCATTAGATATAATCTACTCACCTTGCGTCTTCATTTATGGACGTCGCCACGCGCTTGCTTGTCGTCCCGAAGTCTTCATGGGGTACCTACACATCAACTTATCGCAAAATGCGTATTAAAACCAAATCAAAGGTAAAACGGCATACGAATCCCAAAACGATATGCTATGATCTATAGGTTAGAACCTATGGACAACACCTTCACAATCATCAATCAATCCTCGATATCGTCGTATAAACGCCAAATAGTCGAGGTAAAACACAATACACAATTGCAGAATTAAAAATACGGAATACGGAATCACGAATCCAAAACAGCAACTAAGGAAATAGGCTCCAGATTTCACCCTAGGTCAAATTAGACAAATCTATACATGCCAGGGGCCTAAACTACAGATGTAGGAGCAGCAGAACCAAAATGACCCAATTTGGTGCAGGTCTGGCCGCAATTTGCGGCCAGAGGGAATTAATTGGTGGCCGGGTCATGGAGTTAGGGGCTAGGGTCTTGGTGGTAGCTTTCTGGATGCCTGCACATGCCACTGTCCTTTCAATTTTATTTTAGGATGTCTCGGGTGATAGCAGATCTCATAAAAGCTTCCCAGATTTCATAACTTTTCGGATATCGGTTTCTAAATCCATATTTCGGGTTTCAACTCTCACGTTGGGGTCTCAATTCATGCACTAGGGTGTTTATCTAACTTCTATTGAGCTCAATTGCTTACCACAACTCACAATTCCCCCAAACCCTAACTAAGTTTTCCTCAAGTCCATAAAAACACACAATATCGATATGAAACTAAACATGGGGTATAAGTAATACTAAAACTAAGCTAAGGGTTCAGTAAATACCTTATTTGGCAACTCAAGAATTTTCTTGAGTTGCCCCTAGTGGCCAAAATCTTTGCTTTCTTGGTCCTATGTGTAGATCTCGAGCTTGTGCACATTTTTTGTGAAATGAAGATGGGGTGTTGGTGTAGTTTTCATGGTGATTTGGGGCTAATGAAGAGGGGAGGGAGATGAGGGGCAGCAGCAGCAGCTGAAGGGGAAGAGGGAGTGAGAAAGTGAGTTGAGGAAGTGAAGGGAAAAATGGCTAAGTCAAAGCTACCCCCTCTCTTTTCTCTCTCTTATCTACCTACCACCATATTATAATCCTTTTCCTTTTTCCTTTCTTTTCATTTCCTCAAATTCCTTCTCACTCAAATAGTGAACCCCAAAATAAAACCATGGCAAGAAAAATGCAACACAAGTGTAGGAAATGATATGTGCATGTTTTGCACAAAATTGCCCGAAAACCCGATTAGCGATGTTTAATCGCGATTAGCACTAAATTAGCATATAACTGATCACAACAACTTAAAAAATGACATAATTCTCTAAATTACCCTATTTTAGAATTTTCCATAATTTTTCCAAATTTTTCTCCATTTATTTGTATTTAATTATACCGAATTATTAAAATATTCAATAAAGTAATATTAATTTATAAAATTTCCCGAAAATGATATTTTATTATTTTGAAATGTTACAATCTATCCCCCTAAAATAAATTCGGTCCCCGAATTTAAATTCAAACCCCCAAGTACTAAAACATTTCAGCAAAAATCCAAATTGTCGGGGCTCCACAAACATCAATCCTAAGGCGTATATAAGAATACCCCGTGCGTCAGGTGCGCACGGAAAACAAAATCCACAAAAGTACCATACAGGTGCAACGGGTGTGCACACAACATCTGTCATAGGCAACGTGTGTGCCTGACAGCAAAACCAGGTGCATCTGACATGCACAAGGAAACCCGATTTAGTGCATCTGGTGTGCACCAAAATCGTACCTCAAAACACTAAGGGTGCATCCAATGCTAGCAGTGCAAGATATCTACTTGCCTCTTGCTCACGGTCTGGCGTCTTCTGTCTCTGGGTCCTTATCTCCTCTGCGGATTACCAATTTCCAATCAATCGGCTCATCGGCCCTGTCAGGTGTGCTAACGGGGACGATTCCGTTCTGGCACTTCTCTGGTCATCTCTCGGTCAATCCTCACGACCACTTGTAAAGCAGCATGTCACTGGCATCGGCCTCTGGTCCTCTAAATACACATTACACATCCGATCCTGGGTGCAAATATCATGGCAGCAGTGTCCTAGAAGGAATCCCGCTCAAGGTCTCTTCCGATCTTGCCTATGCCGGTCTGTACGGAGGCTGATACTTTTGCATATCTCTTTTCTCGCTCGATAGACATCTGCGTCCTCAGCACAGCATTTTCTCGGAAATCGGTCGCATCCCAACGCCTTTGTAAGTATATCAGGTCTCTAGTCTCGACGGGAAGTAACGACAGCTCTTCAGCGTCTCACACGAACCTCTGGTTCCACTTGTCTCTATCGTTGTCCACTATGACGTCACGCCATGTTATCTACGCACTTCACTGTTCTCGGCCACGGTCAATCCGAAGTCTCTCGCACGGACTCGAAATCGCGTACTCTGTTGCTTCATCATTCTGTAGAAGATGTCTGGCCGAACAGGTCCTCGGGAACACGTCCCAACCATCGGAAGAATACTCAATACTCGTCCATCCTCGATCAACTCGCAACGCATCTGGGTGAGGTCCTTTATCCGAACCTGGTCAACTACCTCGTCGACGATGCCGAACTCTGGCCTGCTGGGTGTGCGTAATATGACCACTCCTGGGTCTAGGTCTTCTCGTATAGTATTCCAGAAAGGTCATGTCGAGGTCTCTCTCAAATCTCATTCATGCCGAATTGCCCGGAAGTCATCATCCATTGCTGAAGCAAATTCTTGTTCCGGAATGGCTGCATACTCGTCGCAACTCCTTCTGGAAGGTATATCCATATACAACGCCTCTGAGTGCATATCGCATCTCTGATGTCAGCGGAGTGGGACGTCATCGCGTCGAAATCTCTTGCGAACTCTTTACTTCACTTTGCTTCAATGTCGACTGATTTGGACTCGTCTCATCGTGGCTGCACGGACTGCGCTCTAACGGCTATCCTCATATCTGGAGTCTCCCCAGCAGTGTATCCCATCACATGATATCCGAATGATGTCGAATCATCCGACCGAATCATCAGACCCTCATAATCCCCCAAGAGATCAATATCTTGGGTACAGTTTAATCGTATCGAGTACATACCACAGCATCAGTGGTCCAGCCGTAGAAGGGCAAACCCAAGCCTCACTAATGGCACCGCGGAACTGCCGCAAACCCTAAGGTTCAAAGGCTTTCACACGGTCATTAAGTCGAGTTAGGGTTTCATTCTTCTAGAGGGTCCATAGAATCGCTTGCATCTCTTTTCGAATACTTTATACTTGGAAAATGGGCTCCTGACATTCGATCGTCACAATCGACTCTCAACGAACCTGCACGAAGTCACCTCTAGCTGGAATCATTCTATCTGATGACCTCGCATCGGGGTAGGCGAACAATCCACATGTCCTAATTATTCATCCTCGATGACTAACGACCTTCTATCATCTCATAGTACAACTCGTACCGCAATAGCTCCAACATCCGGGGCAACATCTCGTTGTTCGCAGCAACAACTGGCTCCTTCGCCTGTACGCTGAACAGCACCTCAATCCTCCAGGAAAGGTGATACACTGGCGGTCATCTCTAAATTGGTCTGCTCTAGATCTGAGTAAGACTCTCCATACGGGAAATCTTCAAATCAACTGGGCCTGCTCCGGCGCATAAATCGGACGAATCACCTTTGTCTCTCAAATCGGGTAGACAAGCTATCATCTGTCTCATATCTGCCTGGAAGCTCCGGCGATCTCAGATCGTAAGCTCCGGAATCGATATCCTGTCAATCTCAGCAACAGCTGGTTCATCTGTCTGCACGGTAGGCGACATCATAATCTCTGAGGTATGCTGTACATCAACAGTCCTCACTCAACTGGCAGCTCTAACAATGGCCCGATCATCCGGTGCAAAACCAAGCACTCGCCTCCACTAGAGGTCACAATCACCAATACTAACTCGAGACGTTCCCATGTCACCAGAAAACACAACGGTCGGCCCTCGTACCAGATGAGCTCGCCCTGACCGTAGCACTAGCAGCAGCTCACTGCGCTCAAACAATGGCGACAGGAACCTCAATCGAGTATCGAAGAGAGCAGATCAATGGCCAGAAAGAAACAACAGATCTAGAATGGATACATGATCATAAGAAAGAACAGCATCAATGAAGGTATGATCATGAAACTAATAGAATCGAGGATCTCAAATGGATATATAATCATGGATATGAAGAGAATCACTGATCTCGAAAACATGTACATCCTAAGGTTCCTTAAGCGGAGTAGCGTATCGTAAGTATGCCGCGAAACATATCCACGGTACGTCACTATACTTTAGTCACCTATTCCATCAACCAAGGGTCATCCTACGCGACGAAAATTCGGGTCTAATACCCCCTCGACTAAGTCTAAGTTCCGTAAGGTCAAGCCTAAGTTCCGTATATATATAGACGCCATAGGCTCCACATAGTCAAACTTAGACTCGAACCAAGGTTAACCTAGCGCTCTGATACTAACTTTGCCACGACCCGAAAGAGCACGTGACTGGCCCTTGAACCATATGAAGTCTATAGGACTCCATCTGATCCAAGTAAGCCAAAAGCCCAGAAATCTAAAACCATCTTAAGAGTAAAGAAACATATCTTGTAAATTATTTTCCCTTGAGGCATTTTATCTAACACTTACTACGCATAAACAAAGAGCACAACCCACACAAGCAATATAATATACAACGCCGAAGGGCGAGGATCAAACTCAAAAGAAACTCACAATAACATGAAAACCTTAACACTACTAAGCGCGACTCTAAGGTCAAAATAATACATCACTAGTGTCTGAGTCTGAAACAATATACATGTCTTGGTTGATAGAATTTCTAGATACAATGAATAAAACATGTACAATGGCGGTTCTGATACAAAGAACCCACCTACCAAGCAAATCACCCGCAAAGGAAAGCAGTGTGCCAGAAATGCCTCTATGGAACCTGTACGGCAAACCTGCAAGAACTGTGGAACAACGGGGGTGAGTTGCCAACTCGTGAATAGAAAATATCTACAAGCAGAAATCGAAAGCAAGACATAATCGTAGGTCAATACGATCAGTATATAATATAACCCTCAAATGAATAAGTCTGAAGCATAGTAAAATAACAATGTAACATCTAAACATAAGTGTAGTGCCAAGAACTCGTGCCAGTGCTTCACGTAATAACATATCACAAATATGATGTATGTATGCGGTAAAATGAAAACAGAAGATATCATGAATGAAATCATCAGGAAATCAATGTCGAGCATCGACGCAAACTATATATCTCAATATCGAGTGAATCCCATCTATTGTGTATCCGATATGTATGCAACATCCATGAAGGTACTCTATCAGGTACTTTTAATATATGATGCAATGCATATAAAATAAATGTGGGGTAGGGGAGATATAATATACCATCGGCCATAAAGGCTCCTCTCACATCGAGCACATAGGCTCCTTTCATATATCGGGCATCCGTCAGTCCGGGTCAGCCCCCACTCTCATATATCGGGCATCCGTCAGTCCGGGTCAGCCCTCACTCTCATATATCGGGCATCCGTCAGTCCGGGTCAGCCCTCACTTTCATATATCGGGCATCCGTCAGTCCGGGTCAGCCCTCACTCTCATATATCAGGCATTCGTTGTCCGGGTCAGCCCTCACTCTCATATATCGGGCATCCGTCAGTCCGGGTCAGCCCTCACTCTCATATATTGGGCATCCGTCAGTCCGGGTCAGCCCTCACTCTCATATATCGGGCATCCGTCAGTCCGGGTCAGGCCTCACTCTCGTATATCGGGCATCCGTCAGTCCGGGTTAGTCCTCACTCTCATATATCGGGCATCCGTCAGTCCGGGTCAGCCCTCTCTCAATATACCGGAATGTATATATAAGTTTGCATAGATCATCATGATGATATATTAAGTAAGTGTATATATATATATATCGGCGTCCCATACCACTAATATATAGGTATACTATGGGTGTACATATATATTTTAACGTCCCATACCACTGATATATATACGCAGGAGTAAAACAATCCAGAATCATCATATGCAACCATATCACAGTGCGAAATCCATGAATTATAATACATGCAACATGAAACACTAATATGAGTATGGAACTTTGTAAAGGCATATGCACAAGGTGTTAGGGTAAAAATTTACACCCCGGTTGACCATGTCAAAATCTAAGTCAACCCCAAGCCAAGTGGGCCCAAGCCCAGATCCAGTGGGCCCATGCCCGGGTCGAGCCCGAACATGAAGCGGCCGGCCTCCCCCCATGCCAAGATAAAAATGTTGTAATAAATAATTTTTTTCTTTTATTTTATTTATGGATAAATGTAAGAAAAATAGGCATAAAGCAAAATTTTTGTAAAGCCCATGGTTTATGTGCAAAAAAAAATGGCACATGAGCCATGGGATAGGCAAAATGCCATTTAGTGAAGCCCAAGGGGCTATGTGTAAAATGTATGGCCTATAAAGGCAAGGATAATGAAATATCCCAACAACTTTTCTCTCTCCAAATTTTTTTTCCAGATCTGAGATCTTTCTCCTTCTTCAAGGTTCCAAAACCATCTTCTTTCTCTTGAATTAAATTAAGAGTTTTACTCTTCTTTTTATAAAACAAAATAGTTTTTCACCACAAAACCCATAAAGGGGAACTCAGATCTTCCATTAGATCTCAAAAAGAAAAGATTTTTAAAAATCCCACATCTCTTGATCTTCAAGATCCAGCTAACAGAGGAGGAAGAAGAAGAACATCTTTCACTAAACCCCCCTAAAAAAGAAGAAAAACACATTCAGGAGTCTAATTCCTCTCTGATTTCTCTTTTGAGAAATTTTTTTAGGCTAAAAGCCTATTTTCCTCGCTGGCGCTCAAGCGCAGAGCGGCCGCGTGCCGACACGTGGCGCGCTTGCGCTTAAGCGCACAGCGCTCAAGCGCAAAGCGCCCGCGTGGCGACACGTGGCGCGCTTGGGCTCAAGCGCAAGCGCTCGAGCGCAAGTCGCCCCCGTGCTGACACGTGGCGCTCTTGCGCTCAAGCGCAAGCGCTCGAGCGCAAGTCGCCCTGGTGCTGACACGTGGCGCTCTTGCGCTCCAGCGCAAGCGCTCGAGCGCAAGTCGCCCACGTGCCGACACGTGGCGCGCTTGCGCCCAAGCGCTCAGCATCCGAGCGCAAGTCACCCACGTGCCGACACGTGGCGCGCTTGCGCCCAAGCGCTCAGCATCCGAGCGCAAAGCGCCTACGTGCCGACACGTGGCGCTCTTGCGCTCAAGCGCCTAGGCGCTGGCCCCACGCATCCTTTGGATGCCTTTTTCCCCTTTATTTATATATACATGTATATATATACATATGTATACAAATGTACACATATACATACTCCACGACACTGTCCCTGTTAGAAAAAAATTTCTAACGGGGCGCTGCCCCGCACCCCGCAAGGGGGCTGCTAGCCCCCTTGACCCCCAGCTTGCTATCCGGGTGGCGGGACCCCCGTAAAAACTCTGCGTGGTTCCCGATATATTTAAGCCCCCCTCCAAAACACAACACACGTACACTGTACATTGAGTTCGCATGACCAGTTTGACCCGTCAATCGGAGGTTCCCTCGCCCTAAAGGCGGGGGGTAATTAACGGCAGCTTAGTTCGCGGCTGCCGGAGATTCGGATCCCCACAATCATTAAACCCCGGCCTACCCTAGGCAGGGGGAATCTGTAGTACGCATGACAAGCGCGCGCGTATTCCCATCTCAATGGGGTGACGAAAAACACCCTACACAAGGAATATGAATCAATAACATATAAGCGTGCAATGCAATGCGAGCCATAGAGTGAATAGTAAATGAATAGCAATGCAGCTTGCCATTTGAAATAAGTATGACTCGGGTCTAGTCTAACATCTACTATGCAAACTACAGATCTATGTATCAGGTCAACCGGGAAGGGTATGGAATCCACCTAAATCTGAGTCGGTATATATATATATGTATAGTCGGTGATCCCGCCTCAATAGTATTGCGTACGATACTGTATATTATATGGCATCCTCAAGTCATGAGTGCGGATCTATCATCAACATAAAGCTCGTATGGTAAATCGTCGTACGACATCCGAATAGCTGGGTACGGGTCAATATCACATTCCTCTCATCAAATATCAGGTATCATTATCATCATATCACATAATCTGGGGTACTGATCTAAGTCTAGTACAAATCGATAACATCTATATAGGTATGAATGCGGGGTAAAACACATGCTCAAGGGCCCGCTAAGATCACATGTCGTATCGCAAGTACGAATCACATCACATCACCCATCTCACGGCATAATGCCCAAACAATCGACTCATCTCCAATGTCATCTAATATCATCATCACACAGCGTAAGTATAGTGAATATGCAAGGGTGCGCGTGTGGGTATAAACCTATTCTAGGGTTCGTAACTATGAACTATACTAGTTTACTTCTAACCCTAAACTATCCATAATACACCCTACACTATATCCATGACACGCTATAACTATCAAACATAATATATAGTATCAATTACGGACTGCGGGGGTGCTATACGCCATCCACTCAACTTCCCCAAGTAGATATAATCTACTCACCTTGCGTCTTCATTTGTGGACGTCGCCACGCGCTTGCTTGTCGTCCCGAAGTCTTCATGGGGTACCTACACATCAACGTATCGCAAAATGCGTATTAAAACCAAATCAAAGCTAAAACGGCATACGAATCCCAAAACGATACGCTATGATCTATAGGTTAGAACCTATGGACAACACCTTCACAATCATCAATCAATTCTCGATATCGTCGTATAAACACCAAATAGTCGAGGTAAAACACAATACACAATTGCAGAATTAAAAATACGGAATACGGAAACACGAATCCAAAACAGCAACTAAGGAAATAGGCTCCAGATTTCACCCTAGGTCAAATTAGACAAATCTATACATGCCAGGGGCCTAAACTACAGATGTAGGAGCAGCAGAACCAAAACGACCCAATTTGGTGCAGGTCTGGCCGCAATTTGCGACCAAAGGGAATTAATTGGCGGCCGGTTCATGGAGTTAGGGGCTAAGGTCTTGGTGGTAGCTTCCTGGGTTCCTGCACATGCCACTGTCCATTCAATTTTATTTTAGGATGTCTCGGGTGATAAAAGCTTCCCAGATTTCATAACTTTTCCGATATCGGTTTCTAAATCCATATTTCGGGTTTCAACTCTCACGTTGGGTTCTCAATTCATGCACTAGGGTGTTTATCTAACTTCTATTGAGCTCAATTGCTCACCACAACTCACAATTCCCCCAAACCCTAACTAAGTTTTCCTCAAGTCCATAAAAACACACAATATCGATATGAAACTAAACATGGGGTATAAGTAATACTAAAACTAAGCTAAGGGTTCAGTAAATACCTCATTTGGCAACTCAAGAATTTTCTTGAGTTGCCCCTAGTGGCCAAAATCTTTGCTTTCTTGGTCCTATGTGTAGATCTCGAGCTTGTGCATATTTTTTGTGAAATGAAGATGGGGTGTTGGTGTAGTTTTCATGGTGATTTGGGGCTAATGAAGAGGGGAGGGAGATGAGGGGCAGCAGCAGCAGCTGAAGGGGAACAGGGAGAGAGAAAGTGAGTTCAGGAAGTGAAGGGAAAAATGGCTAAGTCAAAGCTACCCCCTCTCTTTTCTCTCTCTCATCTACCTACCACCATATTATAATCCTTTTCCTTTTTCCTTTCTTTTCTTTTCCTCAAATTTCTTCTCACTCAAATAGTGAACCCCAAAATAAAACCATGGCAAGAAAAATGCAACACAAGTGTAGGAAATGATATGTGCATATTTTGCACAAAATTGCCCGAAAACCCGATTAGCGATGTTTAATCGCGATTAGCACTAAATTAGCATATAACTGATCACAACAACTTAAAAATGGCATAATTCTCTAAATTACCCTATTTTAGAATTTTCCATAATTTTTCCAAATTTTTCTCCATTTATTTGTATTTAATTATACCGAATTATTAAAATATTCAATAAAGTAATATTAATTTATAAAATTTCCCGAAAATGATATTTTATTATTTTGAAATGTTACAATCTACCCGCCTTAAATAAATTCGGTCCCCAAATTTAAATTCAAACCCCCAAGTACTAAAACATTTCAGCAAAAATCCAAATTGTCGGGGCTCCACAAACATCAATGCTAAGGCGTATATAAGAATACCCCGTGCGTCAGGTGCGCACGGAAAACAAAATCCACATAAGTACCATACATGTGCAACGGGTGTGCACACAACATCTGTCATAGGCAACGTGTGTGCCAGACAGCAAAACCAGGTGCATCTGACATGCACAAGGAAACCCGATTTAGTGCATCTGGTGTGCACCAAAATCGTACCTCAAAACACTAAGGGTGCATCCAATGCTAGCAGCTCAAGATACTACTTGCCTCTTGCTCACGGTCTGGCGTCTTCTGTCTCTGGGTCCTTATCTCCTCTGCGGATTACCAATTTCCAATCAATCGGCTCATCGGCCCTGTCAGGTGTGCTAACGGGGACGATTCCGTTCTGGCACTTCTCTGGTCATCTCTCGGTCAATCCTCACGACCACTTATAAAGCAGCATGTCACTGGCATCGGCCTATGGTCCTCTGAATACACATTACACATCCGATCCTGGGTGCAAATATCATGGCAGCAGTGTCCTAGAAGGAATCTCGCTCAAGGTCTCTTTCGATCTTGCCTATGCCGGTTTGTATGGAGGCTGGTACTTTTGCATATCCCTTTTCTCGCTCGATAGACATCTGCGTCCTCAGCACAGCATTTTCTCGGAAATCGGTCGCATCCCAACGCCTCTGTAAGTATATCAGGTCTCTAGTCTCGGCGGGAAGTAACGACAGCTCGTCAGCGTCTCACACGAACCTCTGGTTCCACTTGTCTCTATCGTTGTCCACTATGACGTCACGCCGTGTTATCTACGCACTTCACTGTTCTCGGCCACGGTCAATCCGAAGTCTCTCGCACGGACTCGAAATCGCGTACTCTGTAGCTTCATCATTCTGTAGAAGATGTCTGGCCGAACAGGTCCTCGGGAACACGTCCCAACCATCGGATGAATACTCAATACTCGTCCGTCCTCGATCAACTCGCAACGCATCTGGGTGAGGTCCTTTATCCGAACCTGGTCAACTACCTCGTCGACGATGCCGAACTCTGGCCTGCTGGGTGTGCGTAATATGACCACTCCTGGGTCTAGGTTTTCTCGTATAGTATTCCAGAAAGGTCCTGTCGAGGTCTCTCTCAAATCTCACTCATGTCGAATTGCGCGGAAGTCATCATCCATTGATGAAGCAAATTCTTGTTCCGGAATGGCTGCATACTCGTCGCAACTCCTTCTGGAAGGTATATCCATATACAACGCCTCTGCGTGCGTATCGCATCTCTGATGTCAGCGGAGTGGGACGTCATCGCGTCGAAATCTCTTGCGAACTCTTTACTTCACTCTGCTTCAATGTCGACTGATTTGGACTTATCTCATCGTGGCTGCACGGACTGCGCTCTAACGGCTATCCTCATATCTGGAGTCTCCCCAGCAGTGTGTCCCATCACATGATATCCGAATGATGTCGAATCATCCGACCGAATCATCAGACCCTCATAATCCCCCAAGAGATCAACATCTTGGGTACAGTTTAATAGTATCGAGTACATAACACAGCATCAGTGGTCCAGCCGTAGAATGGAAAACCCAAGCCTCACTAATGGCGCCGCGGAACTGCCGCAAACCCTAAGGTTCAAAGGCTTTCACACGGTCATTAAGTCGAGTTCGGGTTTCATTCTTCTAGAGGGTCCATAGAATCGCTTGCATGTCTTTTCGAATACTTTATACTTGGAAAATGGGCTCCTGACATTCGATCGTCTCAATCGACTCTCAACGAACCTGCACGAAGTCACCTCTAGCTGGAATCATTCTATCTGATGACCTCGCATCGGGGTAGGCGAACAATCCACATGTCCTAATTATTCGTCCTCGATGACTAACGACCTTCTATCATCTCATAGTACAACTCGTACCGCAATAGCTCCAACATCCGGGGCAACATCTCGTTGTTCGCAGCAACAACTGGCTCCTTCGCCTGTACGCTGAACTGCACCTCAATCCTCCAGGAAAGGCGATACACTGGAGGTCATCTCTAAATTGGTCTGCTCTAGATCTGAGTAAGACTCTCCATACGGGAAATCTTCAAATCAACTGGGCCTGCTCCGGCGCATAAATTGGACGAATCACCTTTGTCTCTCAAATCGGGTAGACAAGCTATCATCTGTCTCATATCTGCCTGGAAGCTCCGGCGATCTCAGCTCGTAAGCTCCGGAATCGATATCCTGTCAATCTCAGCAACAGCTGGTTCATCTGTCTGCACGGTAGGCGACATCATAATCTCTGAGGTATGCTGTACATCAACAGTCCTCACTCAACTGGCAGCTCTAACAATGGCCCGATCATCCGGTGCAAAACCAAGCACTCGCCTCCACTAGAGGTCACAATCACCAATACTAACTCGAGACGTTCCCATGTCACCAAAAAACACAACGGTCGGCCCTCGTACCAGATGAGCTCGCCCTGACCGTAGCACTAGCAGCAGCTCACTGCGCTCAAACAATGGCGACAGGAACCTCAATCGAGTATCGAAGAGAGCAGATCAATGGCCAGAAAGAAACAACAGATCTAGAATGGATACATGATCATAAGAAGGAACAACATCAATGAAGATATGATCATGAAACTAATAGAATCGAGGATCTCAAATGGATATATAATCATGGATATGAAGAGAATCACTGATCTCGAAAATATGTACATCCTAAGGTTCCTTAAGCGGAGTAACGTATCATAAGTATGCCGCGAAACATACCCACGGTACGTCACTCTACTTTAGTCACCTAATCCATCAACCAAGGGTCATCCTACGCGACGAAAGTTCGGGTCTAATACCCCCTCGACTAAGTCTAAGTTCCGTAAGGTCAAGCTTAAGTTCCGTATATATATAGACGCCATAGGCTCCACATAGTCAAACTTAGACTCGAACCAAGGTTAACCTAGCGCTCTGATACTAACTTTGTCACGACCCGAAAAAGCACGTGACTGGCCCTTGAACCATATGAAGTCTATAGGACTCCATCTGATCCAAGTAAGTCAAAAGCCCAGACATCTAAAACCATCTTAAGAGTAAAGAAACATATCTTGTAAATTATTTTCCCTTGAGGCATTTTATCTAACACTTACTACGCATAAACAAGGAGCACAACCCACACAAGCAATATAATATACAACACAGAAGGGCGAGGATCAAACTCAAAAGAAACTCACAATAACATGAAACCTTAACACTACTAAGCGCGACTCTAAGGTCGAAATAATACATCAGTAGTGTCTGAGTCTGAAACAATATACAAGTCTTGGTTGATAGAATTTCTAGATACAATGAATAATACATGTACAATGGCGGTTCTGATACAAAGAACCCACCTACCAAGCAAATCACCCGCAAAGAAAAGCAGTGTGCCAGAAATGCCGCTATGGAACCTGTACGGCAAACCTGCAAGAACTGTGGCACAACGGGGGTGAGTTTCCAACACGTGAATAGAAAATATCTACAAGCAGAAATCGAAAGCAAGACATAATCCTAGGTCAATACGATCAGTATATAATATAACCCTCAAATGAATAAGTCTGAAGCATAGTAAAGTAACAATGTAACATCTAAACATAAGTGTAGTGCCAAGAACTCGTGCCAGTGCTTCACGTAATAACATATCACAAATATGATGTATGTATGCGGTAAAATGAAAATAGAAGATATCATGAATGAAATCATCAGGAAATCAATGTCGAGCATCGACGCAAACTATATATCTCAATATTGAGTGAATCCCATCTATCGTGTATCCGATATGTATGCAACATCCATGAAGGTACTCTATCAGGTACTTCTAATATATGATGCAATTCATATAAAATAAATGTGGGGTAGGGGAGATATAATATACCATCGGCCATAAAGGCTCCTCTCATATCGAGCACATAGGCTCCTTTTATATATCGGGCATCCGTCAGTCCGGGTCAGCCCCCACTCTCATATATCGGGCATCCGTCAGTCCGGGTCAGCCCTCACTCTCATATATCGGTCATCCGTCAGTCCGGGTCAGCCCTCACTCTCATATATCGGACATCCGTCAATCCGGGTCAGCCCTCACTCTTATATATCGGGCATTCGTCAGTCCGGGTCATCCCTCACTTTCATATATCGGGCATCCGTCAGTCCGGGTCAGCCCTCACTCTTATATATCGGGCATCCCTCAGTCCGGGTCAGCACTCACTCTCATATATCGGGCATCCGTCAGTCCGGGTCAGCCCTCACTCTCATATATCGGGCATCCATCAGTCCGGGTCAGCCCTCACTCTCATATATCGGGCATCCGTCAGTCCGGGTCAGCCCTCTCTCAATATACCGGAATGCATATATAAGTTTGCATAGATCATCATGATGATATATATATATATATATATATATATATATATATATCGGCGTCCCATACCACTAATATATATGTATACTATGGGTGTACATATATATTTCAGCGTCCCATACCACTGATATATATACGCAGGAGTAAAACAATCCATAATCATCATATGCAACCATATCACAATGCGAAATCCATGAATTATAATACATGCAACATGAAACACTAATATGAGCATGGAACTTTGTAAAGGCATATGCACAAGGAATATGAATCAATAACATATAAGCGTGCAATGCAATGCGAGCCATAGAGTGAATAGTAAATGAATAGTAATGCAGCTTGACATTTGAAATAAGTATGACTCGGGTCTAGTCTAACATCTACTATGCAAACTACAGATCTAAGTATCAGGTCAACCGGGAAGGGTATGGAATCCACCTAAATCTGAGTCGGTATATATATATATATATATATATATATATATATATATATATGTATAGTCGGTGATCCCACCTCAATAGTATTGCGTACGATGCAGTAAATTATATGGCATCCTCAATTCAAGAGTGCGGATCTATCATCAACATAAAGCTCGTACGGTAAATCGTCGTACGGCATCCCAATAGCTGGGTACGGGTCAATATCACATTCCTCTCATCAAATATAAGGTATCATTATCATCATATCACATAATCTGGGGTACTGATCTAAGTCTAGTACAAATCGATACCATCTATATAGGTATGAATGCTGGGTAAAACACATGCTCAAGGGCCCGCTAAGATCACATGTCGTATCGCAAGTACGAATCACATCACATCACCCATCTCACGGCACAATGCCCAAACAATCGACTCATCTCCAATGTCATCTAATATCATCATCACACAGCGTAAGTATAGTGAATATGCAAGGGTGCGTGTGTGGGTGTAAACCTATTCTAGGGTTCGTGACTATGAACTATACTAGTTTACTTCTAACCCTAAACTATCCATAATACACCCTACACTATATCCATGACACGCTATAACTATCAAACATAATATATAGTATCAACTACGGACTGCGGGAGTGCTATACGCCATCCACCCGACTTCCCCCAGTAGATATAATCTACTCACATTGCGTCTTCATTTATGGACGTCGCCACGCGTTTGCTTGTCGTCCCGAAGTCTTCATGGGGTACCTACACATCAACGTATCGCAAAATGCGTATTAAAACCAAATCAAAGCTAAAACGGCATACGAATCCCAAAACGATACGCTATGATCTATAGGTTAGAACCTATGGACAACACCTTCACAATCATCAATCAATCCTCGATATCGTCTTATAAACGCCAAATAGTCGAGGTAAAACACAATACACAATTGCAGAATTAAAAATACGGAATACGGAAACACGAATCCAAAACAACAACTAAGGAAATAGGCTCCAGATTTCACCCTAGGTCAAATTAGACAAATCTATACATGCCAGGGCCTAAACTACAGATGTAGGAGCAGCAGAACCAAAATGACCCAATTTGGTGCAGGTCTGGCCTCAATTTTCGGCCAGAGGGAATTAATTGGCGGCCGGGTCATGGAGTTAGGGGCTAGGGTCTTGGTGGTAGCTTCCTGGGTGCCTGCACATGCCACTGTCCATTCAATTTTATTTTAGGATGTCTCGGGTGATAGCAGATCTCAGATTTCATAACTTTTCCGATATCGGTTTCTAAATCCATATTTTGGGTTTCAACTCTCAGGTTGGGGTCTCAATTCATGCACTAGGGTGTTTATCTAACTTCTATTGAGCTCAATTGCTCACCACAACTCACAATTCCCCCAAACCCTAACTAAGTTTTCCTCAAATCCATAAAAACACATAATATCGATATGAAACTAAACATGGGGTATAATTAATACTAAAACTAAGCTAAGGGTTCAGTAAATAGCTCATTTGGCAACTCAAGAATTTTCTTGAGTTTCCCCTAGTGGCCAAAATCTTTGCTTTCTTGGTCCTATGTGTAGATCTCGAGCTTGTGCACATTTTTTATGAAATGAAGATGGGGTGTTGGTGTAGTTTTCATGGTGATTTGGGGATAATGAAGAGGGGAGGGAGATGAGGGGCAGCAGCAGCAGCTGAAGGGGAAGAGGGAGAGAGAAAGTGAGTTGAGGAAGTGAAGGGAAAAATGGCTAAGTCAAAGCTACCCCCTCTCTTTTCTCTCTCTCATCTACCTACCACCATATTATAATCCTTTTCCTTTTTCCTTTCTTTTCCTCAAATTCCTTTTCACTCAAATAGTGAACCCCAAAATAAAACCATGGCAAGAAAAATGCAACACAAGTGTAGGAAATGATATGTGCATGTTTTGCACAAAATTGCCTGAAAACCCGATTAGCGATATTTAATCGCGATTAGCACTAAATTAGCATATAACTGATCGCAACAACTTAAAAATGGCATAATTCTCTAAATTACCCTATTTTAGAATTTTCCATAATTTTTCCAAATTTTTCTCCATTTATTTGTATTTAATTATACCGAATTATTAAAATATTCAATAAAGTAATATTAATTTATAAAATTTCCCGAAAATGATATTTTATTATTTTGAAATGTTACAATTGCTAGCAATCTTGGAGCGTCAGTTGCCTCGCTTGGTGAGGCTGAAACTTGCGCCGTTTTCCTCAGGTGGATCATCGTAGATAGAGGAAGACCGGCAACCAAACTCGATCCGCAACCACTAGGAGCTTGGGATAAAGGTTGAAGATCGAAGGACATGGATCAACTCGGTATAACCAGGCATCGGGTTTAGGGTATATCCGGGTATCGGGTCATGGTAGCGCCAGTTTAGAAAAATTTTATTCCGCATTTTGCCACGGTTTGATGGTCGGGGCGCTGCCGTAACCCAACACGCACAATCGGATATGGACATGGTGGGCCAACTCCCTACCGGCATGGGCGGACACAAGTACATCTTCATCGCGGTAGACTACTTCACAAAGTGGATAGAGGTCGTCCACATCAGAAAACCAGACGCCGCATCCACTATAAAGTTCCTGCAGAACAACATAATCACCCGATTCGGGATCCCGAGATGCATCATCACCAACCACGGGACCAATTTCGAAAATGACAAAATCAGAGAGTTTTGTAGCGAGTACTACATATTGATGAAGTTTGCCACGATTGCCTATCCTCAATGCAACGGGCAGGCAGAGGTAGCGAACCGAGGCGTCATCCGCGATCTCCGAGCACGTCTAGAAAGAAGACAAGGCGGCTGGGTCGAGCAACTGTAGGGTTACTTAGCAAGGCAATAAGGTTTCGGGAGGTATCGTCCATACCGTTTTCAAATTTTTACCGAACTAAAGAACCCTAACCCTAGAATCTTAACTAAAGTTTTTAAACGAACATGCAATGTAAACAACTTTACAACTAAGTGAATGCGGAATACAACCTTTGTAGACCGGTCGTTCACTTCAAATGCTCCGTGTAGATGTCCCTTCGCTGCGAGTAATGATCTCCCGAACTCTTGAGAGGATCCACAAGGTGAAATATGCAAACTTGCTCGAAGTCTTCGAGGCCGAAAATGATCTACGCCGAGGAGACTCAAGCTCATGCTACCTCTTCACTAAATTAGGGTTTAATGAAGCAAACACCCTAAACTAAATGGCTAGTAGTAGAAGATGATGAAGTAGGAATTGGGCTCTCTTTAGTTTTCTTTTTCTCACAATATTTTCTCACCATTTTCAAAAGCTAGAAAGCTTTTCATGAGGAAGAAGAAGCTCAAGTGAAGAAGAATGAGAGAATGAACTCATGAGGTGAGATGAAGCAACCATGGGTGAGTTAGTGTCATACACTAACTCATGTAGAGAGTTAACCATGGTGAGGATAATGGTTAGGTTAATAAATATCTCAAGCATGACAAAAATGGTGGACTTTAGTCAATGGTTATCCACAAGCTTTCTCAAAGCTTCTACCATGACAAAATCCATCCAATTTTGATTTACTTTGATAAATATAAACCCTAGGATTATCCTAACTATAGTGTAAGTCTCATACACCCATGAAGCATGTATCATCAAGCATGACACAACTTAAATGTACATTAATATATATCTCATATATATTATATGCATACAAGTGAGAAAAAGAAATGTTTAGTGAGCAAATATTAGTTAATGTAAGTTAATATATCAAATATATAATTATACATTAAATTATCAAACCAACACTTGATTTAATAATTCGGCTATATCACATACAACCGACTAATATCATATGAATCAATCTATCGAATCAACACTTGATCCGATAACCCGGCTATATCACATATAACCGACTAATATCATATATCGCGAGAATAGAATGCGGTATCACATACACGCATTAATCTCGGTCCCGCACATATCACATATGCGCTCCTACTTCGTTTCGCATGAACCAGGGAACCTCTGTGTAGAACTCTAAAGACTCGTCAATACGCCAGCAGTAGGTGATGATCATATCAAACACCCACAAGCCGCAAGCGGTCTGCTAAACATAACGGCCACCCGGGTATTGAGCAATCAGAAGATCAACAAGCAAGGCTGCTCATACTCCTGCGAATCCATTCAGTAACACTACCGTACGGTCCGGTCTCTTCGTCAGATATGTCGCATATCACAGCCTGGGGTGGTATAACGTCAGACCCCAATAGACAGATAAGTCATGCCGATGCAAGGTCCATAACGGTTTGAGAAACTACTGATAACACTTACCAGTAAATCTCAGCAACTCTGGCCAGGGATTTCTTGTTATGGCCAATCGAGCATAGCGCAACATCAACCCCCAATACCGGGAGAGACGAATCCCCTCCTATCGCTCATTGCCTCCATGTGACTCGGGACTGTACCCAAAAATCACCGTTTAGCACGATCTCTTGACCATGATAAGGTGGAAATCAAAGCACAGTGGGAATCACACAAGACTCTATGACGATCTTGGGTCGACAGACTAACTTGTACCAGTGTCACCAGAGAACTGCTATCTGATGATAGGTATAATACCATCTAGGAGTTCTCGGCGAGTCCGTTCAGTGTACCCAGTCTCCACTGAGCACCCGCATACCATCTTTAATGTCAAACACCAATGGATGTGGGATCATCCATCGCCCATCATATGGGTCAAGATGCGTATACGCTAGTCTACTCTAGAATATCGATGCCCTGTCTCGATACACTCTCGACTAAGAACAATTATAGGGTGTACTTGTGGACTACCCTTGGCCCCACTAGTATGATCCCCATCATAGTCCTGGTAGTCATGTACACATCCTAAGGGCTTTATCAACATGTGAGAGCAAGACAGCATCACTTATACAAGTCAACATGTTAAGATAAAGTGCAACCAGATAGCATACTATCATGTCGAGCAAGAAAGTCCTCCCTATATATGTCCAAGCATCCACTACATGTACAGTAATGGCCTCTAGGGCATACATATAACTAACAGGAACTACCTCGGGTCCTGTAGGCACAGCGAACGTCAAGGAAAACACATACAGGAGAAACCCCGTTCAGTCTCTGCTACGATAGCGAAGCTTGGTCCCGACAGAGATCGGACTGCCCAGTTAAAGGGTCAAACATTTCGACGATGAAGCCAACACCTCGGCACTTCGAAACAACTTGGACGTCTTATTGGAGAAGCGGGACCAAGTACAAATCAGAGGGGCCACCTATCAATAGCAAACCGCTCGCTACTACATCGCCCGGGTCAAACATCGGGCCTTCAGATCTTACGAAAAATCAAGTTCGCAGACCCGAGCGGGCTACATAAGTTCTCCTCGAAGTGGGATGGACCTTTCCTCGTGAAAGAGACGTTGCCCGGCGGGGCAAACCGCTTGCAGGATGCCCGGGGCAATAATTTTCCCCTGCCTTACAACGCTGAAAAGCTCAAGTTATACAAATGAAAAAATGTATCTAAATCCTTTTTCTAAAATAAATAAAGTTGTTCCTGTTGGCATTTCGTTAAAATTTGAATGTTGTGCGAAAAAAAAAGATGAGGGAAAAAACAACACACTACCGCCAAAAACAAATTTTATTGATTAAGGGGTATTATAGGCTCCTCAGCCTTACAAAAATTAATTACAGCAAGGGGGTCGGGGATTAAGGAAGCATTGTTGATGGTACTCCGAGAAAATATCCGCCAACCAAGCCCCAGCCTCCTCAGCGGCCACGGAAGCGCAATCCGTTGGACCAAAATCAGCGATCAGCCTCCTCTAGAAACACTCCAGAAGAAGTTCCGCTGATCGGTCCCGTCTGCTCTTCGAGATCAGGCCGAGGTGGTAGAGTGAGTGTAAATTTTTGATCTTCTCGTCCCTCATCTGCGAAGACATGGCATTGTGCAGCCTCGGGGACATCCTCCAGATCGCGTAAATAAGCAGTTGGAGGAGGGGAGATCGCCGAGGAAGAAGGCGTCCAAAGTGGCCCTCCACGCGTTCTATCACCACTTCGTACATCTGTTTGGAGTGGTCGAGGCTATAAAGATACACATCATCACAAGAAATTATCTCCCTGATGAGCACACACGAAGGCCCGGCCATTTTCAGAAACACGAGGCTAGAAAGAAGTCAACATACCTTCGCTATTTATAGTCTCAACAAAATCTTCCGACGGCCGAAAGTTTACTCGTGCAGCGACGCGAATCACGGGACGTCTCAATTTCCCGATATGGAATGGCCACGTGTCGGCCATGCCTATCTTCAAGGGCGGCAATGCGGCCACCGGAAGGTTGAAAGACGCCCTCACTCCCGCCAATGCGACCTGCGGAAGTTTGAACGACGCCCCATGAAGGCGCAGGTGAAACTCTAAAGCCTTCCCAACGAGGCCACCGAGCAGCTTCCCAGCCAGGTCCATCCCTAGCGGGTAAATTCCTACCCATCCACGCTAAGGATCAAAGCCCTCCTCTTGAGGCTACCGAGCAGCTTCCCTGCCCGGTCCATCCCTAGCAGGTAGCTTCCTACCCATCCATGCTAAGGATCAAAGCCCTCCTCACAAGACTACCGAGCAGCTTCCTTACCCGGTCCATCCCTAGTGGGTAGCTTCCTACCCATCCATGCTAAGGATCAAAACCCTCCTCATGAGTCCACTGAGCAGCTTACCTGCCCGGCCCATCCTTGGCGGGTAAATTCCTATTCATCCACGCTAAGGATCAAAGCCCTCCTCACGAGGCCACCGAGCAGCTTCCCTACCCGGTCCATCTCTAGCGGGTAGATTCCATCTAGGCTAAGGATCAAAACCCTCCTTATGAGGCCACCGAGCAGCTTCCCTGTCCGGTCTATCCCGAGCGGGTAGCTACCTACCCATCAATGTTCAGGAGCTAAAGCCTTTCTAACGAGGCCACCGTGCAGATTCCTGCTCGGCTAGTCTCCGAGGGGTAGGTTCCTACCCTATGAAGACACGAGTCTAGGAACTATATCATGGAGGAATCAGTCAATGCCGACCTATTCTATGTTTTTCAACTCATGCTAAGAGACGTGGTTGTCAACCCGACACTGAGGAATGGACTGATACCGACCTTTATTCACTTAGATATCTTTCGGTTCATCCTAAATGAACGATCCCCACCTCGACTCCGGGGAGTGGGAAGGCACCGACCTTCCTACACTTGGCGATTAATCGACTTACACTCGACGGCCGATCGTCATCTAAAAAGCCGGGTATCGACCTACGGCCTACCACTCGAGTCGAGAAAAAGACTGACGAACTGAAGCACATAGTCATGCAGAGGAAAATAAGCTCAGATTTTTTTATATTTCAGAAATTTTTACGAGGTATTCTAGGCTCCTCAGCCTTACAAAATGCCCGGAGGCTTACAAAACTTTAAAAAAAAAAAGAAAAGGAAGGAAAGCTCATGCCGTAGGCCCAGGGAGAATCTCGCTCTGCTCGACACTAGCGGCGGGAACCAAAACGGTGACCACTGGGTTGGCGCTTCCACCGGCAGTCTCACCCCCGGCGCTTCCACCAGCAGCCTCACCCCGGCGGCATCCCCGGCGGCTTCCACCTGCGGCGCATCCTCGGAGAGAGGGAACTGGACACGGATCTCGCTGTAGGCGAACCCCGGCATCGACGCCTTGACGGCGTCGAGAGCCTGGTACCAAACAATGGCCGAGGCGTCGGCAAGGTCGACGTAGAACTGGTCCGACACCTTGTACCTCTCCACGGACTTCGAAGCTTGGAGCTCGGCAAGCTTCACCGTGTCGAGCGCCACCTGGGTGTCCCTCCTGCTGGCATCCCTCGACTTCTTCGTCGCGGCATAGAGCTTGCTGACCTCCTCCAACTTAGCCTGGATGGCCTTGTTGGATTCACTCAGAAGTCGGTGAGACTCCTTACACTTGGAGTTCGTCAACTCCTCGGCGGCCATCCGGGTTTCAAGGATGACTATCCTCTCCTTCGCCTGTTGCGGCTCCATACACCGATCCTCCTCCCGCGAGGACGATTCGCCCGCCTTTCTTATGGCCAGGGAAATCTCCTCGGATTCCATATTTACAATGAGGGCGCAGTGGTGGAGGACCCAAGGAAAAGCAGCAAAAGGAGTTAGAAACGTCCAAACTGAGTTAAAAATTTGTTTAAGAAGATTCTTAAAGAGAAATGGATACCGATCTGAACTGCCTCCTGAGCAATGGCGGCCACCTGGACCTTCAGCGTCCCCCGGAAAATCTTTCCCCCAGCTGCTTGCTCCATGTCGAAGAGCAAGCTGTCGGCGACGGAGAGCCCCGAGGGCACCTCGAAGCAAAAGTCCCCCTCCTGCATTAGGATCCCAGTATAAGGAGTCGTCCGAGAAACCGTGATTTTGTGCCTTTTTTGGAGGGTGTCGGTGGGCTCGGCCTCCTCCTCCTCCCTCATCCGGGGCGCCGAATCCCGCACGTGTTGGAGATAGTGCCCTCAAAGTCAATTATTAGAACGCAGGTACGTGATTACAATGATTGAGGCAGGACCTATACCGATATGACAGTCTTGCTCGAGATGATAGTATGCTATCGGTTTGTCTTTATCATTGTATACATGCTTTAGTTCGCTATTGCATGTTGATAGAGCCCATATGATTCTTGCTTGACTGCCAGTAGTATGATGGCGATCATATACGTGGGAGCTGGGGTCTGTAAGCACATCCTTAAAAGTGTCCCTAGTCGTGGGAGTTTCGAGACAGGGCATCGATACTCCAGAGTAGACTAGTGTATACAGTCGAGACCCCGACGAGGGGCGGTGGCCAGTCTCACAAGCCACTGGTGTCAGTTGGATCACCTAAGATGTATACAGGTACTCATTAGGTTATGAAAACATCGGACAGGACTCGTCGGGAACATGCTAGTTGGTATTATACATATCGTCAGATAGCAGTTCCCTGGTGACATGTGTACAGGTTAGTTTGTCGACCTGAGATCGTCATTTGTCTCGTGTGAGTTCCCACTGTGCTTTGATTTCTACCCTACCACGGCTCAAAGGAGTCGTGCAAACAGGTATTTTTTGGGTACAGTCCCGAGCCACATGGACGCAGTGAGCAGATTATCGGGGATTCGTCTCTCCCGGTATTGGGGGTTGATGTTGCACAGTGCACGGGTGGCCATCACTAGAAATCCTCGGCCGAGGTAGTGGAGAATTATTGATTTGGATCAGTAGTTTCTCAGGTGGTGATGGGCTTTATGCCGACACGATTTACCGCGTTATTAGGGGTCTGACTTTATCCACCGCCCTAGACTCGATATGCGATACTCTTTAGACGAACGGACCGGACTGTACGGATATTGTTACTGTCAGGCTCAATAGGGTTTATGGATGAGTTCGCTCGTCAGCTTTCCTTCCAAACAGTACATAAGCAACCGTTACGTACAGCTTATACCTCTGACGTACTAGAAGTTATACCCAGTGCCAGTGTGTTGATGAGTCATTAGAGTCCCCCACAGACACTTTCCCAAGTTTGGGCGAAACGTTGTAGAGGCCGTATGGTTTTATGGCAAGGTTCGGAAAATGCACGTGCGTTTTCGCACGTGTCATTTTTCGGGCAGATAATACTGGTCGTCTTTGGATTAAGCCGGATCCCAGTATTATACTATGTAGATATAATATCTTTGTCTCAGTTGCATTTGTATTCGGTTGTAATACAAATGCGGGTATGTTTATACTGATACGGGGTTATCCTGAAATTCGTTTCAGGATCACTTTTGGAAGTTGCCAGTTTCCAGTTTTCTATCGGCCGTATTTAACATTCGGTTAAATGCGGATTTATCTTTTCTTCTTAGGTGAGTCATGAGGGTGACTCATGTGGAAGCTTCTTGATTTGGTGACTAGGTTTATGTGTCACCATTTTGCATTTAATTTTCTTTGCAAGGTGTAATTTGCATTAATGAGGTTTTGTATTGCTTAGGATATTTTGTGAGAAGCTTTCCTTTATGGTCACCCCCTCCTCTCTCCTACACTCACCTCCCTCCTCCTATATATGTGGCCGGCCATTCTTCTTCCTCTCTTGGACTTGAAAAAAATGGTTGCTTGAGGTAAAACATGATAGATATTTGGTTCATGGAATTTAGAATAGAAAAGTTTCTCATTTCATATCGATCCAAAAGCCAACTTCATTAACCGTTCGTCCATAGCCTTGGACGTAACGAGACAAAGTGTTCTACTCATTCTCTACATCAATCTTGGTCATCTCTTTTAGCAAACTTGATGATCGAGTTGCCTCGGTTCAGAGGCGGGAGCCCGTTTAAAGATCCGTCGACGTGGTGTCACCTGGACGAGAAGACTGGAGATTCAAGTGATCGGAGCAGCCGCAACAAAGCGTGGGATGATGGTTGAAGACCGAAGGACTCGGATCATTCGGTATAACATTTCTACCCACTTTGTAGTTTGTTAGTTTAGGTTTAATGGCAGATCCAGGTTACAGTACGCGGTAGCGCCAGTTGTAAAAGTTTTTGTTCCGCATTTGGCGTCTGTTAGACGGCCGGGGCGCTACCGTGGACTTACAGCGGTATCAGAGCCTCACCATTAAGCTTTACTAACTTGTGCTAACGCGTTTAAAATATCGATCGGATGGAATTTTCAAAATTGCAATCTCCAAGTGTTAAAGTTTCTGTTGTTTTTTAATCTGATCTAAAAATCATTTTGAGTATACCAGAAAATCAAGCAGGCTTTTAAAAGAGTACAGAAGAAATACGATCAAGTGAACCGACCGTACGGCCGCGGAAACGCGGTCAAAGCCTGGCTTTGACCACGGAACCGCGGCCGACTTGGTAATTCACTTGGTCATCTTTCTTCTGGTGTTTCTATGTTGGAAATTGTGATTTCAGGTACTGTTCTTTTGGGCCCAGATTTTGTTACTGTACAGCAGATGTACGTGGGGCCCACTTCGGGAAATTTTGTCGATCGAAATTTAAACATGTTAGTTTACAGTATTTACATTATATCTCCGACCGGAAATGTCATTCGAGCGATAAACCGCATCTAATTGCTATAGTTCTTTTAGACGGGTTTGCGAACGTGACATTCGCGTTGATGTTCTGTGTTGTGCTGTGATATTGCGGATATGTCGTGGTGGATAGCATTGTGCAATGGTAGTGCAGTTTGAATTTATTTGTACTTTTGATATTGCGGGGCGAGCGTCCAATATGTGGACTACCGTCACTGCCTGTTGTATAATATTCTTTTGGGGCACGACCGGGTTGAGGTCGATGTACCCGTTGTACATTTTTTTATTTCTGTACTAGGTTTATCCCGCGAAGGAGTGCACGGATAGCCGGGTTCTGGAGGGCAACGGGTCCGTATCTCATGGCTTTGAGAGGCAGAGGGACCTCACTCTAGAATTAGCAGACTATTCGCCGCACACGTAGGGGGTACAGGTTGGCCCAAGGAGGGGTGCTCAAGTTACCGGATTCCGTGAAGCGCCGGGTGTTCCATTCACTATGCTGTGGGGGACTACCTCGCTTCAGGTTTTGGCGGGTAACTTGCCGCACCTGTAGGGGTCTAGATTTCATTGCACAGGCTATCCACACGACCAGGGAAACGTCGGGTTTCAGCAGCGGCTCTGTGAAACCCGGGGATCCCAGATTATCTGTATTGTTCTGTGATGCTTATTACTTTTCTGTAATGTTGCATATTATCACGCCTGGAGCGATTATTGTATATGGGTATATACTATTAGATGTTGTATATGTTTTACACCCGCGCTAGTCCAGCCCCCGCTCTGTCGTTAGTTAAGTAACCTAACGGGTGATGACGGGACCCAGTGGCGAATGCGGATGACATATACGTACATTATATTTTCGTTCTTTTCTGGTGTGATTGATTGATGGGACTGCATTGATTCTTATCAATGCAAGGTTAAAACAAACCTATATTTGATGTTGTTGGAACAAATTTTAAAAAGTGTTATTACAAAGACATTTCCTTTTATTTTGCATAGTGATATTCAGTTAGAATATCCAGCACCTCATTCGACGAGGCAAGGGCCGAGATCCCTTCACCGGGAGTGACCCCTTGGGCAGAAGTTTACGTCAGGGTAATAACTTTACTATAGTCGATTACAAGTTGCTTTGCATCGCGGTATTCAGTTGCAATATCCTGCACCTCATTCCACGAGGAAAGAGCCGAGATCCCTTCACCGGGAGTGACCTCTTTAGCAAAGGTTTTCGACACTATATTTTTATAAAAAGCTATCACGTTCCTTCAACGAGATCAAGTTCATTACGTTAAAGGTTTTTCGCCAAAAACCAGTCGTAGCCCTCCGTCGTATCTTATGGATGGTCAATAGTATTCAAGCTATGTTTGTTGACTTTCGCCAAGGCATAGTGCTTGGTAGCTGCTGGGGTATTTATTTGTAGCATAGATAGATGTGTTGGTTTGGGACAGTCGTATTATCTTGTTGGCTTTCGTCAAGGGTATGTACGGGTGGGTTCAAATTAACCTGGACAATGACGGGCAGAACTTGACATGTGACTTATGATTTGTTGGCTTTCGTCAAGGTCATAAGAGCATGGGGCAAAAATCATATCGGGAGTTTCAAACATACAGGAAACTTGCCAGGCATGCGCATACCTTCTGGAGTGTGCTAACTTGAGTGGCTTCCATCAAGTTATCATGCGATGATAGTTGGATCCCGATTCTCACTGATGAGTTAGTTTACTCTTAGGGTGATCCCGACTAATTCTTCTTTCAGGTTTGGAGGAGAATTTGAGATTACAGTGGGAGGTTTCCTGATTAGATAAAGTGATAAGCATTCTGATCTATGTAAGAGTGCACGCAGAGTGTTTTCTTTTCTCTCTCTCTCTTTGGCAGCGACCTTTGACCGACCCTAGACTATGACTCAGTGACCAAGTTGACCGAACCTTCTTAAAATAAAGGGATTAGAGAGAGGGCAAAGTAAATTGCGACTGTTATCTTTCACGACCAAACCGCGTACTTCATCGCCACTCCTATTTCACCTTTGCTTTTTTCCCAGTTCGGGAGAAATAGAATAAGGTATTATTCTATTGTCTTTTATCATCACCTTCTCTCAAGTTACGAGTACTCCTATGTTAAGGAGGGTATACCTATTATGCTTACTGGATAGTCTTCTTCCAAACCATAGGCTGGTGCCGAACGGTAGGGAAGGAAGAAAACCATTTAGCCTAACGATGGTGTACAGAAGGTAACGACTAAAGACAAATAAAGGGATTTGGAGAGAAGGCAAAGAAATATACGATTAAAGTCATGAATTGGATTATGGAAGAGGCATTACTAGGAATACCAGGATACCCCTACGAAACATTTTCATGTTTCAGTTTCACTGTGTATTGTTAAAAGGAAAACTGATTTCCCGATTAGATACTTACTCTAAAGGTATGTATTTACCAGGTATGATTCTTACATCCGTATGGTTTTACAGATGATGAGAGGGCGGAAGTTATTGGGAATAAGGTGACCATCCTCATTATATCGGAATTCGTTGTAATTGGTGATATTTGAGGAGATCGCCTGGGTTTTTGCCGGACAGCATGTATTTGGTTTTGAGTATCCGTTGTTGTGCACCAATTTCAAAATGATATATCTGTACGTTTATTTTTATAAAGTGAGATATAACTTTTTGATATTATGTCGATGACATTTACCTATATCAGTTGACGATTGGGTAAGGAGCATTGAACAACGGAGTAGTTCTTATCATAAGTACAGTTTTCAACCTACGATGCACAGGTTTTGAGTTATTCAAACTCAGCGGACTTATACAGAGTATTGTATGTTGTCCAGTGTCCGTCTGGACAAAGGGGTAGGTCCTCATACTATGTTTTGTTTACTTGTGACTTCTCTAGTTTTTAGACAAGTGTTTCGTAGAAATACAATGTCTAAGTTATGAGAAGTTGTGAGTATAAGAATAAAGTAGAGAACCAGGTATCGCAAGTATCGGGATTCTTCAAAGAGATCGAAGATGTAGATTCTTGTGATTGGTATTCTGTTGATAATAATGGTTTTGAGAAACTTGTTTCTCTTTCAGGTTACTCATAATTGGATGGATTCCTAAGTTGAGTAATGTTGATTAGCCTCTTTCCATTAAGTTGATATGCACTGGAGACAGCTGCATGGTTTGAATCTGGTTCCAATTAAATTAGTGCCTCTATTTTTATATTGTATATAGAATGGTTCATATCTTAACGATGTTAAGATACGGGGAGTTGTCCAGCTTATGCTTAAAACCAGACACTGGATAACTCAAGGCACGTTTCTGTAATGGCAGTTTATGGGTTGACCCTGGTTTTGACGAGGGTTGACATTTCTACCATATGGAAGATCAATAGTGATATTGTTCTTGACTCGCCATAGTTTTATTAAAATGGACTTTTTCAGAAAACACTAGTGGAAGTATGGTAGAACTGGAAGTGATTCCAGAACCGCAAACGATTACGGAAAATTTAATAGAACCTATATATTCTATCAGGTTTGACATTCCAATAGCCACTCCACAGATATGGTGGGTAACCTCAGACACCCGAGAGGTACTCCGGTAGCCTCAAAGACGGTGACAGGGAGGTTCTTGTTTACCCAGATTTGACACTACTGTTGTTCCAGACTATGAGACCCGGCAGGAGAAGATGTATAGCGTCGTTCTAAACTAGTTTTAGAAGTGGACGTATATATTATTCTGCCAGAAGGTTGTCATAGTCAGTGGGAGCAGCGAAAGCATAGTGGGCAAGTAGCTTATGTCTATTTATACGCTTGAGCAGATATAGCGGAGATAAGATCATCCATTTTTGATGAGACAGTCATGGGTTTGACTTCTTCAGATTAGGGGATGGATCTGTTAAGAAAGTAGCAGGGTGTGATGTCCTGGTATTTGGATGACATACACAGAGTAGGAAGTAAAATTCCTATACTACGATCGGTTGTACTGTGGTCGTCACACAGTTGTTTCTCCACAAGGATATGGATATAATATAAGACATTCTGGTTACTAGATCTATGGTTTTAGATCTAGATTTGGGTAGTTTCCCAATATGGGTACTTTGACAGTATTCTAATAGTATTTTAGAATAGATGACTCCTGGCATGGTGGTGTACCTGCAAGTGATGGAGTCACCCTCTCTAAAGGTGTCTTAGAGACTAAAGGAGAGAGGGATGTGCATGATTCGCAGATCACTTACTTAGGCAATTGAGTCAATCATGAGATGTCAAGTACCACACCAGATGTTGTTTTTGCACTTGATGCAATAAGTTTATATTAATCCAATCCTGAAGAAACATAAGGAAGCAGTTTTAGAACATAAGTGCATGTTCTACGGATTTGACGACGGCAGCCTCCTTCGGGAGACGGTTATCATTCCAGGCTTCCATGGTGACATGGATGACAGAGTGATTGTCAGAGTTATAGTTTTCCCTCTGACGAGGGACAGTATTATGGACAGGTGGTTCAAGAGGATACTGTGGGAGGCATGGTGCTGGATACTGATTAGGTTCAGTTATCGATACAGTCTAAGAAGTTTAGATTTGGAGTTCATTTATGAACTAGGTCCCATCAGATATTCAGACATATTCTAAGACAAGTATTACTCGATTCGGGAGATGGTTTTCTCCGCGAACTTGAGATTAAGAGAGACATAGAAAGAAACATCAGGGCGGATCCACTCACTAAGGCTATTTCTCGAACACAAGAGTTTTAGAAACTAGCTTTGCGAAACTGATTAGTAGAGGAGTTGGGTGTTCGGTATCACACGGGCTGTGAGTATGCGACATAGCAATAATTAGCCTTAAGTACAAGTGGGAGATTGTTGGAGATAGTGCCCTCAAAGTCAATTATTGGATCGCAGGTACGTGATTACAATGATTGAGGCAGGACCTATACCGATATGACAGTCTTGCTCGAGATGATAGTATGCTATCTGGTTTGTCTTTATCATTGTATACATACTTTAGTTCGCTATTGCATGTTGATAGAGCCCATAGGATTCTTGCTTGACTGCCAGCAGTATGATGGCGATCATATACGTGGGAGCTGGGGTCTGTAAGCACATCCTTAAAAGTGTCACTAGTCGTGGGAGTTTTGAGACAGGGCATCGATATTCCAGAGTAGACTAGTGTATACAGTCGAGACCCCGACGAGGAGCGGTGGCCGGTCTCACAAGCCACTGGTGTAAGTTGGATCACCTAAGATATATACAGGTGCTCATTAGGTAATGAGTATACCGGACAGGACTCGCCGGGAACATGCTAGTTGGTATTATACATATCGTCAGATAGCAGTTCCCTGGTGACATGTGTACAGGTTTGTTTGTCGACCTAAGATCGTCATTTGTCTCGTGTGAGTTCCCACTGTGCTTTGATTTCTACCCTACCACGGCTCAAAGGAGTCGTGCAAACAGGTATTTTTTGGGTACAGTCCCGAGCCACATGGACGTAGTGAGCGGATCGTCGGGGATTCGTCTCTCCCGGTATTGGGGGTTGATGTCGCACAGTGCACGGGTGGCCATCACTAGAAATCCTCGGCCGAGGTAGTGGAGAATTACTGATTTGGATCAGTAGTTTCTCAGGTGGTGATGGGCTTCATTCCGACACGATTTATCGCGTTATTAGGGGTCTGACTTTATCCACCCCCCTAGACTCGATATGCGATACTCTTTAGACGAACGGACCGGACTGTACGGATATTGTCACTGTCAGGCTCAGTAGGGTTTATGGATGAGTTCGCTCGTCAGCTTCCCTTCCAATCAATACATAGGCAACCGTTACGTACAGCTTGTACCTCTGACGTGCTAGAGGTTATACCCAGTGCCAGTGTGTTGATGAGTCATTAGAGTCCCCCACAGACACTTTCCCAAGTTCGGGTGAAACGTTGTAGAGGCCGTATGGTTTTATGGCATGGTTCGGAAAATGCACGTGCGTTTTCGCACGTGTCATTTTTCGGGCAGATAATACTGGTCGGCTTTGGTTTAAGCCGGATCCCAGTATTATACTGTGTAGATATAATATCTTTGTCTCAGTTGCATTTGTATTCGGTCGTAATACAAATGCGGGTATGTTTATACTGATACGGGGTTATCCTGAAATTCGTTTCAGGATCACTTTTGGAAGTTTCCAGTTTCCAGTTTTCTATCGGCCGTATTTAACATTCGGTTAAATACGGATTTATCTTTTCTTCTTGGGTGAGTCATGAGGGTGACTCATGTGGAAGCTTCTTGATTTGGTGACTAGCTTTATGTGTCACCATTTTGCATTTAATGTTCTTTGCAAGGTGTAATTTGCATTAATGAGGTTTTGTATTGCTTAGGATATTTTGTGAGAAGCTTTCCTTTATGGTCACCCCCTCCTCTCTCCTACACTCACCTCCCTCCTCCTATATATGTGGCCGGCCATTCTTCTTCCTCTCTTGGACTTGAAAAAAAATGGTTGCTTGAGGGAAAACATGATAGATATTTGGTTCATGGAAATTAGAATAGAAAAGTTTCTCATTTCATATCGATCCAAAAGCCAACTTCATTAACCGTTCGTCCATAGCCTTGGACGTAACGAGACAAAGTCTTCTACTCATTCTCTACATCAATCTTGGTCATCTCTTTTAGCAAACTTGATGATCGAGTTGCCTCGGTTCAGAGGCGGGAGCCCGTTTAAAGATCCGTCGACGTGGTGCCACCTGGACAAGAAGACTGGAGATTCAAGTGATCGGAGCAGCCGCAACAAAGCGTGGGATGATGGTTGAAGACCGAAGGACTCAGATCGTTCGGTATAACATTTCTACCCACTTTGTAGTTTGTTAGTTTTGGTTTAATGGCAGATCCAGGTTACAGTACGCGATAGCGTCAGTTGTAAAAGTTTTTGTTCCGCATTTGGCGTCTGTTAGACGGTCGGGGCGCTACCGTGGACTTACAGCACGTGCTTCTGGCCCCTCCCCGCGGCGCTCTTAAGGGACTCGGGGTGACACAGGTGAAGGCTTTGTAGGGATTATTTAGCACCATGCCTAGGATTAGGGTTGCATCATACATGCTATAATAAAAATTTAAGGGGGTGCTAAACAATCCAACCATGAATCAAACTAGAAAAATAGAGTAACAACAACAAGTATCATATACTACAAATGTCTAACACTAAGAGGTAAGTAATACAACCTTTGTAGACTTCCACTAGAGACTCCTTGGATCGAGTAGGGTTTGAACCGGTTGGCATGTGTCCTTCCAAGTCCATGATGATCCACCATGAAGTCCCTTTGCTCAAGCTTCAAGCTTCACTTAATCAAGGATGAAGAAGAAGCAAACACTCCACACTAGTGGGCTAGACTAAAGTAGAATAGTGATGTGGGTTTGGATCTCACTTAAAAACCTTTTCTTTTTAATTTCTTCGCTTTTTTTTTGAAACCCTAGAGAGCTTTGAGGAGAGAGAGAGAAGAAGGAGATGGCTCAAGCTTAACTCAAGAGAATAATATGAATAACTCTAACCAAACTCAAGAGAGTAAGTGAGAGTCATGCCATGCTAAATATAGTCCTGGTCATATCACATACGACCCGTCAAATAGAAAACGCCCGATTAAAATATGTTATCCAATACAAGCATTTTGTAAGTCTGTGTTGCGCACCCCACATGTTCGCGGGGAGGCGGAATTTGCAAAAAATGATTTTTACGGGCTTCGCAACACTGACTAGAACCAAGGATCGAACATAAACTTTAGCTAGCAAACTACTTGAGGTTTAACTACTCGGATACGAAGTTATACCTCACAATACTTGTCTTTCGGGTCTTCATCGCTGACCTCCTCATCTACGTAGGCTCCAAGGATTAATCCGAATCGTAGCAACCTCCACGACCTCCTCGAGTCGAAGACGATCCACCGAAGAGCCTATAGTCCGAGCTCCACCTCAAAACCGAGGTAACTAGGGCAACAAGCTTTCTAAACTTGATGTGCTAGGTGATGTAGAGTATGAAGATGGATTTATTTGTCTCCTGAAACCCTAATTTACTCAACTCATGAGACTTTGAGGGTTTTCCAGTGAGGAAGAAGAAGAAGAGCTAGCATGAGAGCTCACTTGAGGAAAGAGAAACTATTCTTACAAATGATAATCCCCAATGAAAATATGATGGCTACCTTGACTTGACAACTCTCATGTCATGAAAATATCCTATCCAAAAATATCTAGTGCCACAAAATATCTAGTCAAAGAGACAAACCAAGTCAAGTGGTCAAACCAAGTCAAGTAGCCATACCACATTTATCATTTACAAAAATAACAAATGCTTTACTCCACCTCATAATTGTTTTAATCAAGTCCATGGTCAAAACCCTAATGAGGTGTCTCCTTCTATGCCCCTCTCATCCGTACATACACACCAGCATCCGCATTCCAAAGAATACGAATACAAAGAGACAAAACTGATCCATCAATATAATACTAGGATCCGGCTTAAACCAATTCCCACTAGTATTATCCGCCCGAACATCATACGCGCACAAGTGTACGCAAGTGATCGAAGCCCTGCCGTAAAACCCTCAACACATTTTGCCCAGTGCATGGAAACTCTCTGTGTAGGACTTTAAAGACACGACACTATACTGGCAGTGGGTTTAACCATAGGACGCAAGCGGTACTAGCTGTACGTAACGGTCCCCAGGTAGATGTCGATAAGAAGGCCGATGAGGAAAACCCATCCGAACTCCTACTGAGCCTGAATGTGATAATCTCCGTACAGTCTGGTCTGTTCGTTTATGAGTATCGCATATCAGGCCTAGGGGGTGGTAAACGTCAGACCCCTAATAGCGGTATAAGTCGTATCGGAGTGTAGTCCAGAACACCCTGAGAAACTACTGGAACACCTACCGGTAAATCCCAGTTGCCCTGGTCAGGGACTTTGTGTAATGGCTCTCCAAACACAGCGCGATATCAACCTCCAATACCGGGAGAGACGAATCCTGTCTAACCGGAACTGCCTCTAAGTACTTCGGAACTGCACCCAACTACTACCTGTTTGCATGACTCCTTTGAGCCATGGTAGGGTAGTAATCAAAGTACAGTGGAAACACACTTGAGGCGAAGTGGCAGTGTCAAGTCGACGGACTAAGCTATACTCATGTCACCTAAGAACTGCTACCTGACGATAGGTATAATACCAACCAACAGTTCCCGATGAGTCCTGTCTAGTGTACTCGTAACCTAACGAGCACCTGCATACTATCTCCAGTACGACATACTAATGGCTGTGGAACAGACCATCTCCCCTACTGGGATGAGAAGCATATACACTAGTCTACTCCGGAGTATCGATGCCCCATCTCGATAATCCTACAACTAGAGACCTGTATAAGGATATACTTGTAGATCACCCAGCTCTCACTAGTGTGACTGCCATCACAACACTGGTAATCAAGAAAACATCCTAATGGCTCCACTAATATGTATAAGTGATATGCTAAAAGAAACACATGCACATATTGAAGTAGAAACAAACCAAGTAGCATACTACCATTTTGAGCAAGACTGTCAATACAACTGTGAATATCCCAAGCTTCCATTAAGTAATATACAAACCAGTATGATACAATAATGGCCTCTAGGGTATATACACTAACAATCTCCCACTTGCACTAGAGCCATATACTGGCGTATCACAGACTTATCATCTCGATCAGCCGCTCGAACTGTGTCTGAGGAATGGCCTTCATGAGTGGATCTGCAGTATTGTTCTTCGTATCTACTCTCCTCATCTCGAACCCCTGGGGATCAACGATCTCCCTGATCAGGTGGTACTGCCTCAAGATATGTCTGGATCTCTGGTAGGACCTGGGTTCTTTCCCTAAAGCTATAGCGCCGTATGTTGTCACAATACTAAAGTATTGGACCAACAAATGGAAGGAACCATCTGAAGTTCAATTAAGAACTTCCATATCCAGTCTGCCTCTTTTGCGGCATCTTATGCAGCGAATTACTCTGTTTCCAACGTCGAGTTTTCAACGGTGTTCTGCTTGGAGCTCTTCCAACAAACCGCCCCTCCACTGAGGGTAAAGCCATAACCTGACATGGACTTGGAGTCATTATTATCACACTGGAAGCTGGAGTTAGCAAATTCCTCGATCTGGAGGTCCCTTTTCTGCCGTATGCCAAGAAAATCTCCTTAGTCCTTTTTAGGTACATGAGAATGTTCTTTACTGCTTCCCAATGCTTCTCCCATGGGTTTTACTGATACCGGCTTACCACGCTCAGTGCGTAAGCTACATCTGGTCTGGTACATAACATCGCATACATTATAGAGCCTACCGCAGAAGCGTAAGGTATAATAGATGTGCGAGCCCTTTCCAAATCAGTCTTGGAAGACATCTCTTTGGAGAGGGTGATTCCGTGACAACCCGGTAGACTACCGCACTTAGAATCGTCCATACTAAATATTTTCAGTATGGTGTTGTTGTACCTTGACTATAAAAGTCCCACCATCCTCTTTGATCTATCATGATAGATCTGGATGCCAAGAATGTAGTTGGTATCACCCAGGTTTTTCATGGAGAACCTCTGTGATAAGAATCCTTTGACTAATTGTAGCATAGGAATGTCATTTCCTATCAAGAGAATGTCATCCACGCACTCAATGAGAAATTCCACAGTTCTTACTACAATCTAACTATAAATGCATGGTTCATTTGGATTTTTAATAATGTCGAATTCTTTGACTGTCTCAATAAAACAGATGTTCCAACTCCGTGATGCCTGCTTTAGTCCATAAATGGACTTAAGCAACTTGCACATTGTCCCGCTGCTCCCACTCTGATTGAAACCCTCTGGCTGATCCATATAGACGCACTCTTCTAAATAACTGTTTAGAAAAGCCGTCTCTACGTCTATCTGCCGGATCTCAAAATCTTGGAAGACAGCAATGGCAAGAAGGATCCAAATGGATTTGAGCATAGATACTGGAGAAAAGGTTTCATCATGGTCCAAACCAGGTCTTTGACGAAAACCTTTTGCAACAAGTCTAGCCTTATAGGTTTCAACCTATCCATCTACACCAATCTTCTTTCTGAAGATCCATTTGCAGAATACGGGTTTTACCCCTTCTGGAGCAATGTTCAAAGTGTATACTTTGTTGGTGTACATGGACTCCATTTCGGTCCGTATTGCATCCAGCCATTTTACCGAGTCACCGCTCTAAATGGATTACTAGAAGCTAGTTGGCTCATCATTGTCAATGATGCAATACTCTCGATCCCCGTCTATGAGAAAAATCGTAGTATCTCTCGGGCGGATGAGACTGTCTACTAGTCCCACGGATTGGCGTAGAGATGTCCGGTTATTTTGAAACCTTTGGTTCTGTAGGGTTGCTAGGCATGCTCACAAGGTTCTACGAGGAATCAACCATGCCCGATTAAAATTTTAGCCGTGCCGAAAACCCAAAGCCGGATCTTTAAACTAGAGTTTATGTGAAAACAAGCATGTTAAACTCTTTAACACTAAGTGAGAGGGATTACAACCTTTGTAGATCAGGTCCTTCACTTCTTAAGCTCCGTGTTGAGGTCCCTTCGCTGCGATCATCGTGTTCCGGACTCTCGAGAGGCTTCACGAAGAGAAAGATGCAGTCTTGCTTCCGATCTTCGATAACAAAGATGATCTACCTTGAAGTTTCATTAACACAAGCTAACACTCACTAAATGAAGTGAACACTCTCATCTAAAGGGCAATGATAGATGAGAATGATGAAGTAGGATTTTTTCTCTCTTTTATTTTCTTATTCTCACTCATTTTCATCACTTGGAAAAAAGCTAGAAAGCTTTTTCCATGAAAGAAAAAAGAAGGAAGAAGAAGATGAATAATCATTAGAATAGAATCCTTTTGTGATGAATAATGATAGTTATGATAAGGTTAGAAATGCAACCATGGTTCAAGTAACCATTGTAGAGAATTAACTAGGGTTAGGGTTTGGGTTGAGTTAAAGAAATATCTTGCAAAATATCTTTTCCAAAACAAAAAATGAAAGCTTATAGAAACTTCTAGAAGAGATTAACCCAAATCAAACCCTAACCTCGTTTAATCTCCACTAAACATGTTGCATTAATAACCACATCATGTTACAGTATTATATATCACATATATAATATTTATTGTAACAAAATAAAATAATACAATTAACATATATCAATGTATTACCCGAGTGAGAAAAAGAATCTTTTAGTGAGCTAATATTAGTTAATGTAATTTAATATATCAAATATATTATTATACATTAAATTATCGAATCAACACTTGATCCGACAATCCGGCTATATTGCATATAACCGACTAATACGATGACCCGGCTATATCACATATACCCGGCCGATATCTCATATCGTGAGAATCCAATACGGTATCACATACCGCATTATCCTCGGTCCCACACATATCACATATTTGCTCCTACTCCGTTTTGCCTGAGCCAAGAAACCTCTGTGTAGGACTCTAAAGAATCGTCAATACGCCGGTAGTAGGTGATGATCATATCAAACACCCACAAGCTGCAAGCGGTCAGCTAAACGTAACAGCCACCCAGGTATTGAGCGCTCAGAAGATCAATAAGTAAGCATGTACATTCTCCTGTGAATCCAATCAGTAACACTCCCGTACAGTCTGGTCTCGTCGTTTGATATGTCATATATCTCGCCTAGGGGTGGTAAACGTCAGACCCCAGTAGCTTGATAAGTCGTGTCGATATGACTTCTATAACAGTTCGAGAAACTACTGATAACACTTACCAGTAAATCTCAGCAACCCTGGCCAGGGATTTCCAGTTATAGCCAATCGAACACAACACAACATCAACTCCCTATACCGGGAGAGACGAATCCCCTCCTATCGCTCATTGCCTCCATGTGATTTGGGACTGTACCCAAAAGCCACCTTTTTGCACGCCCTCTTGGACGTGGTATGATGGAAATCAAATCACAGTGAGAATCACACAAGACTCTATGACGATCTCGGGTCAACAGACTACTTTGTACCAGTGTCACTGGAGAACTGCCATCTGACGTGAGGTATAATACCATCTGGGAGTTCTCGGCGAGTCCGTCCAGTGTACCCAGTCTCTACTGAGCACCCGTACACCATCCTTGATGTCAACCACCGATGGATATGGGATCATCCATCGCCCATCATATGGGTCAAGATGCGTATACGCTAGTCTACTTTGGTGTATCGATGCCCTGTCTCGATACACCCTCAACTAGGAACAGTTATAGGATGTACTCGTCGACTACCGTGGCCCTACTAGTATGATCTCATCATAGTCCCAGTAGTCGAGTACATATCCTAAGGGCTTTATCAACATGTATATAGAGACAATCAGAGTACATGTTAAGATAAAATACAACCAGATAGCATACTATCATGTTGAGCAAGAAAGTCCTCCCCATATATGTCCAAGCATCCACTACAATATACATCGTATGTGCAGTAATGGCCTCTAGGGCATACATATAACTAACAATCTCCCACTTGCACTAGGGCCATCTATTGTGGTATCACATACCCAACAATTAGTTATGGTTGAAGTATCTCATAGTCAACCATCCCATAAAAGTCTCTACTGGGAAAAAAGCCTTTGTGAGTGGATCCGCGCTGTTGTCCTCTGTGTCTACTCTCCTAATCTAGATCTCCCTGGAGATCAACCATCTCCATGATCAGGTGATACTGCCTAAGAATTATATCTGGATTTCAGATGGGACGGGGGTTCCTTGGCAAAAGCCACAACTCCATTGTCATACAATGGTAGGAACGAAGTTCATCTCATGAACTTATATATATCCAGACTGCCTCTTTGGTAGCATCCTTGGTAACGATGTATCTTGCCTTTAATCGTCTAGTATGTCACGGTATCTATCTTGAAACTCTTCCAACATACCGTCCCTCCACTGAGGGTAAACACAATGCCTGCGACTGACATTCAGTCGTCCTTATCACCCTAGAACATTTCCAATGATTCTCCCCAGGATCGATTGATACCATCTCACTACAACTGGTGAGTATCCTAACATCCAATTAGAACTATCTCATATATCCAAAACCCAGGATTTAGGAGGTATCATTTTGATCCTATATGGAGAATCATTGTGATAAGCGAAGATTGACCGAGCGTAGCATAGGAAACTCCTTCCCTATCAAGAGTATGTCATCCACGTACTCTACGAGGATCACCACCATACTCTCTACTACCTTTTTGTATATACAAGGTTCAACTACCATTTTGATGAAGTCAAACTCTTTGACTACTACATCAAAACAGACGTTCCAACTCCGCGATGCCTGCTTCATCACATAAAACATCTTGCACACGTTTCCGCTGCTCCCACTGTCTACGAAGCCCTCTGGCTGTGTACTTATAGACGCTATTTTCTAAAACATCATTTAGAAAAGCAGTCATGACACCCAACCACTAGATATCGTAGTCATGGTATGTAGCCGTGGCAAGTAGGATCTGGATGGACTTAAGCATAGCTTTGAAAGTCTCAACTTTTCCATGTACACCAAGTAATCTTCTCAAGATATACTTGCTCCTGATGGGGATTTAACCCTTCAGATAAAGCAACCAAAGTCCATACTTTGTTGGTGTATAAGGATTCCATCTCAGATCACTAAGCATCCAGCCATTCTTACAGAGTCCCACTCCTGATGGCCAGCTCGAAATAAGTTGGGTCATCATCTCATGATGCAATCCTCGCTCCCACTGTCATAGAGAAACCGAAGTATCTCTCAGGTGGGCGAGGAACCCTACTAGATCGGCGGAGAGGCTGAGGTTCGTGGAAACTATTGAATCCTTTGGTTCTACCAAATCATATGTTGTAGTTTGTATAGCTGGAACTCCTTCCAGTTCTACCTCATGACCACTAATTTCTTCACAAGAAATTCCCTTTCACAAAGGTGGCATGTTGAGAAACAAAACATCTTTTATTCCTCGGTTTAGTAGAAGATATTCCCTTGCGTATGCTTGGGATATCCAACAAAATTCCACAGATCTGACTTTGCCTCGAGCTTGTCCGGATTTTTCTTTTCAGACATAGGCCGGACAACCCCAAATCTTAACATACATAAGATATGGGCTCTTCCCATTCCATATCACATATGAAGTGGTAGGCAACTGATTTGATTTGAACCTTATTCAATAGGTATGCAGCTTCTCAAGTGCATAACTCCCAAAAGGAAATAGGAAACTCAGTAGTACTCATCATAAAGCACACCATATCATATAGGGTGCTATTGCTCCGCCCCGATACACCGACGTGCTGTGTTGTATACGGAGGTGTAATGCTGAGAGAGAATCTCATTCTCCTTTAGAATAGTCCAGGAATTCCGTGCTCAAGTATTCTCCTCCTTGATCTCATCAAAGGACATAATACTTATACCCGTATTTTGGTTCTCTACTTCTAACTTTCATTCTGTGAATATCTCAAAAGGTTCGGACTTGTGTTTCAACAGGAACATATTTCTGAATCTTGAGAGATCATCAGAGAATGTAATGAAGTACAAAGAACCGGTCTTGGCATGTGTAGACAGGAGAATTTCATACATCAGCATGTATCAATCCCAAGAGTTCACTAACTCTTTCTCTGTTTCCAATAAACAGAGCTATGGTCATCTAATCTTTGTGACATGACCGGCAAGTTTCACAAGATATAAATTCAAACTAATTTAAATATGCATCTAAATGTAACTTCAACTAGTCGGGTTGCATTGATATGACCTAGTCTACAATACCTCAAAAAGGATCCGTTCATTTCTGAACTCTTCCTCTTGTGTGTGTTCTGTATACTAAGAACTGTAGTTTGATTTAGAACATCAATGCTTTTAGATAAAGTTCCTGAACCGATAAACTTTTGATATAGGAAATGTTCAAAACATTATCCATCAATACAAAATTATATCCTTTCTTTACTAATAAAGAGACTGATATGATGTTGTATATAAGGTTCGGTATCTAATAACATTCGTTCAGAATCAATGTATTCTGGTAATACAGGGTGATAGTGACCAACAGACTTGGCTGCAACACTTGCACCGTTTTCTGTCTCATGAAACTTATCACCCATTCTCAGTTCTCTACCTTTCTGTAGCCCATGTAACAAATTACATATGTGGGATCCTGATCCGGTACGAAATACCCAGGACGTAAAGGATACTGAGAAACAGTTCTCTGTAATGAACACACCCGAAGAAGATGCATCAACATGCACTTTCTTTATTTGGGCGGCACGGGAAATCTGGTATTCCCCAATTTCCTGCTCTGTCTTATAACATTTATAAGTTGGAGCGGGACCAACGTTCCCTAGCTCAGTATAACAAGCGGGTTCGGTCAATATATCCATTTTATTATCTTGATTAAGGCGTGACATGGTCGCTACCTGGAGAGAGAGAGAAGAAAACACTCAGCGTATGCTCTTGCAAGATTAGATTGGTTATCTAATATATCTAATCAGGATGTATCCCACTGTTTTAGTCAAATCTTCCTTCAAACCCTAAAAGGAAAGACTAGCCGGGATTAATTACACGCTACAAGTTTGCCAATCTTTCAGCCAGGCCAGTGTCGGTACTTTGAGGGAGGTCCCCCGTGCTTTCGCACGGACCTAATTAAAGTAAACCTCGTTTTCCCAGGGGCGTAACCCCGTTGACACCTTTCTAGACACCTACTTGATCCGCTAATTGTAGTGTGTAAAACTCTCCCAGGAGTAACTCTTACTCGCAGCGGGTATCGGGATCCAACAATCTCATAGAAGGTAAGCAATCTCATTGAAAATTTCAACACTTGAAAATCCCGATAATATTTTTCCCCAAGCCTCCTATGACCTTGACAAAGGCCAACAAACCATAGGCTGCTAGTCAAGTTCAACCCGTCATTTCTTAATTGAAGTAAACCCACCCGCATGGCCCTTGACAAAGGCCAACAAGGTCGCACGACTACCCTAATCCAATCTGCATCATATGCATAAGCAGATAAGTACTATTCAGCTACCGCACACTACGCCTTGATAAAGGCCAACAAACGCAGCACGAATACTAAACAGTCCTTATCTGAAATGAGGGAGGGCTACGACAGGTTTTTAAGAAAAATCTTTGCGTAATGAACTTGATATCGTTGTAGAATCGAGTGATTTTAAATGGAGTGTTTTTGAGGCTTTTCTAGTTTTGCTAAAGAGGTCACTCCCGGTGAAGGGATCGTCGGCTCTTTCCTCATCGAATAAGGTGCAGGATATTTCACAAATATCACTATGCAAAGCAAGAACTATAGAAGAAATCAAAAGACAAACCGAGTTTGTAGCATCTGCTAGTTTCACTAAAGAGGTCACTCCCGGTGAAGGAATCTCGGCTCTTTCCATATCGAATAAGGTGCTGGATGTTCTATAAGGAACACCGCTATGCAAAGCAAGAACTAGAGCTACCAGTTTTTAAACAAGTTTCTACAACATCTTAGGTTTCTTTTATTTCATTAATCTCATTAATGAAGTCCCATTTTAATTATGCTTCACAAGCATCAGATATGAAACGAAATGGACAATATGTAATATATATCTCATATATATAATATAAACATTCGTCTCAGGCAGTAATATGATCTCATCACAGAACATTGTAGCAGAAGAACATATATGAAATATTGGATATACTAGGACGTCCGTGTTTTCAATACGAGCCTGTATAAAACACGGATTCCACGGTCGTGATGAATAGCCAAACCCACATCCCTAGACCCCTACGAGAGCGGCAAGCAACACAGCCAATTCTAGGGTAAGGAGACTCGGTCCCGACTCCTCGAGATGGTCTCCCACTGGACCCTAGAACCCGGTTTCTTGTGCTCCCCTCCTTGGGTCTTCCTAATGCGGAAAAGTAAATAATATACAATGGTGACATCATCCTCAGCCCGGAAGTGCCCCAATAAAAGAATATTACATACAAATGAATTTTACATGAATGAAAATAAAAACCCTCATCTCACATAAAACCCCCGGCTATTCAAACGCGACGATCTAATACAGTATATCACAGCAACACATAATATCTCATATCATCAACGTAAGCAAGTATGCGTATCCCAATTGTCGTTGATGTATAGCAACGAAGCCGGCGATACACCACATACTACGCTTACGGTCACAGAAAAGAAAGTGTAAAACTACAACAGTTGGAATCCGCAACCTCCTTAGATATCGCATGCCTAACCAAATGAATTCCTTAGACATCGCATGCCTAACAATTATAAACCCCGCATTTTAGTCTCAATCATCGAAAACACTTTTCAATATCAAGTCGGGCAATTCAACAAGATTCCCGACAACCTGATCGAATGCTCGTCCAGTCGCAAACTTTAGTAGACGGCCGCACCCCCAGATGCCGTCGACGAAGTGCACTAAGGCGGAACACCGCTGCCGCGAGCACCCGAACGGATGCTTTAGGCGACGGGGTTCTCCTATAGTCACTTGGTCGGGGCTATGGGGCGTGGCTATCTATTAAGTTTACCCGGCGAGTATCCGCGTATGCTACGTGATTGTGACGGACTTTTGATCACATCAAAATTCCGTGGCAACCGATCATCTGAGACTAAACTGCTAGATTTATAACATTCAAATTAGTTATCTCATAACTATTTATGGATTCCAAATATTGTATCACATTCCAGATAAATAGACAATGTTAAACTTTCCGATCGAATTATCAAACACCCAAGATTTCCCAAATAGCTCAACACTTGAGCGGAGTTAAAAAATATCCATCATATGCCACAGTACCGATGGTCCAGCCGTAAAAGGGTCAAGCCAATGCCTCACATGTGGCACGTCGTACTGCCACAAACCCTAAGGTTCAGAGGCAATTCAAGACGGTCACATAATCGAGTTAAGGTTTGTTGTCTTCTAGAGGGTCCACCGCGTTACTTCCACGACTTAGAACGTTCTTAAACTCGAGAAAAAATCCAACTTTTGAAAAATTTTCCGACAGGAGAAAAAGTGAGTTATTGATATCCGTTCGAACTTTTTAACAGTTTCTAAAAATTACCCGGACAAACTAAACAAAGTTAAATTATCCGATCGAATCAACGAGTCTCCAATACAACCCTAGAAAACTCAACACTTGAGTGGAATTAAAAATTCCCAAAAAAAATGACAAGAAAGGACCTAAGAATAAATATATGAAGTACGAGGGACTAAGTCATAATTTTGGCCGAGGAACCGCCGCCAAACCCTTGGTTTGGCCGCGGTTCCGCGGTCATATAAGAGCATTAGTGGGCTGTACTTCACAGTAATTCTTAGTTTTTCCTGCTTAATTTTCTGAGCATTTTTAATTCATAAAAAATCACATTTTTGAAAATTGTCCAGAGAAGGGTTCGTATCGGGGTATCCAGGTTTGATCGGAATTTAAACTTCGCTCAGACTTCGCCTAAAGCTCTAGCTTGGCTCTGATACCACTGTAGGGTTGCTAGGCACGCTCACAAGGTTCTACGAGGCATCAACCATGCCCGATTAAAATTTTAGCCGTGCCGAACAACCCAAAGCCGGATCTTTAAACTAGAGTTTAGGTGAAAACAAGCATGTTAAACTCTTTAACATTAAGTGAGAGGGATTACAACCTTTGTAGATCCGGTCCTTCACTTCTTAAGCTCCGTGTTGAGGTCCCTTCGCTGCGATCATCGTGTTCCGGACTCTCGAGAGGCTTCACGAAGAGAAAGATGCAGTCTTGCTTCCGATCTTCGATAACAAAGACGATCTACCTTGAAATTTCATTAACACAAGCTAACAATCACTAAATGAAGTGAACACTCTCATCTAAAGGGCAAGGATAGATGAGAATGATGAAGTAGAATTTTTGCTCTCTTTTATTTTCTTATTCTCACTCATTTTCATCACTTGGAAAAAAGCTAGAAAGCTTTTTCCATGAAAGAAAGAAGAAGGAAGAAGAAGATGAATAATCATTAGAATAGAATCCTTTTGTGATGAATAATGATAGTTATGATAAAGTTAGAAATGCAAGCATAGTTCAAGTAACCATTGTAGAGAATTAACTACGGTTAGGGTTTGGGTTGAGTTAAAGAAATATCTTGCAAAATATCTTTTCTAAAACAAAAAATGAAAGCTTCTAGAAACTTCTAGAAGAGATTAACCCAAATCAAACCCTAACCTCGTTTAATCTCCACTAAACATGTTTCATTAATAACCACATCATGTTACAATATTATATATCACATATATAATATTTATTGTAACAAAATAAAATAATACAATTAACATATATCGCATATATATCAATGTATTACCCGAGTGAGAAAACGAATCTTTTAGTGAGCTAATATTAGTTAATGTAATTTAATATATCATATATAATATTATACATTAAATTATCGAATCAATAATTGATCCGACAATCCGGCTATATCGCATATAACCGACAAATACGATGACCCGGCTATATCACATATACCCGGCCGATATCTCATATCGCGAGAATCCAATACGGTATCACATACCGCATTATCCTCGATCCCGCACATATCACATATGTGCTCCTACTCCGTTTTGCCTGAGCCAAGAAACCTCTGTGTAGGACTCTAAAGAATCGTCAATACGCCGGCAGTAGGTGATGATCATATCAAACACCCACAAGCTGCAAGCGGTCAGCTAAACGTAACAGCCACCCAGGTATTGAGCGCTCAGAAGATCAACAAGTAAGCCTGTACATTCTCCTGTGAATCCAATCAGTAACACTCCCGTACAGTCCGGTCTCGTCGTCTGATATGTCGTATATCTCGCCTAGGAGTGGTAAACATCAGACCCTAGTAGCTTGATAAGTCGTGTCGATATAAGGTCTATAACAGTTCGAGAAACTACTGATAACACTTACCAGTAAATCTCAGCAACCCTGGCCAGGGATTTCCAGTTATAGCCAATCGAACACAGCACAACATCAACTCCCTATACCGGGAGAGACGAATCCCCTCCTAGCGCTCATTGCCTCCATGTGATTCGGGTCTGTACCCAAAAGTCACCTTTTTGCACGCCCTCTTGGACGTGGTATGATGGAAATCAAAGCACAGTGGGAATCACACAAGACTCTATGACGATCTCGGGTCAACAGACTACTCTGTACCAGTGTCAGCGGAGAACTGCCATCTGACGTGAGGTATAATACCATCTGGGAGTTCTCGGCGAGTCCGTCCAGTGTACCCAGTCTCTACTGAGCACCCGTACACCATCCTTGATGTCAAACACCGATGGATATGGGATCATCCATCGCCCATTATATGGGTCAAGATGCGTATACGCTAGTCTACTCTGGTGTATCGATACCCTGTCTCGATACACCCTCGGCTAGGAACAGTTATAGGATGTACTCGTCGACTACCGTGGCCCCACTAGTATGATATCATCATAGTCCCAGTAGTCGAGTACATATCCTAAGGTCTTTATCAACATGTATATAGAGACAATCAGAGTACATGTTAAGATAAAGTACAACCAGATAGCGTACTATCATGTCGAGCAAGAAAGTCGTCCCCATATATGTCCAAGCATCCACTACAATATACATCGTATGTACAGTAATGGCCTCTAGGGCATACATATAACTAACAGGTTCTACCATACTTTTAGTAATAGTTTGTGATTCTGGAATTTCTTCCAGTTCTATTGCGCTCCCACTTTTTCCTTTTACAAAAATTGATTTTCTAAAAAGTGGGCATGACGAGGAACAAAAAACTATTTGTTTCTCTGCGTAATAGAAAAGATACCCATTGGAGTTCTTTGGGTATCCCACAAAATTACACAGTACTGATCGTGCCTCGATCTTGTCCGTATATTGCTTTTCAACAAAAGCTGGATATCCCTATATCTTCAGATACTGAAGATAGGGTTTCTTCCCACTCCACATTTGATATGGTGTGGTAGGCACAGTCTTGGTAGGAACCTTATTCAAAAGATATGGAGCCTATTCTAGTGCATAACTTTAAAAGGATCGCGGCAACTCAACGTTACTCATCATGGAACGAACAATATCCAATCGGGTTCTGTTCCGCCTTTCCTATACACCGTCGTGTTGTGGTGTATGGAGGAGTAAGCTGAAAGCGAATTCTATTCTCTTTTAGGTAATCCAGGAAATCGACAATTTAAGTATTCACCACATCGATCAGATCTCAGTCTCTTGATACTTTTGCCTGTTTGTTTTTCCACTTCATTCTCATATTCCCGGAATTTTTCAAAGGGTTTGGATTTATGCTTCATCAAGAAGACATGTCCATACCTAGAGAAATCATCTGTAAAAGTAATGAAATAGGAATAACCACTTCGTGCATCTGTAGATATTGGACTACACACGTCGCTGTATATGAGTCCCAAGAGCTCGCTCGCTCTTACTCCGTGTCCAGTGAACAGAGTCTTTGTCATCTTTCTTATGAGACAAGATTGACAAGTTGCATAAGACTGATATTCGAATGGATCCAAATATCCCTCTCTATGTAACTTCGTCAACCGTGTTTCATTGATGTGACCCTATCTACAATGCCATAAGAAAGTTTTATTTAATTCTGGAGACTTTCTTTTAAGTGTGTTCTGGACGTTTGAAAACCTGAGCTTGATTCAATATATAATGCCCTCTAGTGTTCCTGACCCAATCAAACTTTGATTTAGGAGGATGTGAACCACATAATTTACAAACTAGACTTTGTATACACAAACAAATAAGTAGAATCAATATCTACCCACTTGTCAATCCTAGGTGATATATCCTACGGATACAGCGTCCACGCTCATTCCGTTAGCAACCATGAGAGTCATATCACCGTCCTGATAACTCTACGGTTTCTCAAAGCCTGTAATAAATTATAGATATAAGATCCTGATCCGGTATCTTGTACCCAGGAAGTAGAGTTAATTGACAGACTGTTTCCATCACAAACACACCCGAAATCGAAGCCACAACATGCTTCGAATCCTGAATTCTGTCTTTCTAAGCCCTGCATCCCTTCTACCAATGCCCTTTCCCGCAACAATAGGAACATCCCTCCATTGCTACTGTTATCCCCGAAACTTTTGCCCTTCCCTTTTCTTCTATCTTACTAACACCACATATCGGCTTTGTGGAGGTCTTCTTCTTCTCACCCTTTGCTTTCGCCTTGGATGCAGAAGAGGAAGATTCCCCAATAAGCTGAGCGGGTGTCACCCTGGTTTCCTACAGGGTGCCCTCAACTGGAAGTATAATTTTCTTCCCGTGGGAAAAAGTAGATGGTAGGGACTGTAGAAATAAGTCAGCATATGACCTATTTCCCAACGTGGTCTCCAGGTCCATGAGCTCATCAATATAGCTAGTCATCGTAAGGACGTTGTCCATTACAGATGACCCGACAGCCAACCTCGCTTGAAGCAATTCCTTCGAGATCTCATATCTTGCGATACGAGATTGCTCTCCATATAAATCTTTGTTATGGAGGAAGATGGAAGCTAAGTCCATGTTCTCGTGTTGCCTCTAGTTTACACCATCCACTGAGGCCAACACGAGGAACTTGGCATCCGCACAATCTTTTTCCCTTGTCTTACTGATATCAATATCCATGACGGTGGAAACTAGTCCTAAGACGGCGGGGACTTGAGTAGTGAAGAGGTGGTCCAGCTTGTCATAGGTAGTGGACATCTGGACAAAACTTTGCCGTCAATATAGTATAACTCAGCCATTTTATTATCTATTTGTAACCTAATCTGGTCACTTGGTTGCTGCAATTAGGAGAGAAAGAAGAATACACTTAGCATGATGCTCTTGCAAGTTTAGATTGGTTTTTAATTTATCTAAACTGGATGGCTCCCACTGTTTCTCGAATCCTTCCTCAAACCATAAAAGAAGAATTAGTCAGGATTAATCTCACCGTACAATACTTGCTTAACCGTTCAGCCAGGCTAGTGTCGGTACTTCAAGGAAGGTTTTACGATACTTTCGCGACGTTCCTTAATTAAATAACCTCTTTTCTCTGGAGCGTAGCCCCGCTAACACTGTTCAAGACACCTACTTGGTTTATAGCATTGATCGTTAAGTGAAAAATGTCCCGAGGAGTAGCGGATACTCACAGTAGGATCGGGATCCAAATATCATTGCGTGATAATGCTGAAAGAATCCTACCAATATTATCAAACTCTAAATGGTATGCATCATTAGCAAGTTTCATTTTCTTTAGAAACTCCTGATGTGGATTTTTGCCCGATGCTCTTATGACCTTGACGAAGGTCAACAAATCATAAGTCACATGTCAAGTTATATGCATCATTGTCTAGGTTAATTTGAACCCACCCGTATATACCCTTAATGAAGGTCAACAAGGTAATACGACTGTCCCAAACCAGTGCATCTATCTATGCTACATATGAACACCCAGCAGCTACCAATCACTATACCTTGACGAAGGTCAACAAACATAGCTTGAATACTATTGAATATTCATATGAAATGACAGAGGGCTACGGATGGATTTGGAAAAACCGTGAACGTAGTAAACTTGATATAATCGAAGGAACCTGATAGCTTTGAAAAGTAGTGGTTTAAGCTCCGCATTTAAAAATCTGTAGTTTTTTAAAATATCCGAGTGGTTTTAAAATTTGTTCCAACGATTCAGCTTTGGTCTATTTTCTTTGCGTTAATGTAATGCAGTCCCATCAATTAACCTATCATTGTAGAAAACAACGAAAATACAACGTACGCTTATGCCATTCGCATTCGCCATGGGGCCCCGTCATGACCCGTTAGGTTACTTAACTATCGACAGAGCGAGGGCTGGACTAGCGCGGATGCAAAACATAAGCAACGACTATTATATAATACATATATAATAATATCCATTCGTCAGACGCAATGATAGGCATTCTAGATCACAGATGAACACATTGGATATATTAGGAATTCCGCATTTCGTTTGAGACTGTAATGAAAGACGGATTCTACGGTCGTGATGAATAGCCAAACCCCACCCTAAACCCGTACGGGTGCGGAAAACTACCCGCCAAATACCCAAAGTGAATCAACCTCCCTCAACAAAGTGAGTAGGCCACTCGGCACTTCAAAGTACCCGGTAGTTTGTGCACCCCACCTTGGGTCTATCTTAGGAGCAAAAACAGTAAAAGAAATAATACAACAGTCGCTACAAGCTCAACCCGGATGTGCCCCGCAAAAATAATATTACATCACTTTACAAATTTACATCGAATGAAAGAATAAAAACTCACATCTCACATCCCCAGCTATTCATCACGACGATCCAACAAGTTCATATACACAAACCATCACATCAACATCACAGATATGTGCAACCCCGACTAATCAACGTATAGCAATTAGTCGACGTTTCTAAACACATATATACATCACAGAACTTGTAAAGTAACTACGACATTAGAATTCCACATGCAATTAGCAAACATAAATAATTTTTCAAGACACAAAAATCCAGTGAGCTAAATTTCAAAAACTGAAAGTTTTGAGCCAATCCGGGAGTCGAAATAAACGCGAAACCCTCCCGAATCTTCACAAAGGTGAAGATACATGTTAATACGTCGAGTAGGGGGGCTCGGGGGGGTGCCTACCCCTGGGGTCCACCATGAGGTGGCCCCAAAAAGAGGACAGACCCGAGAGCACCAGTTTCTGGTGATCTCGGTTCAGTAACCCCCAAGGCCACCAATTGGGGGTCTTGAGGGTGTTGTTCCCGGCCGTTGGTCCCCCCTCCCGGGGTGTCTCCGGGGTGCGCAAGCTTCATGCCGTGGCTTCTCGGTTCAAGCCGTGAGCCGGCGGGGTGTGCAAACAACTCAAAACCTCAATTTTCAAAACTGTTTCTGTCGACAGTTTTTCGGCGACAAAATCGGCGGAATTCTAACATCGTTACAAGCTATCTAAGGTTTATGAGAGGCTCTGATACCACTATACGTCTGTGTTGAGCACCCCACATGTTCGCGGGGAGGCGGAATTTGCAAAAAATGATTTTTACGGGCTTCGCAACACCGACTAGAACCAAGGATCAAACATAAACCTTAGCTAGCAAACTACTTGAGGTTTAACTACTTGGATACGAATTTATATCTCACGATACTTATCCTTCGGGTCTTCATCGCTGTCCTCCTCGTCTACGTAGGCTCCAAGGATCAATCCGGATCGTAGCAACCTCCACGGCCTCTTCGAGTCGAAGACGATCCACCCGAGAGTCTATAGTCCAAGATCCCCCTCAAAACCGAGGTAACTAGGGCAAAAAGCTTGCTAAACTTGATGTGCTACGTAATATAGAGTATGAAGATGAATTTATTTGTCTCTTGAAACCCTAATTTACTCAACTCATGAGAACTTGAGGGTTTTGTTGTTGGATATATGTATGCCCTAGAGGCTATTATATGATAGTGCATGTATTTATACATGTATATATATATATATATATTCAATGTACATTCTTTCTCGACATGATAGTATGCTATCTGGTTCTTCTTTATCTGACATGTTGATTTGATCTTGCTTTTATTCATTCACACATGTTGATAAAGCCCTGAAGATATAGGCTTGACTATTGTGATTATGATAGAGATCATACTTGTGGGACATCTGTAGTTTATAAGCATATCCTGGAATGTCCCTAATCGTAGGTGTATCGAGACGGGGCATCGATATACCAGAGTAGACTAGCGTATATGATACTAGACCCATATGATGGGTGATGGATGTTCCCACATTCATCGATGTTTGACATCAAGATCGTATACGGGTGCTCAGTGGTGACTGGGTACACTGGACGGACTCACCGAGAACTCCTATATGGAATTATATCTATCGTCGGATAGCAGTTCTCAGGTGACACTGGTGCAGGTTAGTCTGTAGACTCGAGATCGTCATAGAGTCTTGTGTGTTCTCCCACTGTACTTTGATTACCACCCTACCACGGCTCTACTGAGTCGTGCAAACAGGTGGCCGTTGGGTACAACCCCGAGACACACGAGGGCGATGAGCGATAGGAGGGGTTTTGTCTCTCCCGGTATTGGGAGTGGATGCTGTGCTGTGCTTGATTGGCTATATCAGTAAGTCCCTGGCCAGGGCTGTTGAGATTTACTGATAAGTGTTATCAGTAGTTTCTCGATCTGTTATAGACCATTCATCGGCACGACTTATTGAGTTATTGGGGTCAACGTTACCATCCCTAGACTTGATATGCAGCATATCTGACGAAGAGACCGGACTGTACGGTAGTGTTGCCGGTTGGCTCAACGGGAGTTGTGACAGGTTCACTTGTTTTCTTCTAATCGCTCAATACCCGGATGGCCGTTATGTTTAGCTGACCGCTTGCGGCTTGGGGGTGCTTGATATGATCATCACCCACTGCCGGCGTATTGAAGAGTCATAGAGTCCCACAATGGAGTTGCCTAGTCAAGGCGAAACGATATGGTGCGCATATGAGATATGCGCGTGGACCCGGTTAAAATGCGCGTATGAGATACCGTATATTAATCGGGCGGTTTGCTTTTGGTCGGGTCGTATGCGATATGACCGGTTTGCTAAATCAAGTGTTGATTTATCATTGACCATTAGTTTCTCACTTTAAACCCTTACTTGTCTTTTTGTTGTATGCATGCATGTATGCATTCATTCTCATTCATGCACATAGGATGTGCATGCACACATACATGCATACATAATCTATCATGGTTGTTGATATAGTGGATGGTGGCAATATAAGACTCATACCATATATAAATATATAGATATTATTTTTTGGAAAAGAAAAATGGAAATGGAAATTGTTATCATGGTTTAATATTTTATTCTTGCACTAACCCTTTGGTTTAACCATGATTCATTTTCTATGGCCATTTTTGTTCCAAACTAAAATATCTAGATATTTTATAACTATGGTTAAGAATGAGGAAGTGAATATATATATATATATATATATATATATATATATTTTCATTTCTCATTTTTATTCACAAGTTTATCATTATCTTGAGCTCTTTACAAGCCATCATCTTCCTCCTCCTTTCTCTCTTGCTCTCTAGTTTTCTCAAGTGAGCAAAAGAGTCACCAAGTTAGGATTTTGAAGTGAGAAAACAAACCACATCACCATTCTACACAAGTCTTGCCCATTAGTGTAGAGTGTTAGCTTCCATTTCTTCTCTTGATCTAGTGGAGCTTCAACCTTAGACAAAGAGAACTCCGGGTGGATCGTCGTGGACCTAGAGGATCTCAAGCGAACCTTTTTCCAACGCTCAAGTAGCCAAGGAGTCTAGCGTAGGGAGCTACAAAGGTTGTACTTTCAAAACCTTAATTTTTACTACTTGTGTTTGTGTTGCCCTAAATTTTCTAGCATGATCGTTGAGATAGTTTCTTTAGCACCATATAAATTTAAAATATGGCATGTGTGTTGCCTCCAAACTCTTATAGTGGTGCTGTAGGAAACCCTTCATGGTATCAGAGCCATGTTAGAGCTTTAGGCGACGTTTAGGCGAAGTTAAAACTCCGATCGAACCACGAAATACAGATTTTGACCCTTCTCTGGACATTTTTTGAAACTGTGTTTTTTTCTGAATTAAAAATACTTAAAAAATTCAACAGGTAAATATAAGCATTACTGTAGAAAACGACACCATGATCCATACATATCGCCGCGGAACCGCGGCCATACCTTGCTTGGGCCGCGGATCCGCGGCCGTACAGAAGCCTTATGGCATCTATTTTGTACAGTAATGTCAGTAGCTGCTTGTACATATTTTTGGGTATTTTTAATCTGACTCAAGTGTTGAGTGTTCTGGGGATTATTTTTCAATCGAAAAATTTAATTTCGTGTTTTTTTCGGGTAATTTAGAAAGTATTAAAAAGTTCGAACGGATATCATTAACTCACTTTTTCCCGGCACGAAAAACTTTCAAATGTTGAATTTTTCTCGAGTTTAAATCTTTCGGAGATACGTGCAAGTAATGTGGTGGACCCTTTAGAAGAACACAAACCTTAACTCGATTATGTGACCGTCTGAACTGCCTCTAAACCTTAGGGTTTGGGGTGGTATGGTGTGCCACATGTGAGGCGTTAGCTTGACCCTTCTACGGCTGGACAACTGCTACTGTGACATGTTCCGGGATTTTTGAACTCCGCTCAAGTGTTGAGCTATTTAAGGAAATGTTGGGTATTTGATTATTCGATCGGAAAGTTTAATACTATCTATTTATCTGGAATGTGATACAATATGTGGAATTCATATAGTTAGGCATGAAATGCGAAGTATGTGATATTTCGGGTTTACGATGTCTAAAGTGATTGTGGATTCCAAATGTTGTAGTTTTACACTTTCTTTTCTGTGACCGTAAGTGTAGTATGTCGCATATCGCCGGTTTGTTGCTATACATCAACGACAATCGGGTACGCATACTTACTTACGTTGATGATATATGATATTATGTGTTGCTGAGATATGATATGCAGGATTGTCACGATTGAATAGCCGGGGGTTTTTATGTGAGATGAGAGTTTTCTTTTCATTCTTGTAAAATTCAAATGTAATGTAATATTCTTTTATTTGAGTCACTTCCGGGTTGAGGTTGATGTCACCAGTGTTGTATATTATTTACTTTTCCGTATTAGGATAGACCCAAGGAGGGGAGCACAAGTGACCGGGTTCTGGGGTTCAGTGGGAGGCCATCTCGAGGAGTCGAGACCGGGTCTCCTAAACTCCAAAATTGGTAGGGTCGCTTGCCGCTCTCGTAGGGGTCTAGGAGTGTGGGCTTGGCTATTCATCGCGACTGTGGAATCCGTATTTTCTATTATTAGCTAAATACTAAATACGGACGTCCTAGTATATCCTATATTATCATATCTGTGTTTCTGCTGCCTGTATGCTGTGCTGTGATATCTGAGACGAATGATATATTATATATAGGATATATAGTAGATGTTGCTTATGTTTTACACCCGTGCTAGTCCCGTCCCGGTATGCCGTTAGTTAAGTAACCTAACGGTGCATAACGGAACATTGCGGCGAATGCGGATGGCATAAGCGTACGTTGTATTTTCGTTTCTTTTCTGTGATTGGCTTAAGGACTTAAATGATGGGGCTACATTAATATGATTAATGTAAAGAAAATAAACCTAAAAAGATGTTGTAGAATTGGATTTGAAACCACTCGGCTCTTTATGAAAAAGCTACATTTCAAAAATGCGGAGCTCAAGCCACTCCTTTTGAAAACCATTTGATTCTACGACGATATCAAGTTCAAAGCGTTAAAGATTTTCTTAAAAATCATTCGCAACCCTCCGTCATTTTAAGAAGTAGAGTACTTAGTATTCGTGCTACGTTTGTTGACTATAGTTAAGACGTAGTGTACGGTAGCTAAGTGATGTCTTCCTACACTGCATATGATGCAGATTAATTAGGACATTCATGGGACTTTGTTGACCATAGTTAAGGGTCATGTGAGTGGGTCTAATTAATCAAGAAATGACGGGTAGAACTTGACTAGTACTTATGATTTGTTGACCATAGTTAAGGTCATAGGTACTAGGGGTAAAAACCACATCGGGAATTTCAATAGTTGAAATTTGCAATGAGATTGCATACCTTCCATATGATGGTTGGATCCCGATCCCACTGTGGGCAATAGTTGCTCCCAGGAGAGTTTTGCAGTTTACAATTAGCTAACACATTAGGAGTCTAGAAAGGTGTTAACGGGGCTACGCCTTTGGGAAGACGAGGTTTACTTTAATTAGGTCCATGCGAAAGCACGGGGAACCTCCCTCAAGTACCGACACTGGCCTGGCTGAACGGTTGGCGAAATTGTAGACTGTAATTAATCCTGGCTAGTTTTCTTTTTAAGGTTTGAAAGAAAAACTTGATTAAAGCAGTGGGAGACATCGATTAGACAAGATAATAACCAATCTGATCTTTGCAAGAGCTTTCGCTGAGTGTATTCTTTTCTCTCTCTTAATGGCAGATACCAATGACAGGACTCAAGCTTCTACTAGATAAAAATAAACTGAATGGGACCAATTATAAAGACTGGCTGAGGAATCTGAACATTTCCTTGACTTATGATAAGGTATCATATGTCCTCACGGCTCCAACCTCGCCCGTCCCAGGTCCAAAATCCTCAGTTGCGGATATTGAAGTCCGCAAGACATGGGACGTTGACTGTGCCACAGCCAAATTGCAGGGTTGCTATGCACGCGCACAAGGGTCTACGGGGCATCAACCATGCCCGATTAAAAAATTAGCCGTGCCGAACAACCCGAAGCCGGATCTTTAAACTAGAGATTTGGCGAAAACAAACATGCTAAAACTTTAACACTAAGTGAGAGGGATTACAACCTTTGTAGATCCGGTCCTTCACTTCATATGCTCCGTGTTGAGGTCCCTTCGCTGCGATCATCGTGCTCCGGACTCTCGAGAAGTTCCACGAAGAGAAAGATGCAGTCTTGCTTCCGATCTTCGATACAAAGATGATCTACCTTTAAGTTTCAATAACACAAGCTAACACTCATAAAATGATGTGAACACCCTCATCTAAATGGCAAGGGTAGATGAGGATGATGAAGTAGGATTTTTGCTCTCTTTTATTTTCTCATTCTCACTCATTTTCATCACAAAGAAAAAAGCTAGAAAGCTTTTTGCTCAAAAGAAGAAGAAAGAAGAAGATGAACAATATGAATCATATCCTTTTGTGATGAATAATGATAGACTTGATAAGGTTAGAAATGCAACCATGGTTCAAGTAACCATTGTAGAGAATTAACTAGGGTTAGGGTTTTGGGTTAAGTTAAAGAAATATCTTGCAAAATATCTTTTCCAAAACAAAAAAGAAAACCTTCTAGAAACTTCTAGAAATGATTAACCCTAACCATGTTTAATCTCCACAAAACATGTTGCATTAATAACTATATCATGTTACAATATTATATATCACATATATAATATTTATTGTAACAAAATAAAATAATACAATTAACATATATCGCATATATATCAATGTATTACACGAGTGAGAAAAAGAATCTTTTAGCGAGCTAATATTAGATAATGTAATTTAATATATCATATATATTATTATACATTAAATTATCGAATCAACACTTGATCCGACAATCCGGCTATATCGCATATAACCGACTAATATTTATCCGTACCGATTCATCGAATCAACACTTGATCCGATGACGCGGCTGATATCAAATATCGCGAGAATAGAATACGGTATCTCATATCGTATTATCCTCGGTCCCGCACATATCACATATGTGCTCCTACTCCGTTTTGCCTGAGCCAAGAAACCTCTGTGTAGGACTCCAAAGAATCGTCAATATGCCGGCAGTAGGTGATGATCATATCAAACACCCACAAGCTGCAAGCGGTCAGCTAAACGTAACAGCTACCCAGGTATTGAGCGCTCAGAAGATCAACAAGCAAGCCTGTACATTCTCCTGTGAATCCAAACAGTAACACACCTGTACAGTCCGGTCTCGTCGTCTGATATGTCGCATATCTCGCCTAGGATGGTAAACGTCAGACCCCAGTAGCTTGATAAGTCGTGTCGATTTGAGGTCTATAACAGTTCGAGAAACTACTGATAACACTTACCAGTAAATCTCAGCAACCCTGGCCAGGGATTTCCGGTTATAACTAATCGAACACAGCGCAACATCAACTCCCTATACCGGGAGAGACGAATCCCCTCCTATCGCTCATTGCCTCCATGTGATTCGGGACTGTACCCAAAAGCCACCTTTTGCACGCCCTCTTGGACGTGGTATGATGGAAATCAAAGCACAGTAGGAATCACACAAGACTCTATGACGATCTCGGGTCAACAGACTACTCTGTACCAGTGTCACCGGAGAACTGCCATCTGACGTTAGGTATAATACCATCTGAGAGTTCTCGGCGAGTCCGTCCAGTGTACCCAGTCTCTACTGAGCACCCGTACACCATCCTTGATGTCAAACACCGATGGATATGGGATCATCCATCGCCCATCATATGGGTCAAGATGCGTATACGCTAGTCTACTCTAGTGTATCGATGCCCTGTCTCGATACACCCTCGACTAGGAACAGTTATAGGATGTACTCGTCGACTACCGTGGCCCCACTAGTAAGATCTCATCATAGTCCCAGTAGTCGAGTACATATCCTAAGGCCTTTATCAACATGTAACATAGAGACAATCAGAGTACATGTTAAGATAAAGTACAACCAGATAGCGTACTATCATGTCGAGCAAGAAAGTCCTCTCTATATATGTCCAAGCATCCATTACAATATACATCGTATGTACAGTAATGGCCTCTAGGGCATACATATAACTAACAATCTCCCACTTGCACTAGGGCCATCTTTAGTGGTATCACATACCCAACAATTAGCTGTGGTTGAAGTATCTCATACTCAACCATCCCACAAAAGTCTCTACTGGGAAAAAGGCCTTCGTGATTGGATCCGCGCTGTTGTCCTCTGTGTCTACTCTCCTAACCTCGATCTCCCTGGAGATCAACCATCTCCATGATCAGGTGATACTGCCTAAGAATTATATCCGGATTTCTCATGGGACGGTAGTTCTTTGGCATAAGCCACAACTCCATTGTCACACAATGGTAGGAACGAAGTTCATCTCATGAACCTATATATATCCAGACTGCCTCTTTGGTAGCATCCTTGGTAACGATGTATCTTGCCTTTAATCGTCTAGTATGTCACGGTATCTAGCTTGGAACTCTTCTAACATACCGTCCCTCCACTAAGGGTATAGACAATGCCTGTGACTGACATTCAGTCGTCCTTATCACCCTGGAACCTTTCCAGTGATTCTCCCCAGGATCGATTGATACCATTTCACTACAACTAGTGAGTATCCTAACATACAATTAGATCTATCTCATAGATCCAAAACCCAGGATTTAGGAGGTATCATTTTGATCCTATATGGAGAATCCTTATGATAAGCGGAGATTGACCGAGCGTAGCATAGGAAACTCCTTCCCTATCAAGAGTATGTCATCCACGTACTCTACGAGGATCACCACCATACTCCCTACTACCTTTTTGTATATACAAGGTTCATCTACCATTTTGATGAAGTCAAACTCTTTGACTACCACATCAAAACAGATGTTCCAACTCCGCGATGCCTGTTTTATCATATAAAACATCTTGTACACGTTTTCGCTGCTCCCACTTTCTACGAAGCCCTCTGGCTGTGTACTTATAGACGTTCTCTTCTAAAACATCATTTAGAAAAGCAGTCATGACACCCAACCACCAGATATCGTAGTCATGGTATGTAGCCGTGGCAAGTAGGATCTGGATGGACTTAAGCATAGCTTTGAAAGTCTCAACTTTTCCATGTACACCAAGTAATCTTCTCAAGATATACTCGCTCCTGATGGGGATTTAACCCTTCAGATAAAGCAACCAAAGTCCATACTTTGTTGGTGTATAAGGATTCCATCTCAGATCGATAAGCATCCAGCCATTCTTACAGAGTCTCACTCCTGATGGCCAGTTCGAAACTAGTTGGGTCATCATCTCATGATGCAATCCTCACTCCCACTGTCACAGAGAAACCAAAGTATCTCTCAGGTGGGTGAGGAACCCTACAAGATCGGCGGAGAGGTTGAGCTTCGTTGGAAACTATTGAATTCTTTGGTTCTACCAAATTATCAGTTGTAGTTTGTATAGCTGGAACATTTCCAGTTCTACATAACAGACCTTGCCTCGAGCTTGTCCGGATTTTGCTTTTAGACATAGGCCGGACAACCCCAAATCTTAACAAACTTAAGATATGGGCTCTTCCCTTTCCATATCACATATGAAGTGGTAGGCAACTGATTTGATTTAAACCCTATTCAATAGGTATGCAACTTCACAAGTACATAACTCCCTAAAGGAAATAGGAAACTCGGTATTACTCATCATAGAGCAGACCATATCACATAGGGTGCTATTGCTCCACCCCGATACACTGACGTGCTGTGGTGTATACGGAGGAGTAATGCTGAGAGAGAATCTCATTCTCTTTTAGAATAGTCTAGGAATTCCGTGCTAAGTATTCTCCTCCTTGATCACATCAAAGGACATAATACTTTTACCCGTATTTTTGGTTCTCTACTTCTAACTCATATTCTGTGAATATCTCAAAAGGTTCGAACTTGTGTTTCAATAGGAACATATGTCTGAATCTTGAAAGATTATCAAAGAATGGAATGAAGTACAAAGAACCGGTCCTGGCATATGTAGACAGGGGACTTTCATATATCAGCATGTATCAATCCCAAGAGTTCACTAACTCTTTCTCTGTTTCATATAAACAGAGCTATGGTCATCTTATCTTTGTGACATGACCAGCAAGTTTTATAAGATGTATATTCAAACTAATTTAAATATGCATCTAAATGTAACTTGGCTAGTCGGGTCGCATTGATATGACCTAGTCTACAATACTTCAAGAAAGATTTGTTCATTTCTGAACTCTTCCTCTTGTGTGTGTTCTGTATACTAAGAACTGTAGTTTGATTTAGAACGTCAATGCTTTTAGATAACGTTCCTGAACCGATCAACTCTTGATATAGGAAATGTTCAAAATATTATCCAACAATACAAAATTATATCCTTTCTTTACTAATAAAGAGACTGGTATGATGTTGTATATCAGGTTCGGTATCTAATAACATTCGTTCAGAATCAATGTATTCTGGTAATACGGGGTGATAGTGACCAACAGACTTGGCTGCAACACTTGCACCGTTTCTATCTCATGAAACTTATCACCCGTTCTCAGTTCTCTACCTATCTGTAGCCCATGTAACAAATTACATATGTGGGATCCTGATCCGGTATCACATACCCAGGACGTAAAGGATACTGAGAAACAGTTCTATGTAACGAACACACCCGAAGATGATGCATCAACATGCACTTTCTTCGTTTGGGGGGCACGGGAAATCTGGTATTCCCCAATTTCCTGCTCTGTCTTATAACAATTATAAGTTGGAGCGGGAACAACGTTCCCCAGCTCAGTATAACAAGCGGGTTCGGTCAATATATCTGTTTTATTATCTTGATAAAGGCGTGATATGGTCGCTACTTGGAGAGAGAGAGAAGAAAACACTCAGCGTATGCTCTTGCAAGATTAGATTGGTTATTTAATATATCTAATCAGGATGTCTCCCACTGTTTTAATCAAATCATCCTTCAAACCCTAAAAGGAAAAACTAGCCGGGATTAATTACACGCTACAAGTTCGCCAATCTTTCAGCCAGGCCAGTGTCGGTACTTTGAGGGAGGTCCCCCGTGCTTTCGCACGAACCTAATTAAAGTAAACCTCGTTTTCCCAGAGGCGTAACCCCGTTAACACCTTTCTAGACACCTACTTGATCGGCTAATTGTAATGTGTAAAACTCTCCCAGGAGTAACTCTTACTCGCAGCGGGTATCGGGATCCAACTATCTCATAGAAGGTATGCAATCTCATTGCAAATTTCAACACTTGAAATTCCCAATAATATTTTGCCCCAAGCGATCTATGACCTTGACTGAGTCAACAAACTATAGACCACAAGTAAAGTTCAACCCGTCATTTCCCGATTGAATTAAACCCACCCGCACGACCCTTGACTGAGTCAACAAGGCCGCACGACTACCCTAATCCAATCGCATCATATGCTTTGCAGATAAGCACTAATCAGCTACCGCACACTACGCCTTGACTGAGTCAACAAACGCAGCACGAATACTAACTATTACTTATCTGAAATGACGGAGGGCTACGACAGGTTTTTAAGAAAACCCTTTGCGTAATGAACTTTATATCGTTGTAGAAACGAGTGATTTTAAATGGAATGTTTTTGAGGACATTGTAGTTTTGCTAAAGGGGTCACTCCCGGTGAAGGGATCGTCGGCCCTTTCCTCATCGAATAAGGTGCAGGATATTTCAAAAATATCACTATGCAAAGTAAGAACTATAGAAGCAATCAAAAGACAAACCGAGTTTGTAGCATCTGCTAGTTTCACTAAAGAGATCACTCCCGGTGAAGGGATCTCGGCTCTTTCCTTATCGAATAAGATGCTGGATGTTCTACAAGGAACACCGCTATGCAAAGCAAAAACTAGAGCTACCTATTTTTAAACAAGTTTCTACAACATATTTAGGTTTCTTTTATTTCATTAATCTTATTAATGAAGTCCCATTTTTATTGTGCTTCACAAGCATCAGCATTTGAAACGAAATCTTCAATATATAACATATATCTCATATATATAATATAAACATTCGTCTCAGGCAGTAATATGATCTCATCACAGAACATTGCAGCAGAAGAACATATATGAAATATTGGATATACTAGGACGTCCGTGTTTTCAATACGAGCCTGTATAAAACACGGATTCCACGGTCGCGATGAATAGCCAAACCCACATCCCTAGACCCCTACGAGAGCGGCAAGCAACACTGCCAATTCTAGGGTTAGGAGACTGTCACGACCCGAAAGAGCACGTGACTGGCCCTTGAACCATATGAAGTCTATAGGACCCCATCTGATCCAAGTAAGCCAAAAGCCCAGAAATCTAAAACCATTTAAAGAGTAAATAAGGAAAACTGGTTTTGAGAAGTAAAGAAATCATGTTTCGAAAATCAAAGTTTTTAAATAACTAAGCCGAATGTGTATTTTTAAAATGTGTTACCTTTTTGAAAATTTCGGCAGAGTTTCCTTTGTAAAAACTGGCCCCGAACGGGATACAACAAGAATAATATATATGAAATGATAAAAGGCATCCCCAAACGGGAGCTAGCTCTTCGTCAATCGACGGTCACAACCACGCAAGCAATAATAATATACAACGCCAAAGGGCGAGGATCAAAAACCCCAAAAGAAACTCAAAACAGCCAGAAAACCGTAATACTACAAGCGCGACTCTAAGGTCGAAATAATACAACACTGTCTCTAAGCCTGAAACAATATACAAGTTTTGGTTGATGGAATTTCTAGATACAATGAATAATACAGGAACTATGGCGGTTCTGATACAAAAGAACCCACCTATCAACGCAAGTCACCCATATGGAAGCAGTGTCCCAGAAATGCCGCTATGGAATCTGTACGGCAAAACCTGCAAGGACTGTGGCACAACGGGGGTGAGTTGCCAACTCGTGAATAGAAAATATGTACAAGCAGAGATCGAATGTATGACCCATCCTAGGTCAATACGATCAGATATAAATAAACCTCAATATGAATATATGTGAAGCATGCTAAACTGGCAATGTAATCTCTATACATGAGTGTAGTGCCAAGTGCTCGTGCCAGTGCCTCAGGTAAAAGCGTATCATAAATGTGAGGTATGATCAATGAAATCAATCTGCATGCACGTGGATCCCGTCCACTCGTCACCCAATGACAATAACCATCATGCAAGTAAATATCATAAAACCTGTACATGGAAATATGAGGATATAAACCATCTGTGTCCCTCACGCGACACGTCAAAATCATGGAACCGGAGTGCCCAGCATCGGCACTCGAAAACATCCTGAAAACTGTTCCCCGCATCGGCACGTAAATCCTCATATATCGGGCTCCGTCAGTCCGGATCGGCCCACGGGCTCTGTCTGCGGTATCGGCCCTCGGCCCCGGCAGTACGCCCATATCCATCTATCGACTCTGGTCAGTATCCTCCGGATAACCGCCAGGTCCAACCAATCACCGGTAGGTACTCGCCATCCTGCCAGGCTCATCGTCTACTCCACGAAAAACATTTCTTGCCCCGGGGAACCATACCGGGTCCACCATGTACCCGCAATCGGCCTCATCCGTCTCCTCGAATCGGGTTTCACATGTCGCTCTCAGCACCGAGAAAAACACATGGTGGACGCACTGAAATATCATATCAAGGGTAACCGGGTTTTAAAACAATTACATATACTCCTTTTTGAAACACCCACGGTTCCCAAAAACCAGAAATATCATGGAAACAACATATCTCAATGCGTATAATCAGAAAGCATGATGTATGCGACATGTAAAGAAATGTAAGCAACATACACTGAATGCAACAGTACTACAGTGTAGTGACATGACAATTATCGATGATAAAGTGTGTGAGCCGGCAAACAAGTGTACGTGGAACATACGCATCATCGATAATGGTGCTGGTGTCCTAGCAGCATGACTGAAATATATCAACAATATAAGCGATGCAATGCAAACAACATGAATATGCGGAATTGAATAATCAACGCAACAGTAAAGAACCTACCTCAATAAATATATCATGCAGCCTTGACATTTGAAATAAGACGAATCGGGGTTTTTAATAAAATAAGGGTTACGGTGTTTTAAGAAAAGATACTTCGTTTGAAAATACCCGTAGAATCCCTTTTTGTCTATCTTTAAAATATCCCCGATTCGTTAGTTTTGAAATAGGTTTGACTCGGGTCAGTCTAATGTCTACTAAGTAATCTAAACAGGAAGGGTATGAAACCACCTACATCTGAGTCGATATACATATATATATATATACAATAGTCGGTGATCTCGCCTCAATAGTATCACGTATGATACGGTATATCATATAACATCCTCGAGTCATGAGTGCGGATCTAACTATTGGAGATAGTGCCCTCAGAGTCAATTATTGGATCACAGGCACGTGATTGCAATGATTGAGGGAGGACCTATCCCGGTAGGACAGTCTTACTCGAGATGATAGTATGCTATCTGGTTTATCTTTATCATCGTGTACTGCTTTAGGTGACCTGACATGTCGCTATTACACGTTGATAGAGCCCCTAGGATTCTTGCTTGACTGCCAGTAGTATGATGGCGATCATATATGTGAGAGCTGGTAGTCCATAAGCACATCCTTAAAAGGTCCCTAGTCGTGGGAGTTTCGAGACAGGGCATCGATTCTCCAGAGTAGACTAGTGTATACAGTCGAGACCCCGACGAGGGGCGGTGGCCGGTCTCATAAGCCACTGGTGTCAGTTGGTTCACCTAAGATGTATACAGGTGCTCATTGGGTTATGAGTACACCGGACAGGACTCGCCGGGAACATGCTAGTTGGTCTTATACCTGATGTCAGATAGCAGTTCCCTGGTGACATGTGTACAGGTTAGTTCATCGACCTGAGATCGTCATTTGTCTCGTGTGAGTTCCTATTGTACTTTGATTACTACCCTACCACGGCTCAAAGGAGTCGTGCAAACAGGTTTTAGTTGGGTACAGTCCCGAGCCACATGGAGGTAGTGAGCGGATCTGCAGGGGTTCGTCTCTTCCGGTATTGGGGGTGAGGTCGCGCTGTGTCTAGGAGAGCCATTACGCAAAGCCCTCGGCCGAGGCAGGAGATTTACTGGTAGGTATTCCAGTAGTATCTCAGGGCGTTCTGGGCTACACTCCGACACGACTTGTACCGCTTTTGGGGGTCTGACTTTTACCAACCCCCTAGGCCCGACATGCGATTCTCATAGACGAACGGACCGGACTGTACGGATATTGTCACTGACAGGCTCAGTAGGGTGTCAGGATGAGTTCGCTCATCGACGTCCCCTTTGGTCAATAGCTGGTGGCCCGTCACGTATTGGCTAATACCTCTGACGTGCTAGTGGTTAAATCCACAGCCATAGTATTGACGAGTCTTTAGAGTCCACCACACTTACAGTTACTCAAGTTTCAGGCGAAATGCTGTAGAGGCCGTATGGAGATATGGCAGGGTCCGATCAGATACGTGCGGTATTGCACGGATCAGGATCGGACAGTTTTGTACTAGTGGCCGTATAGATATATGGCAGGGTTCGATCTGATACGTGCGGTATTGCACGGATCAGGATCGAACGGATATTACTAGCCGGCTTTGGCTTAAGCCGGTCCTAGTTCAGTACAGTGTAGATTTTGTCTCATTGCATTTGTATCCGGACGGAATACAGATGCAGGTGTGTATGCACAGTATCGGGGTTTTCCTGTAATTTATTACGGGACCAGTTTTCTGGAGTTGCCAGTTTGCATTCCGTTCCGGCCGGTTTTCCTTTGTTCTTTCCCGGCCAGACTTTTCCGATGGACGAGGTTATTTGCAAGTTTGCAAGTTTGCAAATAACATTTGTGGAGGGGGTCCTTTGTAATTGTGTGGCATCATGATGAGATTCCTTTTGCATCAACCTTTTTCATTTATGTTGATTAGAGTTGATTAGGAATTGATTTGAGTTTTGTTATCATGATGTTTTGATGTGGTCACCACTTGCTTTACACTACACTCACCTCCCTTCATGCTTCATATTCTTTCCTCCACCATTTTTCTAAGATGATAAGTTTTTTCATGGTTGAGAGAAAGAAAAAGATGAGAGTTTTCATTCTTGAGAGTTTCATTTCTTGATCTCATTTTCATGCTAGAAAAATGCAAGCACCATTTTTCTAGTCTTGATTCCTCCATCATCTTCAAAGGAAACAAACCCTAAATGAGACAATAGCCTCTACACTACATATTCTACAGCATATCTTTAGCATGTCGAGTTGCCGGCTTCATGCCCGAGTTGCCTCGGTATTGAGGCGGGAGCCCGTAAAAGACGCAGGCGATGTGGTGCCCTTCCGGCGAGGAGGCGACGATGTGGAGGCAAGACTTTCCGCGGGAGATCGGGACGATGACGAGAAGACCGGAGGACTCGGATCACTCGGTATACTTCTCTTCCCATCTCTTGTTAGCTAGTAAAGGTTAATGGTTAACGATCCGGGTTTCATTGTCCGCGGTAGCGCCAGTTTCCAAGTAAGGAAAATTTTTGATTCCGCATTTTGGCCTCGGTAAGACGGCCAGGGCGCTGCCGTGGCGCAACATGGTATCAGAGCCACGCCATTAACCTTGCCTAGCTTGTTCTAATGCGTTTTACTTATCCGATCGACCAAAATTCCTAAAACCGCGTTTTTGCATGCATCAGTTTTCTGTTGAATTTTTTCTTGCTCAAAAAATTTTTCAGGTTGTAGAAAACTGATGTACAAGAAATTCTAAGACTTCTGTAAAAATTCGACGCAGTCAGTCGACACCTCAAGCGCGGAACCGCGGCCAAATCCCCCCTTGGGCCGCGGTTCCGCCGCACATTGGTGTCGTTACTGTGTCGAAATTTTCCAGTGGTCTTGTGGGCTGTTTTTTGGGGTTTTGGGATATTAATTTTGGGCCCAGAATCTCTGTGAGTGCTACAGTATTGCTTGGGGGCCCACTTGTTAATTATTTGATCGATCGGATATTTTAAACACATTATTTCACAGTATTTACATTATATCTGTGACCGTGAATGTCACTTGATCGGTAAATCCCGTCTAACTGCTATAGCCCGGTTAGACGGATTTGCGAACGTGATTTTCACGTTGATGTTCTATGTTTATGCTGTGATGTTGCGGATCGGTCGGTGGGGATAGCATGGATGCAATGTTAGTACAGTTTTGTTTTATATGTACATTTGATATTGCGGGGCGAGCGTCCGACATGTGGACTGCCGTCACTGCCTGTTTGTATTATTCTTTTGGGGCACGACCTGGTTGCGGTCGATGTACCCGGTGTATGTATATTTTACTTTCTGTACTAGGATTACCCCGCGGAGGGGTGCACGGATAGCCGGGTTCTAGAGAGCAACGGGCCCGCATCTCATGGCATTGAGACGGAGGGGGCTTCACTCTAGGATTGGCGGGCTATTCGCCGCACTCGTAGGGGGTACAGGTTGACCCAGGAGGGGTTCCCAAGTTACCGGATTCCATGAAGTGCTGGGTGGTCCATTCACGGTGCTGAAGGGGGCTGCCTCGCTTCAGGTTTTGGCGGGTGACTTGCCGCGCCCGTAGGGGTCTAGGATTTCATTGCACAGGCTATCCACACGACCAGGGGAACGTCGGGTTTCAGCAGCGGCTCTGTGAAACCCGGGGTTTCCAGATATCTGTATTGTTCTGTGATGCTGTACATTTCTGTGATGTTGCATTCTTATCACGCCTTGAGCGAAATATAATATATTGGTATATATATTAGTAGATGTTGTATATGTTTTGCATCCGCGCTAGTCCAGTCCCCGCTCTGTCGTTAGTTAAGTAACCTAACGAGTGATGACGGGACCCAGTGGCGAATGCGGATGGCATATACGTACATCAGTATATTTTCGTTCTTTGTGGTGAGATCAATTGATGGGGCTGCGTTGATTCGGATCAATGCAAGATAAACAAACCTATTCTGATGTTGTTGGAACATTTTTCAAAAAGCTGTTATTGCAAGGACGTTCACTTTTGTTTTGCATTGTGGTATTCATTTGGAATACCCTGCTCCTCAGTCGACGAGGCAAGGGCCGAGATCCCTTCACCGGGAGTGACCCCTTGGACAGAAGTTTGCGTCAGGGCATTAACTTCACTATAGCCGATTACTTTTTCTTTGCATCGTGGTATTCAGTTGGAATATCGTGCACCTCATTCTACGGGGAAAGAGCCGAGATCCCTTCACCGGGAGTGACCTCTTTAGCAAAGGCTTTCGTCACTATATTTTTATAAAAACTATGCAGTTCCTTCAACGATATCAAGTTCTTTACGTTAAAGGTTTTTCGCCAAAAACCAGCCGTAGCCCTCCGTCATTTCTTACAAGTATTACTTAGTATTCATGCTGCGTTTGTTGACTGTGTCAAGGCGTAGTGTGCGGTAGCTAAGTAGTGTTTGTTTGTAGCATATTAATGGGATTGGTTAGGACAGTCGTGCGGCCTTGTTGACTGTGTCAAGGGCTCCTACGGGTGGGTTTAATGCAATCCAGGATAATGACGCGTTGAACTTGACTAGGACTCTTTGATTTGTTGACTGTGTCAAGGTCACTTGGGTCCTAGGGGTAAAAATCACATCGGGAGTTTCAAAAGAACTGAAACTTGCCAGGCATGCGCATACCTTCTGGAGTGTGGTGACTTGAGTAGATTCCGTCAAGTTATCATGCGATGATAGTTGGATCCCGATTCCCACTGATGAGTTAGTTTACTCCTCGGGTGACCCCGACTAATTCTTCTTTCAGGTTTGGAGGAGAATTTGAGGTACAGTGGGAGGTTTCCTGATTAGATAAATCGGTAACCATTCTGATCTAGGTTAGAGTGCACGCTGAGTGTTTCTTTTCTCTCTCTCTTTGGCAGCGACCATTGACCCGACCCTGGACTATGACTCAGTGACCAAGTTGACCGAACCTTCTTAACACTGGCTTTTGGATTGTCAGAGTTGCAAACCTCATTGCCACTCCTACTTTTACCCTTTTCTCCAGGACACCCCGTATTACTACGAACGTCCACTTCCATTGGACAAAACCATCGTATGGTTATATACGAACTCGAAGGACTTCGAGGTTGATTTCTGGTTCTGGAGAAAACGAATAGGATTATTCAGTTGTCTTTTCTTTTCACCTTCTCTCATTGCGAGTACTCCTTGGTTTAGGAGATAGTACACCTATTACGCAAATTGGATAGTCTTTTTCCAAACCTTAGGCTGGTGCCGAACGGTAGGGAATGAAGAAAACCAATTAGCATAACGATGGTGTGCAGAAGGTATTAAGTTAAGACAAAGCAAGGGATTAGTAAGAGGGCAAAGTAAATTGCGACTGCTATTCACGACCGAACCAAGTATTTCTTCGCCAATCCTAAATCACCTTTGTATTTCTCCAGGACACTCCGTATCACTACGAAGATCCACAATTTATTTGGATACTCCATCGTATGGTTATATACGAACTCGAAAGGAACTTGTTCCAGTTCGGGGATGGATTCTGGTTCAGGAGAAATAGGAATAAGGTTTATTCGGTTGTCTTTTATCTTCACCTTCTCTCGCTTTGCGAGTGCTCTTAGGATTAGGACAGTACACCTTTTATGCTTATTGGATAGTCTTCTTCCAAACCATAGGCTGGTGCCGAACGGTAGGGAAGGAAGAAAACCATTTGGCCTAAAGGGGTGTGCAGACGGTAATGACTAAAGACATATAAAGGGATTTGGACAGATGGAAAAGAGATATACGGTTACAGTTGTGAATCTGGATAATGGAAGAGGCATTACTAAGAATACCGGAATACCCCACCGAAACATTTCAATATTTCAGTTTCACTGTGTAATGTTAAAAGAAAACTGAATTCCCGATTAGATACTTACTCCAGGGTATGTATTTACCAGGTATGATTCTCACATCTGTATGGTTTTACAGATGATGAGTGGGAGTAAGTTATTGGGAATAGGGTGATCATCCTCATTATATCGGGATTCGTTGTAATCGGTGATATTTGAGGAGATCATCTGGGCTGTTTGCCGGTCGGCAAATATTTGGTTTTGAATATCCGCTGTTGTGCACCAATTTCAAATTGATATATCTGTACGTTTATTTCATAGAGTGAGATATACCTTTTGATATTATGTCGATGACATTTACCTATATCAGTGGATGGTTAGGTAAGGAGCATTAAACAGCGGTGTAATTCTTCTTAACCATAAGTACAGTTTTCAACCTACGACGCACAGTGAATGAGTTGTTAGACTCAGCGGACTTATACAGAGTATTGTATGTTGTCCAGTGTCCATTAGGACAGAGGGGTTGGTCCTCATACTATATTCTGTTTACTTTTAACTTCTCTAGTTCTTAGACATGTGTTTCGTAGGAACACAGGATCTAAGTTTTGAGGAGTTATAGGTATTTGAATAGAGTAGAGAACCAGGTGCAGCAAGTATCGGGATTCTTCAAAGTGATCGAAGATGTAGATACTTGTGTATGGTGTTCAGTTGATAGTAATGATTAAGAGAAATTGCTTCTCTTTCAGGTTACTCATAATTGGAAGCATTCCTAAGTTGAGTAATGCTGATCGGCCTCCTTCCATTTAGTTGACATGCACTGGAGACAGCTGCATGATTTGAATCTGGTTCAATTAAATCAGTGCCTCTGGTTCTATATTGGATATAGAACAGTTCATATCTTAACGATGTTAAGGTACGGGGAGTTGTCCGGCTTATGCTTAAAACCAGACACTGGACAACTCAAGGCACGTTTCTGTAATGGCTGTTTGTGGGTTGACCCAGGCTATGACGAGGGTTGACTTTCTACCATCTGGAAGATCAATAGAGATATTGTTCTTGACTCGCCACATTTTTAAAAGAAATGGATTTTTCAGAAAACAGTAGTGGGAGTATGGTAGAACTGGAAGTGATTCCAGAACCGCAAACGATTACTGAAGATTTGATAAGGAACCTAAAGATTCAATCTGGCTTGACATTCCATTGGCCACTCCGCAGATATGATGGGTAACCTCAGGCACTCGAGAGGTACTTCGGTATGCTCAAGGACGGTGGCAGGGAGGTTCTTGTTTACCCAGACTTTCCATTGCTGTTGTTCCAGACTATGAGACCCGGCAGGAGGATGAGTATAGCGTCGTTCTAAACTAGCTTTAGAAGTGCACGTCTATATGACTCTGGCAGAGGGTTGTTGTAGTCAGTGGGAGCAGCGGAAGCATTGGTGGTCATCAGGCTTATGTCTATTTATAGACTAAAGCAGATACAGCGGAGATAGATCATCTATTTCTGATGTGACAGTCATAGGTTTGACTTCATCAGAATAGGGGATGGATCTGTTGAGAAGATAGTAGGGTGTAATGTCATGGTATTTGGATGACATACACAGAGTAGGAAGTGATATTCCTATACTACGATCGGTTATACTTTGGTTGTCACACAGTTGTTTCTCCACACAGGACTTGGATATTATATCAGACATTCTGGTTACTAGATCTATGGTTTTAGATCTAGATTTAGGTAGTTTCCCAATCTGGGTACCTTGACAACATTTTATGAGCATTTAGAATGGATGACTCCTGGCACGGTAGTGTACCTGCAGGTGATGGAGTCACCCTCTCTAAAGGTGTCTTACAGACTAAAGGGGAGAGGGATACGCATGATTGACAGATCACTTGCTTAGGCAATTGAGTCAATCATGAGATGTCAAGTACCACACCAGATGTTGTTCTTGCACTAGATGCAATAAGTTGACATTGATCCAATCCTGGAGAAACAGTCGGAAGCAGTTTTAGAACATAAGTGGATGTTCTAGGGATGTGATAACGACAGCCTCATTTGGGAGACAGTTATCATTCCAGGCTTGCAAGGTGACATGGACGACAAAGTGGCTGTCAGAGTTATAGTTTTCCTTCTGATGAGGGGCAGTATTTTGGACAGGTGGTCCAAGGCAATACTGAGGGAGGCTAGGCGCAGGATACTGATTAAGTTCGGTTGAAGATACAGTCTAAGAAGTTTGGATTTATAGTTCATTTATGAGCTAGGTCCCATCAGACATCCAGACATTCTAAGACAGGTATGGCTCATTTCGGGAGATGGAATTCTCTGCGAACTTGAGATATAGAGTGTAGCGTCTTGAAAAGTCGTTTTGGTGTTTTCCTGAAATTCGGTGAAAATTCGGTATTTTTCCGAAAACCGTCTTTCTCGTTATTTTGCAGTTTAGGGCTAATTATACCTAAAATGGTTAGGTAATTGCTTGTTTTTAGTAGCTAATGAGTTACTTATGAAATTCTGGTCGTTTAAAAATTTTCCCTAATTTTTCAATTTTTTAATATTATTTTAAGCCGGTAAGAAAATACATTAAATTAGCGATAAATACAAATTTTTTCGGGCCAATTTTAATCTTTAAAATTATGATAATTAAAATCTAATTGTAACATAAACTTTTAGTATTTTATTTTGATTTTTAACAAATTTTTATGATAGGAAACGGATTTATTGACTTTTAAGCTAAAACTTGCAATTTTGGACTTGTGTGAGGTCTTTTTGCATAAAAAATTTTTCGTGCAACCTCTCACAATTTCCTCACCTCTCTTGGGCTGAGCCCACTACAGAATTTTTCTCCCTCCTCTATCATTTTCTTCAACTCTTTTGTTGGGTGGAAATAGATTCAAGTTAGGATTAAAATATATTAATTTGAGGGGGTGTTTTTAGCATGAAAATTTCTATCCAATCATTCACTCATTCTCACCCCTCATTCCAGCCGAGCCCACCTGCAGGAATTCCCCCTCCATTTCTCCATTTCATTTCATGTGATATATGTTATGGGTTGCATTTTTTATATTAATTAAGTTTGGTGTTGACTTGGAATGATAATGTTATAACACAAGTACACACACACACTCCCCTCCCCATTCCCTTGCTGCCGAAATCTGCAGGTTTCCCCCCCCCCCCCCACTCCATTCCACTCCATTGTTCCACCTCTTTGCATCAAAAAAAAAGGAAAAAGAAATCCCCAAATGCTTCAAAATCCAATTAAACCTCACAATTCCAAACCCATTCTTCATGCTTCTCCTTAGACATTCTTGCTTGGATCTTGGAGGCTAAGGGGGGCCATCCTTGAAGGCAAATTATCTTGCTAGATCTCTAGAATTGGAGGTATACTCTTGACCCAATTAACACTTGTGGTTAAATTCCTTAAGTTAATTGATTAGAGTTAAATTTTGTGCTAAATTCTAATTTAGTTTTTTTTCTTATATATAGTTCATGGCTTGAGTTGTATTTAGGGTTTAGAAAATCCATTATTAGGTTAATTAATTTACTTTGCTAACTAGTTCCTACACAACCTAATCTAAGAGGTTACCTTGTTATGTGGTCTTTAACTATGCTAATCTACTAAATTTTGAAAGTTTAATTTTGGTTGTAAATTGTTGGTTTAGGAAATTCAAGAGAGGGTTTATGTATGGAAAATAGGTTTTGAATCATTGCTAATGTGTTGTAATTATAGTGTTTGTAGATTGCTTATAGTGTGGTTGGTTGTTCAAGCTTGATAGTAGTCTTTGTAGCAAATCGGCGATGTTGCACCGATTTTTGGAATGTATCTGCTTACTAGATTTTTATAAAAATTATGTGATGGATTATTTTCGACATCTTGATGATTGTGTTGGCTTATCCTATGACGTTTAGGATGCGTGAGTGCGGATTTTTGCGTAGTCGGGTAGTAGTTTTGCCGGGCGACCAAATCGGCGTTTTTTGGCATTTTATGCGATTTTCGCGTGTGTTCCGCGCACTTTGTGCACGTTGTACCTAGCTAGCGAACTTTAGTAGTTTCGTTGGGGTTTTGCGTCGTTCTTGATATGTAACCTTATGTTTGGTATTGATGTAAATTCCAGGTTCGGTCGCGGAGACGTCAGACGCGGCGCGAAAGGGGAAGGCGGTGATTGGACACAGCTAGCCAGGGATTCCGGTGAGTAGATGTAACATCAACGGGGGACTATCGTTGGATGGCGCAAGCCGCCCGATAGTTTTAGTAACTTACAAGACCCTTAGTGATGTTAGTAATTAGGGGTGAAATACTTAGTTGACTATTTGCTGCATCCATGCATTATATTGACATACCTATACGAAACCATTTTATAGGACACCTGCACCATTGCCAGGGTTTTGATATGCAGCACGAGCACTATTCATGCTTACACACACACCCTGGTAATTGCCATGTCACCACACTAGATAACCTTTAATTTAAACCTCTTACTAATTGATACTTAAACTTGTGCTATTGCCTTTAATTCCTTAAAATGAAACTGTGGGATTGCTATTCATGTGCATGTACTTCATCATATTAATTGTTCATGCTTAATACATTAATCACACATCGCAACTTGATTATTGATACCATATGCATTCATTATCATTGATATATGCACTTATGAGGATTTCTTGAGATTTTATGATATTGCTGGATTTCGGGGGAAAGCCGCAAGATTTCTAAACTTATTATATTTTTTAAAATATGTAAATTGCGGTTTTCTAGTGATGTAAGTGTCGTCCACCATGAGTTTGCTGTGGTTTTGGAAATCCGTGTCGAGGAGTGGAGGAACCGGCACAGGTACATAGTGGGCCCGGTAAGGTACCCCGGGGCAAGAGGAATGTGGTGTTGACGTTGAGCCTGGCAGGGGATGGATTACCTACCGGTGACTGTTTGGGACGGCGGATATCCAGAGGATACCGACCGTGGCCGCTAGATGATGAGATATTGATATTTGAGATGGGTCAGCCGGACGGCTGAGGCCAGACATACATTTATGAGATTTGAGACAGCTTTTGGGTGTCGTTGCTGGACACCGGTTCTCGTCGATTCTTTGAGTATTATGCTGGCATTCTAAAAAAAGTTTCAAAAACAAAAAGAGATAAATGTTTCTTATATATACCCATTGAGACCTCAGATATTCATGTTGCATACATATTAGTACACCGATGTTGTATACACACCTGCTAGTGCATCCCGTCATACCTGTATTTTAGATGCTAGGATGCTTGTGTGCATGCATACGATAGCCTTTGTAGATGTTATTTATTACTCACGAGTTGGCAACTCACCCCCGTTGTGCCACAGTCATTTGCAGGTCCGCTCCGTCAGTTCAGTAGCGGCGGGCGCACTTGTTCTTTTGCCTCTTTTGCCTGAGCTCGAGATTTGCTCATAGGTGGGTTATGTTATTATTTTTGTACCACCTTGTATATTCTTTGTATCTAGTGTACTCCATCTACTGTTTCTACCAGTATTATTGTACATTGACCTAGAAATGAGACTGTGAGGATTGTGGACTTTTATGCTGTATTTTGGGGTCGAGCTCACTTGAGTCGACATGATGTTTTCTTATGCTTTATTATGATTATTATGCTTGTTGTCATTTATATTGCGTGGGATTTGTGACCGCCTTGTGGCGAAGAGCTAGCTCCCGCTTGGGGATGCCCTATTTTGTTGGATTCATGTATATTTTTTTTTGTTGTACCCATTTTGGGGACCAGTATTTACAAAGGAGACTCTGCCGAAATTTTCGGAAAAATTGGTATTGTTTTTAAAAAGGGTTTTACATGACTTATTTGATAAACTTGCTTTCAAATGTTTGGGTTTTCTTCACTCTTTTGCTTAATTGATTTTGTTTTCTGGGCTTTGGCTTACTTATTTTACGGACGTCTTTAGACGTTTCGTAAACTTAAGTGCCAGTCACGTTCCGTACCCTGCGGGTCGTGACAAAGTTGGTATCAGAGCGATAGGTTTTACCTTTTTGAGTGTAGGATGACCCTTGGTAGATGGAGTAAGTGACTTAAGCAGGGTAACGTAGCGTACGTATGTCCGCGGCATACTTACGATACAGTACTCCGCCTAAGTGACTTTAGGATATACTTGCTTGAAAAATTCCTTCTTCAATTCCATGTATCCTATGATAATATTGCACTATTCTTACTGTCCTGTTTCCTGTACCAGTCACTATGCCACCGAAGGCTACGAGGGCACAGAGGGCTGCCGCCAGAGACGAGATTCGAGCTGGCTCGTCCGAGACTAGGACTGAGCAGGGTGGTATGCCTACGCCGCAGGGACAGACCGATCCACCTTCCCCAGGCCGTATGGATAGGCTCGAGACCGGTATGGAGGAGTTGCGACAGATGATGGGAGGCATGCAGGAGCTACGTCAGATGGTAGGATCCCTAGTTGCAGCCAGTCGTACACCGAGGCCGGATGACGTACCTACTACATCACAGACGACCATGATACCTGCTCCTACTACTACCACCGTGGCCATTCCGGTTTCACTACAGGATTTCATGAGGCTGAGACCTCCAGTATTCACCGGCACCGAGGCAGCGGAGGACCCACAGACGTTTCTTGACAGTTTAGCCAGGATCTGCCGTTCGCTGAGATGTTCGGATGATCGATGGGTAGAGCTTGCGAGTTTCCGACTAGAGGGTCTCGCGCAGACATGGTGGGAGTCAGTCTTGAGAGGTCGAGCTGCAGGTCTACCGCCTATGACTTGGGTCGAGTTTACAGCGGTCTTTCTAGCCCGTTTCCTTCCAGAGAGCGTTCGTGACGCCAGAGCTCGCAGCTTCGAGGCCTTAGTTAAGACACCTGGGATGACGGTGTCTGAGTATGACATCCAGTTTACACAGTTATCCCGATATGCTCAGTATTTGGTGGATACCGAGGAGAAGATGGTGAAGAGGTTCGTACAGGGACTTGATGCCCAGCTATATCTTGCCATTGGCGCCCAGTACTACGACACTTATTCAGCTGCTATGGATACGGCATTGCGGATGGAGGCACGCATATCACAGACTTCGGCCGTTTCTGGGCCGAAGAGGATGCGCACCGATGTACCGTCTCAGAGGCAGCGCGCCAGATTCTTTCCGAGAGATAGGCCTGGCAGAGGATTTGGGCGGGGACAGTTATATGGTTCTTATCCCCAGGGGCAGCAGCCGTCGCCAGGATGTTTTGGGTGCGGGAGTTTGCACCATCTTGTCAGAGACTGTCCGGTGAGACGACAGGGAGTAGCGACAGTTCCGCATGTGACCCTACCACCATCACCACCCCCTCCTCAGAGAGCCCTACTTCCTACCCCAGGCGATGCTCCACGCCAGTTAGGTGCACCGAGAGGCCGTGGATGCGGCGGTCCTGTTCAGAGAGGACGAGGAGGCAGAGGCCGAGGTCGAGGTCAGCCCGCTATCGGTGGAGGACAGGCCCGAGTATTTGCTTTGACACCGCAGGATGCGCAGGCATCCAATGCCGTTGTGACAGGTACCTTGCCAGTTTGTTCTTTCGACGCACGGGTATTATTCGACCCAGGTTCCACACATTCGTACGTATCTACACACTTTGCACCAATGTTGGGCCGTGAGTCGTCGTCATTAGATCAGCCGCTTGTTGTTGTTACTCCGGTAAGCGAGTCGTTTGTCGCTCGTTTTGTTTTTCGTTTGTGTTCCGTTCGTATCGGGGAGAGGGATTCATCAGTTGATTTGATACTCCTCGATATGTTGGACTTTGATGTGCTTCTGGGCATGGATTGGCTAGCCACTTATTATGCTTCGGTGGACTGCCGTGAGAAGGCAGTCAGATTTAGCTTTCCGGGAGAGCCAGTCCTTGTTATTCGGGGAGACCGCAGTGTCACCCTTCCCAGCTTAATTTCGTCTCTTCGCGCTGGTCAGCTCTTGCGGAAGGGATGTCAGGGATTCTTAGCGTTTATTTGTGATACTCGAGCTGCAGAGGTTCCGTTGGACCGGGTCCCGGTAGTTTGTGAGTTCCCTGATGTTTTCCCTGATGAGCTACCTGGGCTACCGCCTGAGCGCGATATTGAGTTCTGTATTGATTTGATTCCCGGCTCGGGGCCTATTTCTATACCGCCTTATCGGATGGCCCCGGCAGAGCTTCGAGAGCTGAAGGATCAGTTGCAGGATTTGTTAGATAAGGGGCTTATTCGACCGAGTGTTTCTCCGTGGGGTGCTCCGGTCCTGTTTGTCAAGAAGAAGGATGGAAGTTTGCGCTTATGTATCGACTACCGCCAGCTGAACAAAGTTACCGTTCGGAACAGATATCCGTTGCCGCGCATTGATGATTTGTTCGACCAGCTTCAGGGTGCGGGGTATTTTTCGAGGATCGACTTGCGATCAGGATACCATCAGCTGCGAGTTCGACAGGAGGATATACCGAGGACAGCTTTCCGCACGCGCTACGGCCACTACGAGTTTTTGGTGATGTCGTTCGGACTCACCAACGCCCCAGCAGCATTCATGGATTTGATGAACCGTACATTCAGGCCGTATCTTGACTTGTTCATCATCGTGTTTATCGACGATATCTTGGTGTACTCCCGGAGCAGAGAGGAGCATGAGCAGCACTTGCGGATTACGTTACAGACTCTGAGGGAGCACCAGCTGTTCGCGAAGTTCTCCAAGTGTGCATTCTGGCTGGACAGCGTCGGATTCTTGGGTCACGTGGTTACGAGAGACGGCATTTGTGTGGACCCGAAGAAGATTGAGGTTGTTCAGCAGCGGCCCCACCTACATCGGTGACTGAGATCCATAGTTTTCTAGGCTTGACGGGCTACTACAGGCGTTTTGTTCAGGACTTCTCCCGTATAGCTGCACCGTTGACCGGTTTGACCCGGAAGGGAGTTCCTTTCGTTTGGACAGAGGAGTGCGAGCGCAGTTTTCAGCAGCTACGGACTTGTTTGACTACGGCGCCGGTATTATCTTTACCTTCGGGATCAGGCGGATTTGTTGTCTACTGTGATGCTTCGCGAGTGGGATTAGGATGCGTATTGATGCAGCATGACCGGGTGATCGCTTATGCTTCTCGGCAGTTGAAGAAGCATGAACAGAACTACCCCACTCATGATTTGGAGATGGCTGCAGTGGTCTTTGCACTGAAGATTTGGCGACATTACCTTTACGGCGAGTCGTGTCAGATATTCACCAATCACAAGAGCTTAAAGTACATATTTCAGCAGCGAGACCTGAACCTCAGACAGCGTCGTTGGATGGAGTTGGTGAAAGACTATGACTGTGAGATCTTATATCACCCCGGCAAGGCGAATGTGGTGGCAGATGCGTTGAGTAGGAGGCCCGGGGGTAGTCTATCCTTTTTGCACGCAGTGCAGAGGCAGTCGTCAGCAGATTGGCAGATGTTATGCGACAGCCGAGTTGAGTTCGAGTTCACTCAGACAGGGGGACAGCTCGCGCATGTTCATGCACGCCCACAGTTGCTTGACCGTATATATGAGGCACAGCGCAGTGACGACCGTTGCTCAGAGATCATGGCACAGAAGGGACAGGGCAGATTTTCCGAGTTCGTGGTTGACGAACAGGGGATTTTACGATATGGATCTAGACTGTGCGTACCAGATGCTGATGGATTGCGGCGCGACATTCTTGAGGAGGCACACCGATCAGTGTATAGTATCCACCCCGGTTCCACCAAGATGTACCATGATATGAGAGAGACCTACTGGTGGAACGGGATGAAGAAGGACATTGCGGAGTTCGTTTCGAGATGCCTGACTTGTCAGCAAGTCAAGGCCGAGCACCAGAGGCCCGCAGGAGAGCTACAGCCGTTACCCATTCCAGAGTGGAAATGGGAGCAGATTTCGATGGATTTCGTTGTGGGTCTACCCAGGACCAGTCGAGGGTACGACTCCATCTGGGTGATCATGGATAGATTGACGAAAGCGGCTCACTTCCTGCCAGTGAAGACGACTTTCAGCTTCGCTCAGTATGCTCAGCTCTATATTGACGAGATCGTGCGACTACATGGCGTACCGACTTGTATCGTGTCAGATCGAGGCACTCAGTTCACCAGCCGACTTTGGCAGAGACTTCAGGAGGCTTTGGGCACTCGTTTGAGCTTCAGCACAGCGTTTCATCCGCAGACAGACGGACAGTCAGAGCGGACCATTCAGACTCTCGAGGACATGCTCAGAGCGTGCGTTTTAGTCTTTGGTGGTAGCTGGGATCATCATTTACCTCTAGTGGAGTTCTCCTACAACAACAGCTTCCAGGATACTATTCAGATGGCACCTTTCGAGGCATTGTATGGGAGGAGATGCAGATCGCCCGTTTGTTGGACAGAGCTCAGCGAGAGCAGCATTTTGGGGCCGCAGCTTGTTGAGGAGACGACAGCGAAGATACAGTTGATCCGAGACCGGATGAGAGCGGCTCAGAGCAGGCAGAAATCCTATGCAGACAGGCGCCGTCGCAGATTAGAGTTCGCAGTTGGCGACCATGTTTTTCTGAAAGTCTCCCCGATGAAGGGCGTGATGCGTTTTGGGCGAAAGGGGAAGCTTAGCCCTAGATTCGTAGGTCCCTTCGAGATCCTCGAGCGGGTTGGCGCTGTTGCATATCGTTTGGCTCTTCCTCCCAGCTTTCCTGATGTTCACCCCGTCTTCCATATTTCGATGCTCCGCAAGTACCTTCACGACCCTTCGCATGCGATTCAGCACCCGACAGTCCAGTTAGAGCGCGACCTTTCTTTTGCAGAGCAGCCGGTGGCCATCCTGGATCGGCAGGTGAAGAAGTTGAGGTCGAAGATTATACCAACCGTCAAGGTCCTTTGGCGTAGCCCGAGCAGCGAGGAGGTTACCTGGGAGACCGAGGGCGAGATGAGGAAGAAATATCCCCATCTCTTTGAAGGTACGCGTAGCTATATTTTTAAATTCGGGGACCGAATTTCTTTAAGGGGGGAAGATTGTAGCGTCTTGAAAAGTCGTTTTGGTGTTTTCCTGAAATTCGGTGAAAATTCGGTATTTTTCCGAAAACCGTCTTTCTCGTTATTTTGCAGTTTAGGACTAATTATACCTAAAATGGTTAGGTAATTGCTTGTTTTTAGTAGCTAATGAGTTACTTATGAAATTCTGGTCGTTTAAAAATTTTCCCTAATTTTTCAATTTTTTAATATTATTTTAAGCCGGTAAGAAAATACATTAAATTAGCGATAAATACAAATTTTTCCGGGCTAATTTTAATCTTTAAAATTATGATAATTAAAATCTAATTGTAACATAAATTTTTAGTATTTTATTTTGATTTTTAACAAATTTTTATGATAGGAAACGAATTTATTGACTTTTAAGCTAAAACTTGCAATTTTGGACTTGTGGGGGGGTCTTTTTGCATAAAATTTTTTTCGTGCAACCTCTCACAATTTCCACACCTCTCTTGGGCTGAGCCCACTACAGAATTTTTCTCCCTCCTCTATCATTTTCTTCAACTCTTTTGTTGGGTGGAAATAGATTCAAGTTAGGATTAAAATATATTAATTTGAGGGGGTGTTTTTAGCATGAAAATTTCTATCCAATCATTCACTCATTCTCACCCCTCATTCCAGCCAAGCCCACCTGCAGGAATTCCCCCTCCATTTCTCCATTTCATTTCATGTGATATATGTTATGGGTTGCATTTTTTATATTAATTAAGTTTGGTGTTGACTTGGAATGATAATGTTATAACACAAGTACACACACACACTCCCCTCCCCATTCCCTTGCTGCCGAAATCTGCAGGTTTTCCCCCCCACTCCATTCCACTCCATTGTTCCACCTCCTTGCATCAAAAAAAAAAAAGGAAAAAGAAATCCCCAAATGCTTCAAAATCCAATTAAACCTCACAATTCCAAACCCATTCTTCATGCTTCTCCTTAGACATTCTTGCTTGGATCTTGGAGGCTAAGGGGGGCCATCCTTGAAGGCAAATTATCTTGCTAGATCTCTAGAATTGGAGGTATACTCTTGACCCAATTAACACTTGTGGTTAAATTCCTTAAGTTAATTGATTAGAGTTAAATTTTGTGCTAAATTCTAATTTAGTTTTTTTTTCTTATATATAGTTCATGGCTTGAGTTGTATTTAGGGTTTAGAAAATCCATTATTAGGTTAATTAATTTACTTTGCTAACTAGTTCCTACACAACCTAATCTAAGAGGTTACCTTGTTATGTGGTCTTTAACTATGCTAATCTACTAATTTTTGAAAGTTTAATTTTGGTTGTAAATTGTTGGTTTAGGAAATTCAAGAGAGGGTTTATGTATGGAAAATAGGTTTTGAATCATTGCTAATGTGTTGTAAGTATAGTGTTTGTAGATTGCTTGTAGTGTGGTTGGTTGTTCAAGCTTGATAGTAGTCTTTGTAGCAAATCGGCGATGTTGCATCGATTTTTGGAATGTATCTGCTTACTAGATTTTTATAAAAATTATGTGATGGATTATTTTCGACATCTTGATGATTGTGTTGGCTTATCCTATGACGTTTAGGATGCGTGAGTGCGGATTTTTGCGTAGTCGGGAAGTAGTTTTGCCCGGCGACCAAATCGGCGTTTTTTGGCAGTTTTTGCGATTTTCGCGTGTGTTCCGCGCACTTTGTGCACGTTGTACCTAGCTAGCGAACTTTAGTAGTTTCGTTGGGGTTTTGCGTCGTTCTTGATATGTAACCTTATGTTTGGTATTGATGTAAATTCCAGGTTCGGTCGCGGAGACGTCAGACGCGGCGCGAAAGGGGAAGGCGGTGATTGGACACAGCTAGCCAGGGATTCCGGTGAGTAGATGTAACATCTACGGGGGACTATCGTTGGATGGCGCAAGCCGCCCGATAGTTTTAGTAACTTACAAGACCCTTAGTGATGTTAGTAATTAGGGGTGAAATACTTAGTTGACTATTTGCTGCATCCATGCATTATATTGACATACCTATACGAAACCATTTTATAGGACACCTGCACCATTGCCAGGGTTTTGATATGCAGCACGAGCTCTATTCATGCTTACACACACACCCTGGTAATTGCCATGTCACCACACTAGATAACCTTTAATTTAAACCTTTTACTAATTGATACTTAAACTTGTGCTATTGCCTTTAATTCCTTAAAATGAAACCGTAGGATTGCTATTCATGTGCATGTACTTCATCATATTAATTGTTCATGCTTAATACATTAATCACACATCGCAACTTGATTATTGATACCATATGCATTCATTATCATTGATATATGCACTTATGAGGATTTCTTGAGATTTTATGATATTGCTGGATTTCGGGGGAAAGCCGCAAGATTTCTAAACTTATTATATTTTTTAAAATATGTAAATTGCGGTTTTATAGTGATGTAAGTGTCGTCCACCATGAGTTTGCTGTGGTTTTGGAAATCTGTGTCGAGGAGTGGAGGAACCGGCACGGGTACATGGTAGGCCCGGTAAGGTACCCCGGGGCAAGAGGAATGTGGTGTTGACGTTGAGCCTGGCACGGGATGGATTACCTACCGGTGACTGTTTGGGACGGAGGATATCCAGAGGATACCGACCGTGGCCGCTAGATGATGAGATATTGATATTTGAGATGGGTCAGCCGGACGGCTGAGGCCAGACATACATTTATGAGATTTGAGACAGCTTTTGGGTGTCGTTGCTGGACACCGGTTCTCGTCGATTCTTTGAGTATTATGCTGGCATTCTAAAAAAAGTTTCAAAAACAAAAAGAGATAAATGTTTCTTATATATACCCATTGAGACCTCAGATATTCATGTTGCATACATATTAGTACACTGATGTTGTATACACACCTGCTAGTGCATCCCGTCATACCTGTATTTTAGATGCTAGGATGCTTGTGTGCATGCATACGATAGCCTTTGTAGATGTTATTTATTACTCACGAGTTGGCAACTCACCCCCGTTGTGCCACAGTCTTTTGCAGGTCCGCTCCGTCAGTTCAGTAGCGGCGGGCGCACTTGTTCTTTTGCCTCTTTTGCCTGAGCTCGAGATTTGCTCATAGGTGGGTTATGTTATTATTTTTGTACCACCTTGTATATTCTTTGTATCTAGTGTACTCCATCTACTGTTTCTACCAGTATTATTGTACATTGACCTAGAAATGAGACTGTGAGGATTGTGGACTTTTATGCTGTATTTTGGGGTCGAGCTCACTTGAGTCGACATGATGTTTTCTTATGCTTTATTATGATTATTATGCTTGTTGTCATTTATATTGCGTGGGATTTGTGACCGCCTTGTGGCGAAGAGCTAGCTCCCGCTTGGGGATGCCCTATTTTGTTGGATTCATGTATATTTTTTTTGTTGTACCCATTTTGGGGGCCAGTATTTACAAAGGAGACTCTGCCGAAATTTTCGGAAAAATTGGTATTGTTTTTAAAAAGGGTTTTACATGACTTATTTGATAAACTTGCTTTCAAATGTTTGGGTTTTCTTCACTCTTTTGCTTAATTGGTTTTGTTTTCTGGGCTTTGGCTTACTTATTTTACGGACGTCTTTAGACGTTTCGTAAACTTAAGTGCCAGTCACGTTCCGTACCCTGCGGGTCGTGACATATAGAGAGACATAGAAAGAAACATCAAGGCGGATCCACTCACTGAGGCTATTCCTCGAACGCAATAGTTTCGCAAACGGGTTTTGTGAGACTGACTAGTAGAGGAGTTGGGTGTTCGGTATCACACGGGCTGTGAGTATGCGACATCGCAATAATTAGCCTTGAGTGCAAGTGGGAGATTGTTGGAGATAGTGCCCTCAGAGTCAATTATTAGATCACAGGCACGTGATTGCAATGATTGAGGGAGGACCTATCCCGGTAGGACAGTCTTACTCGAGATGATAGTATGCTATCTGGTTTATCTTTATCATCGTGTACTGCTTTAGGTGACCTGACATGTCGCTATTACACGTTGATAGAGCCCCTAGGATTCTTGCTTGACTGCCAGCAGTATGATGGCGATCATATACGTGAGAGCTGGTAGTCCATAAGCACATCCTTAAAAGGTCCCTAGTCGTGGGAGTTTCGAGACAGGGCATCGATTCTCCAGAGTAGACTAGTGTATACAGTCGAGACCCCGACGAGGGGCGGTGGCCGGTCTCATAAGCCACTGGTGTCAGTTGGTTCACCTAAGATGTATACAGGTGCTCATTGGGTTATGAGTACACCGGACAGGACTCGCCGGGAACATGCTAGTTGGTCTTATACCTGACGTCGGATAGCAGTTCCCTGGTGACATGTGTACAGGTTAGTTCATCGACCTGAGATCGTCATTTGTCTCGTGTGAGTTCCCACTGTACTTTGATTACTACCCTACCATGGCTCAAAGGAGTCGTGCAAACAGGTTTTAGTTGGATACAGTCCCGAGCCACATAGAGGTAGTGAGCGGATCTGCAGGGGTTCGTCTCTCCCGGTATTGGGGGTGAGGTCGCGCTGTGTCTAGGAGAGCCATTACGCAAAGCCCTCGGCCGAGGCAGGAGATTTACTGGTAGGTATTCCAGTAGTATCTCAGGGCGTTCTGGGCTACACTCCGACACGACTTGTACCGCTTTTGGGGGTCTGACTTTTACCAACCCCCTAGGCCCGACATGCGATGCTCATAGACTAACGGACCGGACTGTACGGATATTGTCACTGACAGGCTCAGTAGGGTGTCAGGATGAGTTCGCTCATTGACGTCCCCTTTGGTCAATAGCTGGTGGCCCGTCACGTATTGGCTAATACCTCTGACGTGCTAGTGGTTAAATCCACAGCCATAGAATTGACGAGTCTTTAGAGTCCACCACACTTACAGTTACTCAAGTTTCGGGCGAAACGCTGTAGAGGCCGTATGGAGATATGGCAGGGTCCGATCATATACGTGCGGTATTGCACGGATCAGGATCGGACAGTTTTGTACTAGTGGCCGTATAGATATATGGCAGGGTTCGATCTGATACGTGCGGTATTGCACGGATCAGGATCGAACGGATATTACTAGCCGGCTTTGGCTTGAGCCGGTCCTAGTTCAGTACAGTGTAGATTTTGTCTCATTGCATTTGTATCCGGACGGAATACAGATGCAGGTGTGTATGCACAGTATCGGGGTTTTCCTGTAATTTATTACGGGACCAGTTTTCTGGAGTTGTCAGTTTGCATTCCGTTCCGGCCGGTTTTCCTTTGTTCTTTCCCGGCCGGACTTTTCCGATGGAGGGGGTTATTTGCAAGTTTGCAAATAACATTTGTGGAGGGGGTCCTTTGTAATTGTGTGGCATCATGATGAGATTCCTTTTGCATCAACCTTTTTCATTTATGTTGATTAGAGTTGATTAGGAATTGATTTGAGTTTTGTTATCATGATGTTTTGATGTGGTCACCACTTGCTTTACACTACACTCACCTCCCTTCATGCTTCATATTCTTTCCTCCACCATTTTTCTAAGATGATAAGTTTTTTCATGGTTGAGAGAAAGAAAAATATGAGAGTTTTCATTCTTGAGAGTTTCATTTCTTGATCTCATTTTCATGCTAGAAAAATGCAAGCACCATTTTTCTAGTCTTGATTCCTCCATCATCTTCAAAGGCAACAAACCCCAAATGAGACAATAGCCTCTACACTACATATTCTACAGCATATCTTGAGCATGTCGAGTTGCCGGCTTCATGCCCGAGTTGCCTCGGTATTGAGGCGGGAGCCCGTAAAAGACGCAGGCGATGTGGTGCCCTTCCGGGGAGGAGGCGACGATGTGGAGGCAAGACTTTCCGCGGGATCTCGGGACGATGACGAGAAGACCGGAGGACTCGGATCACTCGGTATACTTCTCTTCCCATCTCTTGTTAGCTAGTAAAGGTTAATGGTTAACGATCCGGGTTTCATTGTCCGCGGTAGCGCCAGTTTCCAAGTAAGGAAAATTTTTGATTCCGCATTTTGGCCTCGGTAAGACGGCCAGGGCGCTGCCGTGGCGCAACACTAACATCAATATAAAGCTCGTACGGTAAATCGTCGTACGGCATCCCAATAGCTAGGTACGGGTCAATATCACATCCATCTCATCAGGTATCAGGTATCATTACCATCATATCACATTATCTCTGGTACAAATCTAAGTCTAGTACCATCGATACCATCTATATAAATATGAATGCGGGGTAAAACACATGCCCAAAGGCCCGCTAAAACTATCATGTCGCACCTCAATTACGAACTCTGTCATATCGCCGAATCTCACAGCCTCAAATCCCGTATATGAACACATAGTCCCATACCCATGTGTAGATATACACACCTCCAAATGCGCATAGATAGATGAAAGAATGCATGCAAGTATACGTGTACGTGTATGTGTGAGTGCAACCACTACTCTAGGGTTCGCACTATACCACACCAATACATCCTTATCATTGATAATTCCATTATTACCATCAATAATCTTAACAACACATAATAAGTATATGTATGTATACGTATTCGTATACATCACCACGGACTGCGGGGGTGCTATACGCCATCCACCCGACTTCTCCCCGTAGATATAAATCTACTCACCTGATCTTCGCTTGCCGAAATTGATGACGCCATGCTCCTTCGCCTCGGAATCCTTGCGAGGGTACCTAGAATAATAAACAGTCGCAATACGTATTAACATCGAGGCAGAAAACCGATACATCACACAGTGTGCTCATAGGTTGGAACCTATGGCCTAAACGTGCAAATCAATCAAACGACCCCTGTTGTTGATGTACGAACATCCGACAACCAAATACAAATCCAAATATCAAGAAAGTGCATTTTAAAATACGGAAAACATAGCCTAAAACACACCAAAATGCTTCCAGATTTTCCCCAGGTGACAATTAGCCAAAACTGCACATATGAGGGGTCTATTTTAGTGCAAAAGGAGCCCTGGAACAAAACTGGAACAATTCTACCCTACTCTGGCCGCAAATTGCGGCCAGAATGATTAAATCTGCGACCATGGGTTTGAATTAGGGGCTCGGGTCTTGGTGGTAGCTTCCTAGGTGCCTGCACGACTCACTGTCGGCTCAATTTAATTTTAGGGGTCTCGGGGTGATAGCAGATTCCTAAAAGCTTTACAGATTTCACAATATCTCCGATATCGGTTTTCTAAATCCGTATTCCGGGTTTCAAATCTCAGATTTGGGTCTCAATTCCATCACTAGGGTGTTTGTGCAGCCTCCACTAAGCTCAATTTCACACTACAACTCACAATTTCCTTAAACCCTAACTAGGTTTCCTTTAAGTCCACAACACCACCCGATATCGATTCAATTTTAACATAGGGGTATAAGTAATGCAAAAATCTAATCTAATGATCCAGAAATTACCTCATTTGGCAACTCAAGAAAATTCTTGAGTTGCTCAAAGTCCTCCAAATCCAATCTTGCTAGGTTCAATATGTAGCTAGTGAGCTTGGGAGCAAGTTTTGTGAAGTGGGAATGGGGTTTTGGTGAGGGAAATGAGAGGGATCTATGGAGTGAAGGGGAGGGAGATGAGGGAGGAGCAGGACCAGCAGCAGCTCTAAAGAAGGGGAGAGAGAAATGAGTGTGAGGAAATGATGGGTATGGTTCAAAAAAGTGAAGGTTGACTTGGTCTCTCTCTCTCTCATCATCACATACTTTTTCTTTCTTCTATTCTTTTCCTCCTCACTCGAATAGTGAATCCAAATGAACAACCATGGCAATAAAAATGTAACACAAGTGTAACAAGTGTGGAAAATGATATGTGCACATTTTTGCACAAAAATGCCAAAAAGCCGATTAGCGATTTTTAATCGCGGTTAGCACTAAATTAGCATATAACTAATCATAAAAACTTAAAAATAGCATAATTCCATAAAATACCCTATTTTAGAATTTTCCATAATTTTTCCCCATTTATTTGTATTTAATTATACCAGAATATTAAAATATTCATTAAAATAATATTAAATTATAAAAATTCCCGAAAATAATATTTTATTATTTTGGAAACGTTACAGAGACCCGGTCTCGACTCCTCGAGATGATCTCCCACTGGACCCTATAACCCGGTTACTTGTGCTCCCCGCCTTGGGTCTACCTAATGCGGAAAAGTAAATAATATACAACGGCGGTGACATCTTCCGCAACCTGGAAGTGCCCCAATAAAAGAATATTATATACAAATGAATTTTACATGAATGAAAAAGAAAAAACTCTCATCTCACATAAAACCCCCGGCTATTCAGACGCGACGATCCAATACAACATATCACAGCAACACATAATATCTCATATCATCAACGTAAGCAAGTATGCGTATCCCGATTGTCGTTGATGTATAGTAACGAAGCCGGCGATACACCACATACTACGCTTACGGTCACAGAAAAGAAAGTATAAAACTACAACAGTTGGAATCCGCAACCTCTTTAGACATCGCATGCCTAACCATATGAATTCCTTAGACATCGCATGCCTAACAATTATAAACCCCGCATTTTAGTCTCATTATCGAAAACTCTTTTCAATGTCAAGTCGGGGAATTCAACAAGATTCCCGATATTATGATCGAATGCTCGTCGCAAACTTTACTAGACGGCCGCACCCCCAGATGTCGTCGACGAAGTGCACTAAGGCGGAACACCGCTGCCGCGAGCACCCGAACGGATGCTTTCGGCGACGGGGTCCTCCTACAGTCACTTGGTCGGGGCTATGGGGCGTAGCTGTCTATTAAGTTTACCCGGCGAGTATCCGCGTACGCTACGTGATTGCGACGGACTTTTGATCACATCAAAATTCCGTAGCAACCGATCGACTGAGACTGAACTGCTAGATTTATAACATTCAAATTAGTTATCTCATAACTACATGTGGATTCCAAATATTGTATCACATTCCAGATAAATAGACAGTGTTAAACATTCCGATCGAATAATCAAACACCCAAGTTTTCCCCGATATATCTCAACACTTGAAATCAGTTTAAAAACATCCATCACATGCCACAGTACCAATGTTCCAGCCGTAGAAGGGTCAAGCCAACGCCTCACATGTGGCACGCCGTACTGCCCTAAACCCTAAGGTTCAAAAGGCAGTTCAAGACGGTCACATAATCAAGTTAAGGTTTGTTTTCTTCAAGAGGGTCCACCGCGTTACTTGCACGACTTAGAACGTTCTTAAACTCGAGAAAAAGTCCCACTTTTGAAAAAATTTCCGACAGGGGAAAAAGTGAGTTATTGATATCCGTTCGAACTTTTTAACAGTTTCTAAAATTATCCGGAAAAACTAAACAAAGTTAAATTATCCGATCGAATCAACGAGTCTCCAATACAACCCTAGAAAACTCAACACTTGAGTGGAATTAAAAAATTCACAGAAAAAATTGCCAAGAAAGGACCTAAGAATAAATAAGTGAAATTCCAGGGACTAAGTCCAAATTTTGGCCGCGGAACCGCCGCAAAAACCATGGTTTGGCCGCGGTTCCGCGGTCAAATTGTTGACTCAGAAATCCGTACTTCAAAGTAAGTCTTAGTTTTTCCTGCTTGTTTTTCTGAGCATTTTTAATTCAGAAAAAAAACACATTTTTGAAAAATGTACAGAGAAGGGTTCGTGTCGGGGTTTCCGGGTTCGATCGGACTTTAAACTTCGTCTAGACTTCGCCTAAAGCTCTAGCTTGGCTCTGATACCACTGTAGGGTTGCTATGCATGCGCACAAGGGTCTACGGGGCATCAACCATGCCCGATTAAAAAATTAGCCGTGCCGAACAACCCGAAGCCAGATCTTTAAACTAGAGATTTGGTGAAAACAAACATGCTAAACACTTTAACACTAAGTGAGAGGGATTACAACCTTTGTAGATCCGGTCCATCACTTCATATTCTCCGTGTTGAGGTCCCTTTGCTGCGATCATCGTGCTCCGGACTCTCGAGAAGTTCCACGAAGAGAAAGATGCAGTCTTGCTTCCGATCTTCGATACAAAGATGATCTACCTTGAAGTTTCAATAACACAAGCTAACACTCATAAAATGATGTGAACACCCTCATCTAAATGGCAAGGGTAGATGAGGATGATGAAGTAGTATTTTTGCTCTCTTTTATTTTCTCATTCTCACTCATTTTCATCACAAAGCAAAAAGCTAGAAAGCTTTTTGCTCAAAAGAAGAAGAAGGAAGAAGATGAACAATATGAATCATATCCTTTTGTGATGAATAATGATAGACTTGATAAGGTTAGAAATGCAACCATGGTTCAAATAACCATTGTAGAGAATTAACTAGGGTTAGGGTTTTGGGTTGAGTTAAAGAAATATCTTGCAAAATATCTTTTCTAAAACAAAAAAGAAAACCTTCTAGAAACTTCTAGAAATGATTAACCCTAACCATGTTTAATCTCCACTAAACATGTTGCATTAATAACCATATCATGTTACAATATTATATATCACATATATAATATTTATTGTAACAAAATAAAATAATACAATTAACATATATCGCATATATATCAATGTATTACCCGAGTGAGAAAAAGAATCTTTAAGTGAGCTAATATTAGATAATGTAATTTAATATATCATATATATTATTATACATTAAATTATCGAATCAACACTTGATCCGACAATCCGGCTATATCGCATATAACCGACTAATATTTATCCGTACCGATTCATCGAATCAACACTTGATCCGATGACGCGGCTGATATCAAATATCGTGAGAATAGAATACGGTATCTCATATCGTATTATCCTCGGTCCCTCACATATCACATATGTGCTCCTACTCCGTTTTGCCTGATCCAAGAAACCTCTGTGTAGGAATCTAAAGAATCGTCAATACGCCGGCAGTAGGTGATGATCATACCAAACCCCCACAAGCGGTCAGCTAAACATAACAGCTACCCAGGTATTGAGCGCTCAGAAGATCAACAAGCAAGCCTGTACATTCTCCTGTGAATCCAAACAGTAACACTCCCGTACAGTCCGGTCTCGTCGTCTGATATGTCGCATATCTCGCCTAGGGGTGGTAAACGTCAGACCCCAGTAGCTTGATAAGTCATGTCGATTTGAGGTCTATAACAGTTCGAGAAACTACTGATAACACTTACCAGTAAATCTCAGCAACCCTGGCCAGGGATTTCCGGTTATAACTAATCGAACACGGCGCAACATCAACTCCCTATACCGGGAGAGACGAATCCCCTCCTATCGCTCATTGCCTCCATGTGATTCGGGACTGTACCTAAAAGCCACATTTTGCACGCCCTCTTGGACGTGGAATGATGGAAATCAAAGCACAGTAGGAATTACACAAGACTCTATGACGATCTCGGGTCAACAGACTACTCTGTACCAGTGTCACCGGAGAACTGCCATCTAACGTTAGGTATAATACCATCTGGGAGTTCTCGGCGAGTCCGTCTAGTGTACCCAGTCTCTACTGAGCACCCGTACACCATCCTTGATGTCAAACACCGATGGATATGGGATCATCCATCGCCCATCATATGGGTCAAGATGCGTATACGCTAGTCTACTCTGGTGTATCGATGCCCTGTCTCGATACACCATCGACTAGGAACAGTTATAGGATGTACTCGTCGACTACCGTGGCCCCACTAGTATGATCTCATCATAGTCCCAGTAGTCGAGTACATATCCTAAGGGCTTTATCAACATGTAACATAGAGACAATCAGAGTACATGTTAAGATAAAGTACAACCAGATAGCGTACTATCATGTCGATCAAGAAAGTCCTCCCTATATATGTCCAAGCATCCATTACAATATACATCGTATGTACACTAATGGCTTCTAGGCCATACATATAACTAACACAAATGTCTCGCGCTTGCATCGATGGATAACACACATCAAAAGCAGCACGAGAATATGGACGTTCACGCCATATTCCTCCATACAAAGGAGTTGTATGGAGAGCAATCCCGCGTATTACGATACGAAGCATCAAGGAAACTGTTTCAGATGCGAATGGCCCCTGGCACAACAGTAGGAGACCATGTTCTGAAGATGATAGCTCTCATAGAAGAGCTTGAGGACCTTGGATGGACGATGGACAATGAACAATATACGGATATTATTCTATAGTCCCTCCCCTCCACCTTTGCTCAATTTATAGTTAACTTCAACATGCACAACATGGAGAAGGAACTACCTGAACTCCTTAATATGTTAAGGAGTGCAGAGAGCACACTGAAATCAGTGAAAACTCCCGTTTTGAGTGTTGGGCAATCTTCCTCTTCTCGCCCAAAGGCTAAGGCCAAGGAAAAGATGAAGAAGAAGCCCACCAAGCCTAGGGGTGGAGTTAAAAAGGTTAAGGGGAATGACAAGTCCAAAGCTGGAGAATCGGGGAAAGGGGAATGTTATCACTGCCACAAAACAGGACATTGGAAGCGTAACTGCACGGAGTACTTAAATCTCAAGAAGAAGCATGGGGATGCTTCCGCTTCAGGTGTGTTTGTGACAGAAAACTGTTTTTCAATAAACTCTGCTTCCTGGGTATTAGATACCGGTTCAGGTTCTCACATTTGCAATTCTATGCAGGGGCTGAGAAATAGCAAGGTTTTGAAGACAGGTGACCATACTCTCCGCGTTGGAAATGGTTCCAATGTACATACAGTTGCAGTGGGAGAGTATCATTTGGGGTTTCCGTCTGGGTGTATATTGGTTTTGAACCCATGTTATTTTGTACCTAGTATGCTTTGTAATATAATATCTGTTTCTTTGTTAGACAATGAAGGATATAATTTTGTATTGCAGAATAATGTTATGAACATTCACCTGAATCAAATATTGGTTGGGTATGGTATGCTTAATAACGGGATATATGTTCTAAATCAACACACAGTTTTCAGCATACAACACACTAATAAAAGAAAACTTTCAGAAATAAATGAAGCTTTTCTTTGGCACTGTAGACTTGGTCATATTAACGAAACAAGACTAAACAAGTTACACAAAGAGGGATATTTAAACCCTTTTGAATATAAATCTTATGCGACTTTCCAGTCTTGTATCAAGGGTAAAATGACCAAAACTCCGTTTACCGGACACGGAGAAAGAGCTACTGAGCTCCTAGGCCTCATACATAGTGATGTATGTGGGCCAATGTCTACACAGGCTAGAGGCGGTTTTTCATACTTCATTACTTTCACTGACGATTTCTCAAGATTCGGTCATGTATTTTTATTATAGCACAAATCTGAAGCTTTCGAGAAATTTACTGAATATAAACTCGAAGTAGAAAAACAAACCGGCTTGAGTATCAAAATGCTTCGATCAGATCGAGGTGGGGAGTACCTCAGTACAGAATTTGCAAACTTCCTAAAAGAGAATGGGATTCTCTCTCAGCTCACTCCTCCTTACACACCACAGCACAACGGTGTGTCTAAACGACGGAATCGGACCCTAATAGATATGGTCCGATCCATGATGAGTGATGCTGAGTTACCCGTCTCATTTTGGGGGCATGCATTGGAGACTGCAGCGTTTCTACTGAACAGGGTCCCAACCAAAACTTTGTCTACCACACCATATGAGATATGGCATGGGAAGAGACCATCTCTTAAGAGAATTAAGATTTGGGGTTGCCCGGCCTATGTTAAAAAGCAGAATCCGGACAAACTCGAGACACGGTCGGTCATGTGTAATTTTGTGGGGTATCCAAAGAATTCTTATGGATATCTATTCTACCACAAGGAGGAACAAAAGGTGTTTGTTTCTCAGTATGCCACATTCTTAGAAAAAGAGTTTTTCACAGATAAAGTTGATGGCAATGTGTTGGATCTAGAAGAGGTTCTAGAGACACAAACTATAAATGACGACTTAGTTGAACCGGCTGTTACAATAGAAACTGAGGAACCTCGACCACTCCGTAGGTCTGGTAGGACTTCTCGCCCGCCGGAGAGGTACTACGGTTTCCTCATTGATGGTGACAGAGAAGACTGCATCATGGTGGATGATGATCCTACCAGCTTTCAGCAAGCTATCACGAGTGGAGACTCTGTGAAGTGGCTGGATGCCATGAGATCCGAAATGGAGTCTATGTACACCAACAAAGTATGGACTTTGGATGTTGTACCTCCTGGGGTAAAACCTGTGGGGTGCAAATGGATCTTTAAAAGAAAGATTGGTGTAGATGGGCAGGTAGAGACCTATAAGGCAAGACTTGTGGCGAAGGGTTTTCGTCAAAGACCAGGTTTGGACTATGACGAGACTTTTTCTCCCGTAGCCATACTTAAATCCATTCGGATCCTACTTGCTATTGTTGCTCACTACGACTATGAAATCTGGCAGATAGATGTTAAAACGGCATTTCTAAATGGAGATTTAGAAGAATGCGTTTATATGGATCAGCCAGAGGGCTTCATTGACAGTGGGAGCAGCGGGAAAGCATGTAGATTGCTTAAATCCATATATGGGTTAAACCAGGCATCACGGAGTTGGAACATCTGTTTCGATGATGTTATCAAAGAGTTTGATTTCATCAAAAATCCAGATGAACCTTGTGTTTATAAGAAGGCTGTAGGGAGAGCTGTCACATTCCTCGTATTGTACGTGGATGACATTCTTCTGATAGGAAATGATATTCCTATGCTACAGTCGGTCAAATCTTTCTTATCACTAAGGTTCTCTATGAAGGACCTGGGTGATGCCACATACATTCTGGGCATTAGGATCTATAGGGATAGATCCAAGAGATTATTGGGACTGTCCCAAACCAGGTACATCAACACCATCCTAAAAAGGTTTAGTATGGAAGACTCCAAGCGGGGTGTCTTACCCGCTTGCCATGGGGTCACTCTCTCTAAGGACTCTTGCCCAAAGACTGATGAAGAGAGAGCTCGCATAAGCATTATACCCTATGCTTCGGCAGTAGGATCTATAATGTATGCGATGTTATGTACACGCCAAGATGTAGCTTATGCACTTAATGTTATAAGCAGGTATCAATCCAACCCAGGGGAGAATCACTGGATAGCTGTGAAGAACATTCTTAAGTACTTGCGAAGGACTAAAGAATTGTTCTTGGTGTATGGTTATGGAGATCTCCAAATGGAGGCCTTTACCGATTCGAGCTTCCAGAGCGATAAGGACGACAACAAATCTATCTCCGGGTTTGTATTTACCCTCAATGGAGGGGCGGTAAGTTGGAAGAGTTCCAAACAGGATACCGTTGCAGACTCTACGATGGAGGCTGAGTACATTGCTGCGAATGATGCCGCCAAGGAAGCCGTATGGATGAAGAAGTTCGTCTCGGAGCTAGGAGTAGTTCCAACCATTATTGATCCAATACCATTGTATTGTGATAATAATGGGGCTATGGCGTTAGCCAAGGAGCCTAGGTCCCATCAGCGGTCCAGACACATCCTGAGGTGCTTTCATTTGATCCGGGAGATTGTAGATCGCCGCGAGATCGAGATTAGGAGAGTAGACACAAAGAATAACACCGCGGATCCACTCACCAAGGCCCTCCCTCAGCCGCAGCATGAGCGACTTTTTGAGATATTGGGTATGAGATACGCCAAAAACTGGCCTTAGTCCAAGTCGGAGATTGTTGGATATATGTATGCCCTAGAGGCCATTATATGATAGTGGATGTATTTATACATGTAAATATATATATATATATATATATATATATATATATTCAGTATACATTCTTGCTCGACATGATAGTATGCTATCTGGTTCTTCTTTATCTGACATGTTGATTTGATCTTGCTTTTATTCATTCACACATGTTGATAAAGCCCTGAGGATATAGGCTTGACTACTGTGATTATGATAGAGATCATACTAGTGGGACATCTGTAGATTATAAGCATATCCTGGAATGTCCCTAATCGTAGGTGTATCGAGACGGGGCATCGATATACCAGAGTAGACTAGCGTATATGATACTAGACCCATATGATGGGAGATGGATGTTCCCACATGCATCAATGTTTGACATCGAGATCGTATACGGGTGCTCAGTGGTGACTGGGTACACTGGACGGACTCACCGAGAACTCCTATATGGAATTATATCTATCGTCGGATAGCAGTTCTCAGGTGACACTGGTGCAGGTTAGTCTGTAGACCCGAGATCGTCATAGAGTCTTGTGTGTTCTCCCACTGTACTTTGATTACCACCCTACCACGGCTCTACTGAGTCATGCAAACAGGTGGCCGTTGGGTAGAGTCCCGAGACACACGAAGGCGATGAGCAATAGGAGGGGTTTCGTCTCTCCCGGTATTGGGAGTTGATGCTGTGCTGTGCTCGATTGGCTATATCAGTAAGTCCCTGGCCAGGGCTGTTGAGATTTACTGATAAGTGTTATCAGTAGTTTCTCGATCTGTTATAGACCATTCATCGGCACGACTTATTGAGTTATTGGGGTCGACGTTACCATCCCTAGACTTGATATGCAACATATCTGACGAAGAGACCGGACTGTACGGTAGTGTTGCCGGTTGGCTCGACGGGAGTTGTGACAGGTTCGCTTGTTTTCTTCTGATCGCTCAATATCCGGGTGGCCGTTACGTTTAGCTGACCGCTTGCGGCTTGGGGGTGCTTGATATGATCATCACCCACTGCCGGCGTATTGACGAGTCTTAGAGTCCCACAATGGAGTTGCCTAGTCCAGGCGAAACGATGTGGTGCGCATTTGAGATATGCGCGTGGACCCGGTTAAAATGCGCGTATGAGATACCGTATATTAATCGGGCGGTTTGCTTTTGGTCGGGTCGTATGCGATATGACCGGTTTGCTAAATCAAGTGTTGATTTATCAATGACCATTAGTTTCTCACTTTAAACCCTTTCTTGTCTTTTTGTTGTATGCATGCATGTATGCATTCATTCTCATTCATGCACATAGGATGTGCATGCACACATACATGCATACATAATCTATCATGGTTGTTGATATAGTGGATGGTGGCAATATAAGACTCACACCATATATAAATATATATATATATATATATATATATATATTATTTTTTGGAAAAGAAAAATGGAAATGGAAATTGTTATCATGGTTTAATATTTTATTCTTGCACTAACCCTTTGGTTAACCATGATTCATTTTCTATGGCCATTTTTGTTCCAAACTAAAATATCTAGATATTTTATAACTATGTTTAAGAATGAGGAAGTGAAAATATATATATTTTCATTTCTCATTTTTATTCACAAGTTTATCATTATCTTGAGCTCTTTACAAGCCATCATCTTCTTCCTCCTTTTTCTCTTGCTCTCTAGTTTTCTCAAGTGAGCAAAAGAGTCACCAAGTTAGGATTTTGAAGTGAGAAAACAAACCACATCACCATTCTACACTAGTCTTGCCCATTAGTGTAGAGTGTTAGCTTCCATTTCTTCTCTTGATCTAGTGGAGCTTCAAGCTTGGACAAAGAGGACTCCGGGTGGATCGTCGTGGACCCAGAGGATCTCAAGCGAACCTTTTTCCAACCCTCAAGTAGCCAAGGAGTCTAGCGTAGGGAGCTACAAAGGTTGTACTCTCAAAACCCTAGATTTTACTACTTGTGTTTGTGTTGCCCTAAATTTTCTAGCATGATCCTTGAGATAGTTTCTTTAGAACCATATAAATTTAAAATATGGCATGTGTGTTGCCTCCAAACCCTTGTAGTGGTGCTGTAGGAAACCTTTCATTTCTAGTGAGGAAGAAGAAGAGGAGCTAGCATGAGAGCTCACTTGAGGAAAGAGAAAGTATTCTTACAAATGATAATCCCCAATGAAAATATGATGGCTACCTTGACTTGACAACTCTCATGTCATGAAAATATCTCACCTAAAAATATCTAGTGCCACAAAATATCTAGTCAAAGAGTCAAACCAAGTCAAGTGGTCAAACCAAGTCAAGTTGTCAATCCAAGTAGCCATGCCACATTTATCATTTACAAAAATAACAAATACTTTCCTCCACCTCATAATTGTTTTAATCAAGTCCATGGTCAAAACCCTAATGAGGTGTCTCCTTCTATGCCCCTCTCATCCGTGCATACACACCCGCATCCGCATTCCAAAGAATACGAATACAAAGAGACGAAACTGATCCATCAATATAATACTAGGATCCAGCTTAAACCAAAGCCCACTAGTATTATCCACCCGAACATCATACGCGCAAAACTGTACGCAAATGATCGTAGCTCTGCCGTAAAACCATACGGCCTCAACACCTTTTGCCCAGTGCAGGGAAACTCTCTGTGTGGGACTCTAAAGACTCGACACTACGCTGGCAGTGGGTTTAACCACAGGCCGCAAGCGGTACTAGCTGTACGTAACGGTCCCCAGGTTGATGTCGATAAGAAGGTCGATGAGGAAAACCCATGCGAACTCTTACTGAGTCTGAATGTGACAATCTCCGTACAATCCGATTTGTTCGTCTAAGAGTATCGCATATCGGGCCTAGAGGGTGGTAAACGTCAGACCCCTAATAGCGGTATAAGTCATGTCGAAGTGTAGCCCAGAACACCCTGAGAAACTACTGGAATACCTACCAGTAAATCTCACTTGCCCTGGCCAGGGACTTTGTGTAATGGCTCTCCAAACACAGCGCGATATCAACCCCCAATACCGGGAGAGACGAATCCTATCTAACCGCTACTGCCTCCAAGTGCTTCGGGACTACACCCAACTACTACCTGTTTGCACGACTCCTTTGAGCCGTGGTAGCGTAGTAATCAAAGTACAGTGGGAACACACTTGAGGCGAAGTAGCATTGTCAAGTCGATGGACTAAGCTGTACCCATGTCACCTGGGAACTGCTACCTGACGATAAGTATAATACCAACCAACAGTTCCCGATGAGTCATGTTTAGTGTACTCATAACCTAACGAGCACTTGCATACTATCTCCAGTATGACATACTAATGGCTGTGGGACAGACCATCTCCCCTGCTGGTATGAGAAGCGTATACTAGTTAGTCTACTCCGGAGTATCGATGCCCCGTCTCGATAATCCTACGACTAGGGACCTGTATAAGGATATTCTTGTAGATTACCCAGCCCCCACTAGTGTGACTGCCATCACAACGCTAGTAATCAAGCAAAGGTCCTAAGGGCTCCACAAATATGTATAGGTGATATGCTAAAAGAAACACATGCACATATTGAAGTAAAAACAAACCAAGTAGCATACTACCATTTTGAGCAAGACTGTCAATACAACTGTGAATATCCCAAGCTTCCATTAAGTAATATACAAACCAGTATGATACAATAATGGCCTCTAGGGCATATACACTAACACATTTAATCGAGCTCCCGCGCATATCACATATGCACCCCACATCTTTTCTCCTAAGCTAGGAGACCCCTTTGTGGGACTCTAAGACTCGTCAATACGCTTGCAGTAGGCAGTGATCACATCACATGCCCACAAACCGTCAGTGGCACAAGCTGTACGTAACGACTCCCAGGTATTGAGTGATCAGAAGAAACATAAGCAAACCTGCTAAAACTCCCATCATGCCAACTGGCAAAACTCAGCCTACGGTACGGTCTCTTCATCATATATGTTGCATATCAAGTCTAGGGATGGTATCGTCGACCCCAATAACTCAATAAGTTATGTCGTTATATAGCTCATAACAGATTGAGAAACTACTGATAACACTTATCAGTAAATCTCAGCAGCCCTGGCCAGGGACTTCCTGTTATAGCCAATCGTACATGGTGCAACATCAACCCCCAATACCGGGAGAGAAGAAACTCCTCATATCGCTCATTGCCTCCATGTGCCTCAGGACGGTACCCAAAATCCACCAGTTTGCACGATTAAGTAGAGCCGTGGTAGGGTGGAGATCAAAGTACAGTGGGAGGCACACAAGACTCTTTGACGATCTCGGGTCTACAGACTAACCTGTACCAGTGTCACCTGAGAACTACTATCTGATGATAGATATAATACCACATATGAGTTCTCGGCGAGTCCGTTCAGTTTACCCAGTCTCCACTGAGCACCCGTATACAATCTTTGGTGTCACCACACCAATAGATATGTGTCACGACCCGAAGTACAGAACATGACCGGCACTTAGACTACGAACGTCTCAAGGCGTACGTATGCTAAGTAAGCCGAAACCCAGAAATCCAAACCAAGAGAAGTAGTAGAGAATAGGAAGAACCATATCAAATCAACCTGTATGCATATAATATACAACGCCTAAAGGCGAGGATCACAACAGAAATGAAACTCAACCAGCAAGAACCCATCGAAATATAACACGCGACTCTAAGGTCGAAAGAATAACATCACTGGTCTCTATCTCAAAAATAAATACATGTTTGGTTGATGGAAATTCTAGATACAACTGAAATATAATATACAAGGTATAATGATGGGTAAGATACAATAAACCCACCTCTAGCAAGTCACCCGAAAGGTACAGTGCCCGCAAAGCCGTAATGAATCCTGTACGGCAACAGCTGCATGAAACTGGGGCACAACGGGGGTGAGTTGCCAACTCGTGAGTAGAAAAAGATCTACGAACAGAAAATCGCATGTATGACGCAATCCTAGGTCATACGATCAATATATAAATAATCCTCAAGTATATAACCAGCAATCTCTAACCAGGTCTAGGGTAAATATCTAACCCAAGTGTAAGCGCATGTGCCTGTATCAGTACATCAGGTGGCAATATATCATATGCATGATGTATGAATGCATGAAACAGAATGCATGTACTGAAGAAAACTGCTGTCATAATTTGTGAGATTTCTGTATTTTTAAAAATGAGGTATCATAAATGAAATCAGCATAAACGGTGCCTAGCATCGGCACAAAACATAAGTCTCAGTATCTCGATACCTCTGTATCACAATCTCTGTACCTCAATGTCTCGAAATCTCAATGTCTCAATCACAAAATCTAGGGCGCCGTCAGTCCAGATTGGCCCCTACCATCCATCTCATGACTACGACGGTATCCTCCGGATATCCAACGTGTCGATCGCATTTCGACTGACCCAATAACCGGGAATTCTCGCTTCCGTCAGCCAAATCCTCCACGTCCGCGGGTAAAATCACCGGTAGGTAGTGCTCCCCTGCACAGGCTCAACGCCATCATCTGCGATCTTCTTGCCCCGGGGTACCGCACCGGGTCCACCATGTACCCACAATCGGTCTCATCCGCCTCCTCGATTCGGGTTTCACATGTCACTCTCAGCACCGAGAAAACACACGGTGAACGCACTGAAATATCATATCAAGGGTAACCGGGTTTTTAAAACATTTACATAATCTCTTTGAAATACCCACGGTTCCCAAATCCAGAAATAACATAGAAACAACATATCTCAATGCGTATAATCAGGAAGCATGATGTATGTGACAAATAAATGGAATGCAAGTGTAACAGCATGTCCTGCAACATGGAATAATAGTATGCACATACAAGGGTCATATCCTGATGCAATAATACTACTGTGTAGTGACATGGCAATTACCGATGAAGATGTGTGTGAGCTGGCAAGTAAGTGTATGTGGAACATACGCATCATCGGTAATGGTGCTGGTGTCCTAGCAACATGATATCAATAATAGAATATGAATCATAACAGTATACGATGCAGAGCAACAATAATAATATGCGGGAGCTGAAATACTGAACACCATGATCGCTAAACTGCATCTAACATCATAAAGGTCATATAGCTACACTACTACAAGGCTGAGCTAAAGCTAGTAGTAGGTAAGGGAAACCGCCTAACCTCTGAGTCAATACATATATATATATATATACACATATATAGTCGGTGATCCCGCCTCGATCATATCACATCCGACACCGTATCCCTATAATCGGTTATTCCCAAGTCAAATAGGCGGATCAAACATCAAAATATAGCTCGTACGTAAATCCGTCGTACGGCCTCCCCAATCTGGGTACGGGTCAATATCACATTTGTCATATCATTCATCTGGTATTCTCTTTATCAATATCGTATCTGGGTACTGACCTATGTCTAGTACAATACTAACATCATTACTACAATCAAGATCTAACTACTGGTCGACAATCCCGTATAAATCGATATCATCAGCACATATCATCTCAAGGAGTATACCCCGCCCAAGGCGGCCTATTATAAATATCCTGTCATATCATATCATATCATATCATATCTCGTATCATAATCACATGTCGATCATTTACATATTTATGTCACTATTCCTATGGCATCATTATCCCAAAATCCGCTAAGGCATCAAGACTTATCTCGAATATGAATTTTACCATATCACCGATATCATAATCCCGGATCAAACTCATCGACTCATCTCAATCCCATGTATCATCCTCAAATCCGTAATAAACACATAGCCTCATACCCAAGTGAACACATGTCCATAACGAATCCCATAAGCATATATGAAGTGAGGATGTATGCAAGTATGTATATGTGTGCATGTATGTGTAGTGCACCCACTACCCTATGGTTTCGTAACTTTCCACCAATCCAATATACCAATATCCATTTAACATCAATAATTAATCCCAACAATAAATAATTAATTGTTGGTGTGTATACGCATCCGTATACATCACCACGGACTGCGGGGGTGCTATACGCCATCCACCCGACTTCTCCCCGTAGATATAAATCTACTCACCTAGTTATGTGGGCCGGTGCCGATGTCGCCGTTTGCATCTCCAAAGCCTCGACGTCATGTGAGTACCTACAAGAATATCACAAGATAAAACTCATGAAAACCATGTCGGAAACCAAAATGGTGCACACTACGCCCATAGGTAAAAACCTATGACCTTGTGTGCAAAAACAGCCGATATCCGCTGTCGTTGACGTCCAAACGCCACCCGACAGAAACGAATCACCAAATATCAAAATCCATACGAAAACGAGTCGTAAATCATACGCCAACTCATGAAAATGAACCCAGATTTTACCCTAACTGGAAACAGTCAAAACTAGACATGTCGGGGGTCAATTTTACATGAAAAAGGGCTGTGCACGCAAAACGAGGCAGTTTTATACTGCTCTGGCCGCAAATTGCGGCCAGGAGGATTAAATTTGCGGCCGGGGTTGTGAGGTGGTGGCTAGGGCTTTGGGTAGGGGTTCCAGGGTGCCTGCACAGCTCTCTGCCAAGTCAATTTTTCTCTAGGAGGCCTCGGGTGAAAGCAGATCTCAGAAAGGTCTCAAAATCGACAAAAACGCTAAAATACGCCAAGTCGAATAACTCCGATAACTAACTAGAGATCTGGGGTTATATTGGTTACAATGGTCTCAAAAACATCTAATAAAGTTATACTAACGATCAAAACCAATACTAGGTCAAGTTTCACTCAAATTTGCCTAAACTAGCACAATGTCACAAATAAACAGTAACTTGAGATATTTAACCAGAACTGAGCAAGAACTGAGTTGGGATGCGAGATTATACCTCCAGAGGGTCCTAGAATGTAGGAGAAGGGAAGATGAGGGAGGAAGGAGTGGGTTGGTGTTGCTGGAATGCCCTGGTTGAAGTTGCTGTTGCAACAGTGTTGTTGCTGCTTCAGTGGCTGTTGCTGCTTGCAAATTCCTTTTTGTTTTTCCTTTGCTGTTGTAGCAGTTGCACTGGTGTTGCGTTGTTGTGGTTTTGGTGTTGTGAAGGGTTGTTGTAGCTGTGGTAGCTGATGGAGCAGCTGAGGTGGGGAAATTTGGGGCTGAAGCTGTTTTCACAGCAGTGCCGATGCTGCATCTGCTGCTTGCAAATCCATTTTCTTATGGCTGAAAATGTGTTGATAAGGGGGGTGTGGTGTAGGGTGCAGCTGGTGTAGAGCAGGTTTGGGGCTAAGGTGTCATATCAGCTGCTGTTGCAGCAGTTGATGTGACTGTTGCTTTCAGCAGCTGATGCTGACTTCCTGGGCTGAAGCTGCTGATGTATGATAGGTGTGGGGCTGATGGTGGTTGAACTGATGGTGTAGGTGTTGGGCTAAGGGGGTTAGGAGCTGGTGTAGCTGATGTTGCAGCTTGTAGGGTGGCTGGTGTGTTGATATAGGCTGATGTAGCTGCTGATGCAAATGGGGCTGAAGTTATGTGTTGGGCTGTTGTATTGAGTGGTGTAGCAGTTGCTGATGCTGCCTTAGCTGGTGTATCATGGTGTGGTGTTGTGTTATGGGGAGAGAGGTGAGAGAGATAAGTAAAAGATTTGAAATGAAAAGAGATTGTGACACAACCTATAGCCACCTCTCTCTCTCTCTAGTCACAAGTCAACCCCATCCTAATCACCCTAACCAAAACCAAACTACTAATTAACCCAATTAACCTAATCAATGGTTCAACCCACCATGGTCATCTAAACATGGTCCAATCCTAGGCCACCAAGACCAAAACAAGAAACAAGTGTAACAGGTGTGGAAAATGTTATGTGCACAATTGCACAAAAGCCGAAAATCCACTTCGCGATTTTTAACCAAAATAACAGTAATATCCAACATAAAAACTGCAAATGACATTTACACAAAATAAGCTATTTTAGAATTTCCATAAGTTTTTCCCAAAAAATTTCCCCATTTATCGGTATTTAATTATACCGACTATTAAATATTCATTAAAAATTAATATTAAATTATGAAATTTCCCAAAAATAATATTTTATTTTTTTGAAATGTTACAATATGGGATCATCCATCGCCCATCATATGGGACAAGTAACGTATACGCTAGTCTACTCTGGTAATATCGATGCCCAGTCTCGATACACCCATGACTAGGAACATTTTAAGGATATGCTGATAAACTACACATGTCCTACTAGTATGATCCGCATCATAATCTTAGTAGTCAAGCATATCCTAAGGGCTATATCAACATGTACCAAATGAATGAAAGTATGATCAAATGAACATGTCAAGATAAAAGTGCAACCAGATAGCATACTATCATGTCGAGCAAGAATATCCCCTGAATATATATATTTATACACACATACCGGTACATACACTATCATATAATGGCCTCTAGGGCATACATATATCCAACAATCTCCCACTTGCACTAAAGCCAATTATTGGCATATCGCATACCCAACATCTCAAAAAGTCGCTCATGCTGCGGCAGAGGGGGGGTATTAGTGAGTAGATCCGCGGTGTTATCTTTTGTATCTACTCTCCGAATCACGATCTCGCGGCGATCAACTATCTCCCGGATCAGATGATATCGCCTGAGGATGTGTCAGGATCGCTGATGGGACCTGGGCTCTTTGGCTAATGCCATATCCCCATTATTATCACAATACAATGGTATTGGATTAATAATGGTCGGAATTACTCTTAGCTCCGAAATGAACTTCCTCATCCAGACGGCTTCCTTGGCAGCATCATTTGTAGTAATATACTTAGCTTCAATCGTGGAGTCTGCAACGATATCCTGTTTGGAACTCTTCCAACACACCGCCCCTTCATTGAGGGTAAAGACAAACCCTGAGATAGATTTGCTGTCATCCTTATCACTCTGGAAGCTCGAATCGGTAAAGGCCTCCATTTGGAGATCTCCGTTACCATACACCAAGAACATTTCTTTAGTCCTTCGCAAGTACTTAAGAATGTTCTTCACAGCTGTCCAGTGATTCTCCCCTGGGTTGGATTGATACCTGCTTACTACACCCAGTGCATAAGCCACATCAGGGCGTGTACATAACATCGCATACATTATAGATCCTGCAGCAGAAGCATAGGGTATAATGCTCATGCGAGCTCTCTCTTCATCAGTCTTTGGGCAAAAGTCCTTGGAGAGAGTGACTCCAGGACTAGCGGGTAAGGAATCCCGCTTGGAGTCTTCCATACTAAATATCTTTAGGATGGTGTTAATGTACCTGGTTTGGGACAATCCCAATAACCTTTTAGATCTATCCCTATAGATATTCATACCCAATATGTATGAGGCATCACCCAGGTCCTTCATGGAGAACCTCTGTGATAAGAACAGTTTGACCGATTGTAGCATAGGAACGTCGTTTCCTATCAGAAGAATATCATCACGTACAATACGAGGAATGTGACAGCACTTCCTACAATCTTCTTATAAACACAAGGTTCATCTGGATTTTTAACGAAATCAAACTCTTTGATAACATCATCAAAACAGATGTTCCAACTCCGTGATGCCTGCTTTAATCCATAAATGGATTAAAGCAACCTACATGCTTTCCCACTGCTCCCACTATCGATGAAGCTCTCTGGCTAATCCATATAAACACACTCTTCTAAATCACCATTTAGAAAAGCAGTTTTAACGTCCATCTGCCAGATTTCATAGTCGTAGTGAGAAGCAATAGAAAGTAGGATCCGAATGGATTTAAGCATGGCTACAGGAGAAAAGGTTCCGTCATAGTCCAGTCCTGGTCTTTGCCGAAATCCTTTCGCCACAAGTCTTGCCTTATAGGTCTCTACCTACCCATCTACACCAATCTTTCTCTTAAAGATCCATTTGCACCCTACGGGTTTTACCCCAGAGGGTACAACATCCAAAGTCCATATTTTGTTGGTGTACATAGACTCCATTTTGGATCTCATGGCATCCAGCCACATCACAGTGTCACCACTCGTGATAGCTTGCTGAAAACTGGTAGGGTCATCATCATCCATGATGCAATATTCTCCATCACCATCAACGAGGAAACCATAGTACCTCTCCAGTGGACGAGAAGTCCTACCAGATCTACGGAGTGGCTGAGGTTCATTAGGTTCTGTTGCAACTTCGGGTTCAACCAAGTCGTCATTTGTAACTTGTGTCTCTAGAACCTCTTCTAGATCTACCACATTGCCATCAGCATCATTTGGAAAAATCTCGTTTTCTAAAAACGTGGCATTACGAGAAACAAACACCCTTTGTTCCTCCTTGTGGTAGAAAAGATATCCATATGAATCTTTTGGATATCCCACAAGTACACGCTTGACCGATCGTGTCTCGAGTTTGTCCGGATTCTACTTTTTGACAAAATCCGGACAACCCCAAATCTTAACTCGCTTAAGAGATGGTCTCTTCCCATACCATATCTCATATGAAGTAGTAGACAAGGTCTTGGTTGGAACCCTGTTCAACAGAAAATCTACAGTCTCCAATGCATGCCCCCTAAAGGAGAGAGGCAACTCAGCATCACTCATCATGGATCGCACCATATCCAATAGGGTTCGATTCCGCCGCTCTGACACACCGTTACGCTGTGGTGTGTAAGGGGGAGTGAGCTGAGAGAGAATCCCATTCTTTTTTAGGAAGTTCGAAAACTCTGTACTAAGATACTCTCCACCTCAATCTGATCGATGTATTTTGATTCTCATTCCAGTTTGTTTTTCTACTTCAAGTTTGTACTCCTTGAATTTCTCGAAAGCTTCAGAATTATGCTTTATTAAAAACACATGACCGAATCTTGAGAAATCATCAGTAAAAGTTATAAAGTAAGAAAAACCGCCTTTCGCATGTGTAGACATTGGCCCACATACATCACTATGTATGAGGCCCAAAAGCTCAGTAGTTCTTTCTCCGTGTTCAGTAAACGGAGTTTTAGTCATTTTCCCTTTGATACAAAACTGACAAGTCGCATAAGATTTATACTCAAAAGAATTTAAATATCCATCTTTGTGAAGCTTGTTTAGTCTTGTTTCATTAATATGACCAAGTGTACAATGCCAAAGAAAAGCTTCATTTATATCTGAAAATTTTCTTTTATTTGTGTGTTGTATGTTGAAAACTGTGTGGTGATTAAGGACATATATCCCATTATTAAGTGTACCACAACCAATCAACTCTTATTTTACTTTAATGTTCATAACATAGTGCTGCAATACAAAATGATATCCTTCATTGTCTAACAAAGAAACGGATATTATATTACAAAGCATGCTTGATTCAAAATAATATGGGTTCAAAACCAATATACAACCCAATGGCAACCCCAGATGATACTCTCTCACTGAAACTGCATGACATTGGAACCATTTCCAACCCGGAGAGTATGATCGCCTGTCTTCAAAACTCTGCTATTTCTCAGCCCCTGCACAGAATTGCAGATATGAGAACCCGAACCGGTATCCAATACCCAGGAAGCAGAGTTTATAGAAAAACAGTTTTCAGTTACGAACACACCTGAAGTTGAAGCATCACCATGCTTCTTTTTCTTGAGACCAAGGTACTCAGTACAGTTCCACTTCCAGTGTCCCGTCTTCTTGCAAAAGAAACATTCTCCTTTTCTCGACTCCACGGCTTTGGATTTGTCTTTCCCCTTTGCCTTCTTGATTCCACCTCTCGGCTTGGTGGATTTCTTCTTGTTCATTCCCTTGGCCTTGGCTTTTAGGACGGAAAAGGAAGATTGTCCAACAAGCAGGGAGGGAGACTTCGCCTTAAGCGTGCTCTCCACATTTCTCAACATATTGACAAGTTTGGGTAATGATTTCTCCAAGTTGTGCATATTGAAGTTCACTACAAAAGGAGCAAAGGCAGAGGGAAGAGACTGTAGAACAATATCAGTATATTGCTCGTTATCCATTGTCCATCCGAGGCCCTCAAGCTCTTCAATAAGAGCTATCATCTTCAATACGTGGTCACCTACTAATGTGCCAGGAGCCATCCGGATCTGAAATAACTTTCGAGACGCTTCGTATCGTAGGATACGAGATTGCTCTCCATACAACTCCTTTGTATGGAGAAAGATGGATTGAACATCCATCTCCTCGTGCTGCTTTTGATATGTATTGTCCATCGATGAAAGCACGAGGCATTTGGCGGTGGCACAGTCAATATCCCACGTTTTGCGGATTTCTCTATCCGCAACAGAACATTCAGGGCCTGGTTTGGGCGGGGCTGAGGCAGTCAGGACATATGATACTTTATCATATGTGAGTGCAATGTTAATGTTCCTCAATCAGTTTTTATAATTCGGCCCGGTAAGCTTATTTTTCTCTAACAGTAGCTTAAGTCCAGTCATGGTTATCTGCCATTAGGGGAGAGAGAAAAGAATACACTCAGCGAAAGCTCTTGTAAAGATCAGATTGGTTATTTAATCTTATCTAATCGATGTCTCCCACTTCTTTTATCAAATTTTCCTTCAAACCTTAAAAGGAAAAAATTAGCCAGGAATAATTACATTCTACAACTTCGCTAACCGTTCAGCCAGGCCAGTGCCGGTACTTCTGAGTGAGGTTCCTCGTGCTTTCGCATGGACCTAATTAAAATAAACCTCATTTTCCCAGAGACGTAGCCCCGTTGACACCTTTCTAGAACATAATGAGTTAGCTAATTGTAAAGTGTAAAACTCTCCCGGGAGCAACTATTGCTCACAGTGGGATCGGGATCCTACTATCATATAGAAGGTATGCAATCTCATTGCAAATTTCAACACTTGAAACTCCCGATATGGTTTTTACCCCTAGTAACTTATGACCTTGACTATAATCAACATATCATAAGTACTAGTCAAGTTTTACCCGCCATTTCATGATTAATTAGACCCACTCACATGACCCTTGACTATAATCAACATAATCACATGAATGTCCTAATTAATCGCATCTTATGTTGTGTAGGAAGACATCACTTAGCTACCGTACACTACGCCTTGACTATAATCAACATACGTAGCACGAATACTAAGTACTCTACTTCCTAAAATGATGGAGGGCTGCGAATAGTTTTTAAGAAAATCTTTAACGCTTTGAACTTGATATCGTTGTAGAATCTAATAGTTTTTAAAAGGAGTGGCTTAAGCTCCGCAATTTGAAAACTTGCTTTTTCTCAAAAAGCCGAGTAGGTTTCAAATCTGATTCTACTGTAGGGTTCCTAGGCACTCTTGTGAAGGTTCATAAGGCATCAAACATGCCCGAATAAAATTTTAGACGTGCCGAACAACCCAAACCCAGGATCTTTGCTAGATTATTAGGGTTTAACATGCAAGTAAACATATTTACTACTAAGTGTGAGGGATTACAACCTTTGTAGTCCGCTCCTTCGCTTCACAAGCTCCGAGTAGAAGTCCCTTCGCCGCAATCCACGATCTCCCGGACTCAAGAGAGGCTCCACGACTCGAACGATCCATGCTAGCTTGTAGTGTTCCGTTTCTCCGATTATCTACGTCGAAGTTTCTATAACTCAAGCTCTCTCACTCTAATGAGGTGAACACCCTAATCTAATGGGCTAGATTAGATGAGGATGATGGAGTGGTATTTATGCTTTCTTTTTATATCATTTTCTCACATGAAATCATCACAAAAGGAATTTCTAGTAAGCTTTCTCAAAGCTAAAGAGAGAAGAAGATGATGAATGAAAAAGATAATCCTTTTGTGATGAATAGTAGATAAGAATATATGATTGATTATGGAACCATGGTCAAGGATGAGAAGCTTAACCTTTGTAGAGAATAAACTAGAGCTAGGATTTGGTTAGGTTAAAGAATGAGTCATGGATAAATATCAACCATAATATCTTAACCAAGACAAAAGAAATTCCTTCTAGAATGAACAAGAAGGAGCTAACCCTAATCAAACCCTAATCTCATTTTATCATCACTAAACATGTTTCATAATAAATCATATCATGTTACTATAATATATATCACATATATATTATATATTTGTAACAAAAGAAAATAATGCAATTAATATATATCGCATATATATCAATGTATTAATCCGGTGAGAAAATGAAATAATAAAGCGAGCCAATATTAGATAATGTAATACAATATATCATATATATTATTATACATTAAATTATCGAATCAACACTTGATCCGACAATCCGGCTATATCGAATATAACCGACTAATATCTCATGTACCGATTCATCGAATCAACACTTGATCAGATGATCCGGTTCATATCTAAATATCGCGAGAATATAATACGGTATCACATATCGCATTATCCTCGGTCCTGCACATACCACATATGTGCCTCTACTCCGTTTTGCCTGAGCCAAGAAACCTCTGTGTAGGACTCTAAAGAATCATCAATACGCTGGTAGCAGGTGATGATCATATCAAACACCCACAAGCTGCAAGCAGTCAGCTAAACGTAACAGCCACCCAGGTATTGAGCGATCAGAAGATCAACAAGCTAGCTTGTACGTTCTCCTGTGAATCCAATCAGTAACACTCCCGTACAGTCCGGTCTGTTCGTCTGATATGTCGCATATCAAGTCTAGGGGTGGTATACGTCAGACCCCAGTAACCGATAAGTCATGTCGATGTGAGGCTCATAACAGGTCGAGAAACTACTGGTAACACTTACCAGTATATCTCTATATCATCCCTGGCCAGGGACTTCCAGTTATAGCCAATCGAACACAACACAACATCAACTCCCTATACCGGGAGAGACGAATCCCCTCCTATCGCTCATTGCCTCCATGTGATTCGGGACTGTACCCAAAAGCCACCGTTTTGCACGCCCTCTTGGACGTGGTAAGGTGGAAATCAAAGCACAGTGGGAATCACATAAGACTCTATGACGATCTCGGGTCTACAGACTACCCTGCACCAGTGTCACCGGAGAACTGCCATCTGACGTGTGGTATATCACCATCTGGGAGTTCTCGGCGAGTTCGTCCAGTATACCCAGTCTCCATTGAGCACCCGTACACCATCCTTGATGTCAAACACCGATGGATATGGGATCATCCATCGCCCATCATATGGGTCAAGATGCGTATACGCTAGTCTACTCTGGTGTATCGATGCCCTGTCTCGATATACCCTCGACTAAGAACAGTTATAGGATGTACTCATCGACTACCGTGGCCCCACTAGTATGATCTCATCATAGTCCCAGCAGTCGAGTACAGATCCTAAGGGCTTTATCAACATGTGAGAGAAAGACAGTAAACCAATACAAGTCAACATGTTAAGATAAAGTGAAACCAAATAGCATACTATCATGACGAGCAAGAAAGTCCTCTCTGTATATATCCAAGCATCCATCATAATATACATCATATGTACAACAATGGCCTCTAGGGCATATACATAACTAACATCTACAACATCTTTTTAGGTTTCTTTTGTTTACATTAATCTTATTAATGTAGTCTCATCATTTAAGTTCTTAAGCCATTACAGAAAATAAACAAAAATAGAACATACGCTTATGCCATCCACATTCGTCACAATGTCCCGTTATGTACCGTTAGGTTACTTAACTAATGGCATAGCTGGGTGGGACTAGCGCGGATGCAAAACATAAGCAACGTTTATTATATATCATATATATATAATACATCATTTGTATCAACATATAAAGTGATCACATCACAGAATATCAACAGCAGAAGCACATATATGAAAATACGGGATATTCTAGGAGGACCGTATTTTGAATTTAGCTAATAATAGAAAATACGGATTCCACGGTCGCGATGAATAGCCAAGCCCACACCTCTAGACCCCTACGAGAGCGGCAAGTGACCCTACCAATTTTAGAGTTTAGGAGACCCGGTCTCGACTCTTCGAGATGGCCTCCCACTGAACCCTAGAACCCGGTCACTTGTGCTCCCCTCCTTGGGTCTATCCTAATGCGGAAAAGTAAATAATATACAACAATGCTGACATCATCCTCAACCCGGAAGTGCCCCAATAAAAGAATATTACACACAATTAATTTTACATGAATGAAAAGAAAAACTCTCATCTCACATAAAACTCACCGGCCATTCATTCACGATGATCATGTACATCATATCTTAGCAATATATAATATCACATATCATCAACGTAAGTAAGTATGCATACCCCAATTGTCGTTGATGTATAGCAACAAAATCGGCGATACACCACATACTACACTTACGGTCGCAGAAAAAAAGTGAAAAACTACAACAATTGGAATAAACACTGCCTCTAGACATCATAAACCCGGAATATCATATATTCAGGATTTCATGCCTAACAATGCAAATCTTATATTTAGGTCTCAACTATGAAAACACCTTTTCAAAAGAAGCCGGGTAATTCAACAAGATTCCCGATTCTACCGAGGCCAAAATATTATATTTGCACGCAACTAATTACTTTTCACAAAACTAATTAGTATAGATTCCAATTATTGTATCACATTCACAAATATCAAGACCATGTTAAACGTTTCGATCGAGTCAACAAACACCCACAAATTACCCCGAAAGCTCAACACTTGAGCAAAACTAAAATACCCAAAAACGTGCCACAGTGTTTATAGACCAACCGTAGAAGGGACAACCCATGCCTCACCTATGGCGCCACAGGACTACGGTAAACCCTAAGGTTCGGCCGTGGTTCCATGGTCATAGAATCGAGTTAGGGTTATGTTCCTCTAGAGGGTCCATAGGGTTACTTGCATGAACATTCAAAAATCTTTAAGTTAGGAAAATTCCAACACTTGGAAATTTTCAGCGAGGGTAATGGGAGGTGATTGATGTTCGCTCGAACTGTTAAATATCGTCCAAGTTACCAATACAATATTAAAATATACGACTACGAAACACTCCGAATATGCCCCTAAGCAAAATTAGCATCACATGAAATTTTGGCCTAAACAAACAACACCTGAAACCCCAAAATCTACAGACCAGAGCACAGGAAAAAATCGAGGCAATTCTGGGCTAAAGGGGCCGGCCACACCGGTTTTTAGGAGTTGGTGCTCAGCCAAAATCCGAGGGAATTGCCTCAAATTTGTTCTGTGTCCTCAGTGAAGTACCAGTAAGCTTCTGCAGTTGTTTAAAACTTTTTTCGAGCCCATTTTAAAATCGACAGAGAGCTTAATTTCAGGGTTGCAGAAATTGTTAATTCGGAATTGTTTCGGTTTCGTAATTAATCTAACATCGTCTAAGTTTCTAGCCTGCCTCTGATACCACTGTAGGGATTCTTTAGTACCATGCCTAGGTTTAGGGTTGCATCACATATGCTATAACAAAAATTTAAGGGGGTGCTAAACAATCCAACCATGAATCGAACTAGAAAAATAGAGTAACAACAACAAGTATCATATACTACAAGTGTCTAACACTAAGAGATAAGTAATACAACCTTTGTAGACTTTCTCTAGAGACTCCTTGGATCGAGTAGGGTTTGAACCGGTTGGCTTATGTCCTTCCAAGTCCACGATGATCCACCACGAAGTCCCTTTGCTCAAGCTCCAAGCTTCACTTAATCAAGGATGAAGATGAAGCAAACACTCCACACTAATGGGCTATACTAAAGTAGAATGGTGATGTGGGTTTGGATCTCACTTAAAAACCTTTTCTTTTTTAATTTCTTCTCTTTCTTTCGAAACCCTAGAGAGCTTTGAGGAGAGAGAGAGAGAGAGAGAAGAATGGGATGGCTCAAGCTTAACTCAAGAGAATAATATGAATAACTCTAACTAAACTCAAGAGAGTAAGTGAGAGTCATACCATGCTAAACTATTGTTACAAAATATTTAGATATTTTGTAACTTGAGTTTAAGCTAAACCATGGGCTAAAACCATGGGCAATGAAACCATGGTATTGACTTTGTCAACACAAGAAATGAGGGTTGAATAGTCAACCATGATTTAATTGCCATTTTGCTTTTCTCAAATAAACAAAATACATAAATATGCAACCGTGTGAGTCTTTCATTGCCACCACCAATGTATCATCAACCATGACACATGTATGCTTGCATGTGTGCATCCATATCAACATATACATACACTCATGCATGCATCATAAAGAAATAGGTTTTAATAAATGAGCTAATGGACTTAATATTAAATCAACACTTGATTTAATATCCCGATCATATCACATACGACCCGTCCAATAGAAAATGCCCGATTAAAATATGGTATCCAATACACGCATTTAATCGAGCTCCCACGCATATCACATATGCACCCCATATCTTTTCGCCTGGGCTAGGAGACCCCTTTGTGGGACTCTAAGACTCGTCAATACGCTAGCAGTATGCAGTGATCACATCACATGCCCACAAACCGTCAGTGGCACAAGCTGTACGTAACGGCTCTTAGGTATTGAGCGATCAGAAGAAACACAAGCAAACCTGCTAAAACTCCCGTCGAGCCAACTGGCAACACTTACCGTAGAGTACGGTCTCTTCGTCAAATATGCTGCATATCAAGTCCAGGGATGGTATCGTCGACCCCAATAACTCAATAAGTTATACCGGTATATGGCTCATAACAGATCAAGAAACTACCGATAACACTTATCAGTAAATCTCAGCAGCCCTGGCCAGGGATTTCCTGTTATAGCCAATCGTACAAGGTGCAACATCAACCCCCAATACCGGGAGAGACGAAACCCCTCCTTTTGCTCATTGCCTCCATGTGCCTCGGGACTATACCCAAAATCCACCTGTTTGCACGACTCAGTAGAGCCGTGGTAGGGTGGAGATCAAAGTACAGTGGGAGGCACACAAGACTCTATGACGATCTCGGTTCTACAGACTAAACTGTACTAGTGTCACCGGAGAACTACTATCCGACGATAGATATAATACCATATAGGAGTTATCGGCGAGTCCGTTCAGTGTACCCAGTCTCCACTGAGCACCCGTATACAATCTTTGGTGTCCCCACACCAATGGATATGGGATCATCCATCGCCCATCATATGGGACAAGTAACGTATACGCTAGTCTACTCTGGTAATATCGATGCCCAGTCTCGATACACCCACGATTAGGAATATTTTAAGGATATGCTCCATACTACACATGTCCCACTAGTATAATTCGCATCATAATCTCAGTAGTCAAGCATATCCTAAGGGCTATATCAACATATACCAAATGAATGAAAGCATGATCAAATGAACATGTCAAGATAAAAGTGCTACCAGATAGCATACTATCATGTCGGGCAAGAATGTCCCATGAATACACACACACACACACACACATACTGGTACATACACTATCATATAATGGCCTCTAGGGCATACATATATCCAACAGGCTTGCTCAGTGGGGCAGGCCTCAGGATCGAGCTTGGACCCGGTCGGGACGAGATTCCGCCCCAGTCTTCTTTTGGGCCGTCACGGCCATGGCAGCTAAGAACTTGGATCGGTCCATTTGTCTGCAAAAAGAGGGAATACACAAAGAGAGTTAGTGACGCTAAAAAGGGCAAAGAAAATTCATCAAAGTCTACATAGATGTCTACAGCCCTAACTTACCCAGAAAGCCAGCAGGGCTGATGTTGGGTTACGGCAGCGCCCCGGCCACCAATCCGCGACCAAATGCGGAACAAAAATTTATAAAACTTGGCACTACCACAACCAATTACACGGATCTACCATTAACCTTTTACTAGCTATCTATAAACTAGGAGTTTATAGTGGTTATACCGAATAGATCCGTTTCCTTCGGTCTTCAACCATCATCACAAGCTCCTAAGGGCTTCCTTGATCAAGCTTAATCTCCGGTCTCCCTCCATCGAAGATGATCCACCCGAGAGTCTATGTAACGAGCTCTAACCTCATATCCGAGGCAACTAGGGTACCTAGATCGTTACAGTAGATACAGTAGATGAAATAGAGAGTGATGAAGGACTATTTTGTCTCAAAATACCCAAGGATTCTCAACTCATGAGAGGGTTTGGGTGGAACTAGAGGAAAAAGAAGATGCCATGAGGATGAGAGTTTAGAGCAACTCATAAGAGAGAAAATGAAATGAATAAATGGCTTTTCTTATTTTGTTTATTGTCAGATTATAGAATAAAAAATGATGCAATCCATAAAAATATCCCATGCCACCAAAATATCTAGAGTCAAACAAAATATCTCAAGTCAACAATAATCTCACAATAAATAAAACCTTAAGCATGCTAGAATAGTAACCATGGGTCACTAATTAGCCATGCCACAAAATATGCAATAAACTTCTCATCCTACACCCCAATAACCTTTTAATCCAAAAAAGTCTAAACCATGATGAGGTGTAATCTTCTAAAAGTAATCTTGTAACAAATTACATGAATACCCCTCAACCGTATATACATACCCACATCCGTATTCCGAAAAATACGAATACAAAAAGACGAAAGTAATCCAACAATATAATATTAGGATCCGGCTTAAACCAAAGCCCGCTAGTATTATCCGTCCGAATATCATGCATGCACAAGTACATGTATGTGATCAAACCCTGCCGTAAAACCATACAGTCTCTACATCGTTTCGCCCGAAGCAGTGAAACCCTCTGTGTGGGACTGTAAAGACTCGTCAATACGCTGGCAGTGGGTTTAACCACAAGCACGTCAGCGGCACTAGCTGTACGTAACGGCTACCCAGGTATTGAGCGAAAGGGAGGCCGACAAGCAAACTCATCCTGAAACCCCTACTGAGCCTGACAGTGACAATATCCATACAGTCCGGTCCGTCCGTCTATAAGTATCACATATCGAGTCTAGGGGGTGGATAAAGTCAGACTCCTAATAACACGACATTTAGTGTCGGTATGAAGCCCATCACCACCTGAGAAACTACTGATCCGAATCAATAATTATCGACTACCTTGGCCAAGGATATCTGGTGATGGCCACCCGTGCACACCGCGACATCAACCCCCAATACCGGGAGAGACGAATCCCCTGACAATCCGCTCACTGCCTCCATGTGGCTCGGGACTGTACCCAACTAAAACCTATTTGCACGACTCCTTTGAGCCATGGTAGGGTAGTAATCAAAGTAAAGTGGGAACTCACACGAGACAAATGACGATTTCAGGTCAATAGACTAACCTATACACATGTCACCAGGGAACTGCTATCTGACAATAGGTATAATACCAACTAGTATGTTCCCGGCAAGTCCGTCCGGTATACTCATAACCCAATGAGCACCTGTATACATCTTAGGTGAACCAACTGACACCAATGACTTGTGAGACCGGCCACCGCCCCTCGTCAGGGTCTCGATCCGTACACACTAGTCTACTCTTGGAGTATCGATGCCCAATCTCGAAACTCCCACGACTAGGGACACTTTATGGATGTGCTTATAGACCACCCAGCTCTCACATATATGATCGCCAATATACTGCTAGCAGTCAAGCAAGAATCCTATGGGCTCTATTAGCATGTAATAGTGATCTATAATCTCACCTGAAACATGTGCACGATGATAAAGACAAACCAGGTAGCATACTATCATCTCGAGTAAGACTGTTCTACTAGTATAGGTCCTCCCTCAATCATTGCAATCACGTGCCTGCGATCCAATAATTGACTTGAGGGCACTATAGCCAACAATCTCCCACTTGGACTTAAGGCTAATTATTGCGGTGTCGCATACTCACAGCCCGTGTGATACCGAACACCCAACTTTTCTACTAATCAATTTCACAAAGCTCGTTTGTAAAACTATTACATTCAAGAAATAGCCTCAGTGAGTGGATCTGCTCCAATGTTTCTTTCAATGTCTCTCTTTATCTCAAGTTCGCGAAGAAAGCCTTCTCCCGAAATGAGCAATACCTGTCTTAGAATATATCTGGATATCTGATGGGACCCAGTTCACAAATGAACTCCAAATCCAGCAAAACTTCTTAGACTGTATCGCCCACTGAATTTAATCAGTATCCTACGCCATGACTCCCTCAGTATCCGCTTGGACCACCTGTCCAAACTACTGCCCCTCGTCAAGAGGGAAAACTATAACTCTGACAGTCACTCTGTCATCCAGGTCACATTGGAAGCATGGAATGATAACCGTCTCCCGAAGGAGGCTGCCGTTACCAAATCCCTAGAACATCCACTTATGTTCATAAACTGCTTCCGAACGTTTCTCCAGAATTGGATTAATATAAACTTATTGCAGCTGATGAAAAAACAGCATCTGGTGTGGTACTTGACATCATATGATTGACTCAATTGCCTAAGCAAGTGATATGCCAATCATGCAAATCCCTCTCCCCTTTAGTCTGTAAGACACCTTTAGAGAGAGTGACTCCATCACCTGCAGGTATACTACCATGCCAGGAGTCGTCCATTTTAAAATACCTTTTGAAACTGTCTAAGTACCCAGATTGGGAAACTACCCAAATCTAGATCTAAAACCATAGATCCAATAACCAGAATGCCTGATATAATATCCATATCCTATGTGGAGAAAGCACTATGTGACAACCACATTATAACCGATCGTAATATAGGAATTTCACTTCCTACAAAAGTGCATGTCATCCAAAAACCAGGACATCACACCCCACTACCTTCTTAACAGATCCATCTCCTATTCTGATGAAGTCAAAGCCTATGCTGTCACATCAAAAATAGATGATTTATCTCCTCTATACTTGCTTTAGTCTATAAATAGACATAAGCTACTTGTCCACTATGCTTCCGCTGCTCCCACTGACTACAACAATCCTCTGGCAGAATCATATACACGTGCACTTCTAAAACTAGTTTAGAACGATGCTATACTCATCCTCCTGCCGGTCTCATAGTCTAGAACAGCAGTAATGGCAAGTCTGGGTAAACAAGAACCTCTCTGTCATCGTCTTTGAGGATACCAGAGTACCTCTCGGGTGCCTGAAGTTACCCACAATATCTGCGGAGTGGCTAATGGAATGTCAAACCCGATTGAATCTTTAGGTTCTATTAAATTTTCAGTAATTGTTTGTGATTCTGGAATTACTTCCAGTTCTACCATACTCCCACTACTGTTTTCTGAAAAAGTACATTTTACTAAAACTGTGGCGAGTCAAGAACAATATCACTATTAATCTTCCAGATGGTAGAAAGTTACCCCTCGTCATAGCCCGGGATAACCCACAAACTACCATTACAGAAACGTGCCTTGAGTTATCCAGAGTCTGGTTTTAAGCATAAGCCGGACAACTCCATATACCTTAACATCGTTAAGATATGAACCATTCTATATAAAATATAGAAATAGAGGCACTGATTTAATTGGAAGTAGATTCAAATCATGCAGCTGTCTCCAGTGCATGTCAACTAAATAGAAGGAGGACGATCAACATTACTCAACTAGGATCGCATCCAAATATGAGTAACCTGAAAGAGAAGCAAGTTTCTCAAAACCATTACTATCAACTGAATACCAAACACAAGTATCTACATCTTCGATCACCTTGAAGAATCTTGATACCTGCAACATATGGTTCTCTACTTATTCCTATACCTATAACTTCTCAAAACTTGGACCTTGTATTTCTACGAAACACTTGTCTAAAACTAGAGAAGTCACAAGTAAACAGAATATAATATGAGTACCAACCCCTCTGTCCTAATGGACACTGGACAACATACAATAATTTGTATAAGTCTCCCGAGTTGAATAACTCAAACCCTGTGCGTCGTAGGTTGAAAACTGTGCTTATGGTTAAGAAGAATTACACTGCCGTTTAATGCTCCTTACCCAACCATCAACTGATATAGGTATATATCATGGACATAATTTCAAAAAGTTATATCTCACTTTATAAAATAAACGTACAAATATATCGGTTTGAAATTGGTGCATAACAACGGATATTCAAAACCAAATATCCGCCATCAGGAAAAACCCCAGGCGATTTCCTCAAATATCACCAATTACAACAAATTCCGATATAATGAGGATATACTTGATTGTTATGATTTAGCGTGCTCGCGCTTTCTAAAAGATAGATCAAAAATATTTGTAACCGCAATCAAGAACGGCGTCGCTTCGCAGCTAGCCGGTGAGTACGGGTCGGTCCACAGGGATGTTGTGAATTTCCGATTCGCGCTTACGAGTTAATTCCGAAGGGTGTTCGGATTAATTATTAAATCTAAAAACCTAATTAATCTATACTAATTATCTAGATCTATTCTTGCTAGGGCTAAGTTTAGGGATGGTTTGGAAATGCAAGTAAACCTCAACGCTTTCTATACCCGAATGAAGATCTGTGAGGAGTTATGGTAATTATCAATAAAGTGGATTAGATCCGTTCGGGAAGGTGATCCTTCCTCTAGGTTCTTGTCCTTCCTTTAGAGATCCTTACCCTAACCTCCATGGAAAACATCACACCCGGGCCTTTATACTACGGTATCACCGCTACCTCGAGCGATAGAGTGTCGTAGGGAGCGGTATGTGCATGTATGTATGGAGTCCTATTGTAAATATTTGGTGGGTAAGAAATGGATGAGAGATCTCATCTCTCAAAATCATTCCCCAAAGCTAACTCTAAACAAGTTCCTAGGGCATGAAATTAAATCTACCTAGGGCAAGGAATTTAAATCTACACTAAGGCAAGAAATTAAATTACTTACAGATGCATCCCTCCAATCATCCATGCAGGGTTGTCAGATCTGAATTTCTGAATGGAGAAGAAACACCGATGCTCTCCAAACGATTTCTAAATTTTATTCATTAAAGGGAGGCATAAAGAAATTACAATCTTTAGAGTTCTATTTATAGGAAATAGAAACCCTAAGTTACATTTTGATCCGCATGTCTAAATTTACAAAAATAGCCCTAGGTCAACTAGTAAAAGCCGCAAATGAATTTTGGTAAAATAAAATCTTCCTTTTGTCTTCTTATGGCGGCGGAACCGCGGCAATGGTGGGCTTGGGCCGCGGTTCCACGGCCCTTTAGTAAGTTCAGATGATTATTTCTTCTGGGCTGCTTCAGTGTTTTTTGGGCTTTTCATTTCTATATTGTTTTCTCCATTTGGGCTTCTACATTGGTTCCAGATCTTCAGTGAACAATTTGCAATGGCTTTTTAACCGTTTGCCTTGTATTCTTGGACCTTGCGTTGCCTTGTTGATTGTGAACTGTTCTTCGTCTAGGCTTGACTAAGATCCTCCTAATTGTTGGTCAAAAGTCCATATTTTCATCGTCTTTACATCGTTTTCACTGTTTCCTGTTCAAGAACCTGTAACATGTAACATGTAGCAGACATGCGTCAAAAGCACCTGTTTATTTATAAAAAGAATAAGAATGAGGAATATAACAATGCAATATTATGGTATGAACAATACTCACCTAATTCCCAATAAATTACTCCCACTCATCATCTGTAAAACCATACAGATGTGAGAATCAAATCTGGTAAATACATACCCTGGAGTAAGGATCTAATTGGGAAATCAGTTTTCAATTAACAACGCATAGTGAGACGGAAACATGTAAATGTTTCGAAGAGGTATCCAGGTATTCCTAGTAATGCCTCTTCCATTATCCAGATTCAAGACTGTAACCGTATATTTTCTTGCCGTCTCTCCAAATACCTTTATTTGTCTTTACTCATTACCTTCTGTACACCCCCTTTAGGCTAAGTGGTTTTCTTCCTTCCCTACCATTCGGCACCAGCCTATGGTTTGGAAGAAGACTATCCAATAAGCGTAATAGGTGTATCTTCCTAATCCTAGGAGCACTCGAAACCTGAGAGAATGTAAAGATAAAAGACAACCGAATAATCCTTATTCTATTTCTCCTGAACCAGAATCCATCCTCGAACTGGAACAAGTTCCTTCGAGTACGATGGATTATCCAATAAATACGGATCTTCGTAGTGATACGGGGTGTTCTGGAGAAATGCAAAGGTGAAGTAGGAGTGGCGATGATATACGCGGTTTGGTCGTGAATGATAGCAGTCGCAATTTACTTTGCTCTCTTTCTGATCCCTTTATTTGTCATTACTTATTACTTTCTGTACACCACACTTAGGCTAATTGGTTTTCTTCCTTCCCCACCTTTCAGCACATGCCTATGGTTTGGAAGAAAACTATCCAATAAGCGCAATAGGTGTACCCTCTCCTAATCCTAGGAGCCTTCACAACCTAAGAGAAGGTAAAATGAAAAGACAACTGAATAGTCCTATTCAATTTTTCCAGAATCGGAAACCATTCTCGAATCTGAAACAAGTTTCTTCGAGTTCGTATATAACTATACGATGGTCATATCTAATAATTGTGGATCTTCGTAGTGATACGGAATGTTCCGGAGAAATGCAAAGGGTAAAAATAGGAGTAGCAATGAAGTATGCAACTCTGACAATCCAAAAGCCAGTGTGTTTTAAGAAGGTTCGGTTAACTTGGTTTATAAGTTCTAGTCTAGGGTCAGGCCATGGTCGCTGCCAAAGAGAGAGAGAGAAAACACTCAGCGTGCACTCTAACCTAGATCAGAATGGTTAATCAGTTTATCTAATCAGGATGTCTCCTACTGTATCCTCAAATTCTCCTCCAAACCTGAAAGAAGAATTAATCGGGATCATCTAAAATAACCCGAGGAGTAAACCAACTCATCAGTGGGAATCGGGATCCAACTATCATCGCATGATAATCTGATGGAATCCACTTAAGTTATCACACTCCAGAAGATATGCGCATACCTGGCAAGTTTCCTATATGTTTGAAACTCCCGATGTGATTTTTACCCCATGCTTTTATGACCTTGACGAAGGCCAACAAATCATAAGTCACATGTCAAATTCTACTCGTCATTGTACAGGTTAATTTGAACCCACCCGTACATACCCTTGACGAAGGCCAATAAGACTATACGACTGTCCCAAACCAACGCATCTATCTATGCAACAGAATAGTAACAAGCAGCTACCATACACTATGCCTTGACGAAGGCCAACAAACATAGCATGAACACTAAGTGCTATCCGTATGAAATGACGGAGGGCTACGAATAGTTTTTGGCGAAAAACCTTTAACGTAATGAACTTGATATCGTTGAAGGAACCGGATAGCTTTTTAAAAATATATAGTGGCGAAAACCTTCGCTAAAGAGGTCACTCCCGGTGAAGGGATCTCAGCACTTTCCTCGTCGAATGAGGTGCAGGGTATTCCCACTGAATACCACGATGCAAAGCAAAAAGTAATCGACTATAGTGAAGTTATTACCCTGACGCAAACTTCTGCCCAAGAGGTCACTCCCGGTGAGGGGATCTCGGCTTTTACCTCGTCGAATGAGGTGCTGGATATTCATAACCGAATACCACTGTGCAAAACAAAAGAAAAAGTCCTTGCAATAACAGCTTTTGAAAATTTGTTCCAACAATATCGAATAGATCTGTTTTCCTTGCATTGATCAGAATCAACGCAGTCCCATCAATTAATCACACCAGAAAAGAACGAAAATATGATGTACGTATATGCCATCCGCATTCACCACTGGGTCCCGTCATCACCCGTTATGTTACTTAACTAATGACAGGGCAGGGACTGGACTAGCGCGGATGCAAAACATATACAACATCTACTAGTATATATATAACAATATATAATAATCGCTCCAGGCATGATATATGCAACATCACAGAATAGCGATAAGCATCACAGAACAATACTGATAATCTGGGAGCCTCGGTTTCCTTTCAGACGCAACTGAAACCCGACGTTCCCCTGGTCATGTAGATAGCCTATGCAATGAAAACTTAGACCCCTACGAGCGCAGCAAGTTACCCGCCAAAACCAGAAGCGAGGCAGCCCCCTTCATCAAAGTGAATGGGTCACCCGGCACTTCACGGAATCCGGTAACTTGAGCACCCCGCCTTGGATCAACCTGTACCCCCTACGAGTGCGGCGAATAGCCCGCCAATTCTAGAGTGAGGCCCCCCCCCGTCTCAATGCCATGAGATGTGGGCCCGTTTCCCTCTAGAACCCGGCTATCCATGCACTCCACCGCGGGGTAATCCAAGTACAGAAAAGAAAAATATGTACAACGGTGACATCGACCTCAACCCGGTCGTGCCCCAAACAAATAATATACAAACAGGCAGTGACAGCAGTCCACATGTCGGACGCTCACCCTGTGATATCAAATGTATAAATAAAACTAAACTGTACTAACATTGCACCCAGGCTATCCACCACGACGATCCATCCAACACACAACACAACACAGAACATCAACGTGAATGTCACGTTCGCAAACCCGTCAAAAAGAGCAGATAGCAGTTAGACGAGTTGTACCGCTCTAATGACATTCACAGTCGTAGATAGTAATGTATGTACTAAAAACTACGACATTAGAATTCTGCACGCAATTAGCAAAACAAACTAATTTCCAAAACCATGAAAAAACAGGGAGCTAAAGGTCCAAAAACCGACCGTTTAAAGCCAATTCGGAAGTCCGAATCAAAACGAAACGCGCCCAAACCTTCACGGGGAGTTAGAGAACAAAATTAAATTTGAGTCGGGAGGCCTAGAGGGGGTACCTTGCTCCTGAGGCCACCACGAGGTGGCCATGGGGTGAGGTAGACCCGAAACTGCCCAAGATAGGGCAGTTTCGGGTCCCCACCGCCAAGACCACCTTGTGGTGGTCTTGGGGAGTGGGCCCAGCCGTTCGCCCCCCTCCCCCCGGGGTTCCCCAAGATGCCCATGCACCACCCCGCGGCTTCTTAGTTGAAGCCGTTAGCCAGCGAGGTGTGCAAACATCTCAAATTTCAGTTTTTGGAAGTGTTTTTGTCGGCAGTTTTGCACGACAAAAACGGCGGATTTCTAATGTCGCAATGAGTTAGTATGGGGTTAATGGGTTGGTTATGATACCATGTTGGGTTACTGCAGCGCTGTAACATTTCAGAAAAATAAAATATTATTTTTGGGAATTTATAAAATTAAATAATAAATATTATGAATATTTTGATAATGTGGTATAATTAATTACCAATAAATTAGGAAATATTTGGAAATTTATAGGAATTTTTGAAATGAGGGTGTTTTATATGATGTAAGCAAATTATAAATTCTTTATGATTAAATATATTCCATTTTAATACTAATCGTGATTAAATATCACTAATCGTGCATTAAGCTTGATTTGTGCACATGATATGCATCATGTCATATTTCACATTTTTAAATTTTCCTACCATGGTCTTTTCTTTTTATCATGCATGGCTTTGTCTTATAAAGGAAATGAAAAGAAAAGATTAGAAAAGAAAAAGAAAAGAAAAGGGAAATGAATATAGAATTGGGTATGGGCAAAAAAGAGAAGAGAGAGAGGTGAGGGGTCATGTTGACCAAGGCTCCCTGTGTGTTTCCTTCATTGTTCTTCATCATTCTCACCTCCTCTCACCATGGCTACCCTCATCTCCACCTCCTCTAAACCCTCACAAACCCCCTCAATCCCACATCAAAACATCATCTCCCTTTCATTAAAAATGTGCACAAGCTCACCACAAGCATTTTAGACCATGAAAGCTAGGATTTTGAGCACTTGGGGCAACTCAAGAAAATTCTTGAGTTGCCAAATGAGGTAATCCTTTAACCATTAGTGTATTATTTGGTTTACTTAAGCTTCTATGTTTAGTTTACAATCGATATATTGAGATTTAGTGGTCTTTGAAAATTCCAAGTTAGGATTTTGAAGAATTCTTGAGTTGTGAAGGTGAAATTGTGGGTTAAGCTTGGCTACAACCCCTGTATTGTTAGTTTTGTGGACTGAAACCATAGACTTAAACCCCAAACCCCAAACTTAGAAACCTTGATGTCGTATTTTGTATACTTTGGTGATGGGAAATTGAAATCTGCTATAATCCGGGGACCCTAAAAATTTTATAGCGATTACTGTGAGTCATGCAGGCAACCTAGAATCTATCCTGAAGACCCGAGACCCTAACCCTCTCCCATGGTCGTAGATTTATTCTTTCTGGCCGCAAATTGTGGCCAGGTCTGGGGTATGGGCTCCGTGTTTGGTCCATGGCTCCATTTTCAGTAAACTAGACCCTCCACATATGCAAAATTGGCTAATTTCACCTGGGGTAAAATCTAGAAGTGTTTTTCATAGTTTCTGATTTTGTTTTGCGGTTTTTAATGAATTGGCATTTGGTATTTGGTATTGTGTCCCGTCGTCTGACGTTTGTACGTCAGCGACGAGGGTTGTTTGGTTATTCTTGCATGTGTAGACCATAGGTTTTAACCTATGTGTGATACGCGTGTCGTTTTGGTTTTCGTTCGCGATTTCAGTTTACAATACTATGTGTGATATGTAGCTACCCCCACGTGGACTTCGGATGATGAATAAGAGGTTGGCGACACTGACTTCGGTAAGTAATGATCAAGATGAGTAGATATATATCTACGGGGGAAGTCGGGTGGATGACGTATAGCACCCCGGAAGTTCGTAGTGTAGCCTATGATATATTATATGTATATATATGAAAATGTGTCATGTGAAACATGGATAGTTAGCAAGTAAGATCTTAGGAGATCATGGATTGAAGTTTAGTATAATTGGTTGATAGTGTCGTTAGTTAGTTGTAGTCGCGAACCCTAGAATAAAGTTTACACTCACGCGCGCGCACGAATACATCTGTTTTACTTGTGCGTATATGGGGATATATACATATATGTATGTGAGTATGTATGTGTATACACACACACACACATATATATATGATGTTGAGGATAGTATATGGTACTTGGTGATGAGTCGATGCGATTGGGCATGATGCCACGAGATCGGTGACGTGACTTGGTTCGTATTATGAGATACGACATGATATTATAGCGGGTCCTTAAGCGATGTGTTTTCATACACACGCATATATATATATTGATGGTATCAGTATGTACTAGATTTTAGATCAGTACCCCCAGTTCATGATATGTGATGATGATACCATATAGATATTGTGTTATATGTGATATTCGACCCGTACCCAGATTTGGGATGTCGTACGATGGATTTGCCGTATGAGATATAATTATGATGATAGACCCGCACTCTTGACTCAAGGATGTCACATGATATATTGTATCGTACGTGATACTATTGAGGCGGGATCACCAACTACTAGATATAGATATCGACTCAGACTTAGGTGGTTTTCCTTACCCTTTCGATTAGTCTGTTAGTTTAGTCCTGTAGTTTACTTAGTAGATGTTAGACTGGACTCGAGTCATACTTATTTCAAAACTAACAAATCGTGAGTATTTTAAAGACAGGACAAGGGATTCTACGGATATTTCAAAGGACATACCTTTTCTTCAAGACACCGTAGCCCCTATTTTCTAAATACCACGATTCGTGTTATTTCAAATGTCAAAACCGTATGACTCATATATAAATGTATATTCTTATATGTTACGTTATTATTCATGTTCCGCATATTCTTGATGTTCACTTTGCATTGCATGCTTATTTGTGTTTTCATTAGTTATTATTAAAATCATGCTGTTAGGACACCGCACCATTACCGATGATGCATATGCTCCACGTACACCTGCTTGACGGCCGACACACATCATCATCGGTAATTGCTATGTCACGTACACATTAGAAAACACTATTTCATTAGTATAAATTGCTAGCTGATAGGTTCGACATAGTACTAGTACGCTTGCTTTTATATGATAGCTTAGACATTGCATTTATTACTGTGATATCTCATGCATGTGTATTTTCATTTGTCATGCAATATTATGGAACTTATTACCGGTGTTTCATTGTTTATTTACCCTTGAGATTGGGATTTCGGATTTCCATGAGATTTCTAGATTTGGAGAAACCGCAATGATTTTATAAACTTATTATCATTTTAAAAATAGAAAATTGCGGTTTTCTCATGATATGATTTGGGAGGAGTCCACCATGAGTTTTCTCGGCTCTTGAATGATATCATACACCCGATTCGAGAAGGAGGAGGAACCATCTGTGGGTGCATGGTGGACCCGGTGCGGTACCCCAGGGCAAGATGGTCACAGATGATGGCGTTGAGCCTGGTAGGGGAGCACTACCGACCGGTGATTTTATTGTGACTCGACGGATATCCGGAGGATACCGATCGGAGTATAGGCCAGTCCGGATTGCCGGAGCCTGAGGTTTTGAGATTTGATGATATGGGCCAGTCCGGATAGCCGGAGCCCTAGATATTGAGATTTGAGGATACAGGCCAGTCCGGATTGCCGGTGCCTGAGATATTGAGATATTGGGATATATGTTTTGTGTCGATGCTTGACAATGATTCGATGTTGATTTAATTGATGATACCTCGATTTATATATACAGAAATCTCACTATATAAAGAAAACAGTTTTCTCATTCATGATGTATTCTGTTTTCATTTAATGCATTTATCCCTCATATTTATGATATGTTGCTACCTGAGGCATTGACACGAGCACTTGGTATTACACTTATGTATAGATGTTTACCCATGCCATTATTAGAAGCTTCAGGTTATATTATTTTGAGGATTTATACTATCGTGTGACCTAAGATTGAGTCATACATACGATTTCTGCTCGGTGATGTTTTCTACTCACGAGTTGGCAACTCACCCCCGTTGTGCCACAGTTTCTTGCAGGTTTTGTTGTACAGGTTTCTTGGCGGCTTTGCTGGCACACTGCTTCTTTCCGGGTGATTGCTTTGGTAGGTGGGTTCACTCGCATCGTGACCACCATTGTACTTTATTTTATTTAGTTGTATCTAGTAAACTCCATCAACCAGACTTGTATTATTGATAGACTTAGAAGACCGGTGTTTATTATTTCGACTTTAGAGTCACGCTTGTATTATTATGATTTGCTGGTGGTTATTGGTTTTCTTCTGAGTTTTGATCTTCGCCCTTCGGCTTTATATATTATATTGCTTGCATGGCTGTGATCGCCAATTGGCGAAGAGCTAGCTCCTGCTTGGGGATGCTTTTATATTATGTATGTTGTACCCGTTTGGGACCAGTATTTACAAAGGAAACTCTGCTGAAATTTTCAGAAAAGACTTGAGGTTTTAAAATGCATACCTCGGCTTAGTTTGTTAAACCACTTGGTTTAAAACTAAAGTTTTCCTCCGCTTTCTTCTTTAAATGGTTTAGATTTCTGGGATTTTGGCTTACTTGGATTAGATGGGGTCCTATAGACTTCATATGATTCAAGTGCCAGTCACGTGCCATTTCGGGTCGTGACAAAATAGGTATCAGAGCTTTAGGTTAACCTTGTTTCGAGTCTATGTTTGACTATGCGAAGTCTAGGGCGTATATATATTCGGAATGTAGGCTTGACCTTACGGAACTTAGACTTGGTCGAGGGGGTATTAGACCTGAACTTTCGTCGCGTAGGTTGACCTTGGTTAATGGAGTAGGTGACTTAAGTAGAGCGACGTACCGTGTTTATGTTCCGCGGCATACTTACGATATGCTACTCCGCTTAAGAAGCCTTAGGATGTACATTTCCTTGCACAGTATTATATTCATTCCTATGATCTATCCTCATCGATTTATGGTTTTACTGCCACGATTACACGGGAAGAGAGAGCTGCGGCTAGAGTTGCGGGAAGCACGAGCTCATCACGGACGATGACTGACCAGGGCGTGATTCCAGGGACACACGATTGCATAGATGTATCGTCCTATTGTGTTTTCGCGCCATGAGCGTTTGAAGGATCGCTTTAACAAAATTTCTCGAACGTGCAGATCAGCACCAAAGGATTGGGCCACTGCTAGAGGCCAGCCAGAATGTGATGACCGTCAATTCACCGGTTATTCTTGATGATTGAGGCAATGTTCAGCGTGCGGACGAATGATTCAGTTGTTGCTACGACTGACGAGATATCGCCCAAGATGTTTGAAGCTAATGCCGCACGAGTTGTACTTAGAGATATGATCGAAGATCACTAGTCACCCAAGGAGGAATGACTAAGACATGTGATTCGTTGCCTACCCTGATGCGAGGTCATCAGATTGATTGATTCCAACTTGAGAAGACTTCACGCAGGTTCGTTGAGAGTCGATAGAAGACGATCGAATGTCAGAAATCCATTTTCCAAGTTTAAAGTATTCGGAAAAACATGCAAGTAATTTCGTGGACCCTCTAGAAGAGTGAAAGCTTAACTCGATATAATGACCATGAGAATGCTTTGAAATCTTAGGGATTGTAGCAGTTCCGCGATGCCATAAATGAGGCTTGGGTTTGCCCTTCTACGGTTGGTCCATAGGTACTGTGGTATGTACTGGATATTATTAAATTGTGCACGAGTGTTGAGCTCTCGGGGAATTATGGGACTTTGACGAATAGATCGAAAGGTTCAACGTCGTTCGGACATCATGTGATTGGATACATTACTTGGGAGACTCCAGATATGAGTATAGTCGTTGGAGCGCAGTCCATGCAGCCATGAAGAGACGAGTCCGAATCAGTTGACATTAGAGAAAAGTGGAGTAAGAGGTTCGTACGAGATCTTGATGAGATGGCGTTCCACTCCGCTGAAATAAGAGATGTGATACGCATGCAGAGACATTGTATATGGTTATACCTTCCATAAGGAGTCGCGATGAGTATGCAGCCGTTCCAGAACAAGAAATAGATTTAGTAAAGGGTGATAACTTCCGGGCAGTTCGGCAGAAATGAGATTTGGGGGAGACTTCAACAGAACCTTTCTGGAATGCTATACGAGAATACTTAGATCCAGGATCGGTCATATTACGCACACCCAGTAGGCCAGAGTTCGGCATCGTCGACGAGACATGTTATAAATGATCATGACAGTTGGCCAGAGATCTTTAGAGGATGTGCCAGAGCGGGACTATTTTCGTCATCTTTGATTTTGGTATTTTAGGCGATTTATTTGTATGATTGAGATTTTGTGCACCACAGTTGCACTTGACTTCGATTTGATGTCATTATAGATGTTGATTTTGATTTTATGCCTATGGTATGCATGTGATTTGACTTATGCTTACGGTATAGTTTTCATGCACTTTTAGTATTTTGTTTCGATTTTGTGCACGCTGATGCACATGGTTGTGAGATTATATACCACGGTATACCTGACTTGGATTGAGATTTGTTGTATACCGTCGATTTCGATTGTGATATTCGATATTAGTTTTCGTGCACCTTGTGCACTTGATTTGGATTCTTGCGCATGCTTGGGCGCTTGATACGATTTTGGTACACACCAGATGCACTAAATTGAGATTCTTCGTGTATATCAGATGCACCTGATATTTCTGTCAGGCACACCCGTTTCCTTTGACAGGTGTTTCGTGCACACCCGTTGCACTTAGATTTTGTTTCTGTGCACATGTATGGAACATTCATGGATTTCGATTTCCATGCGCACCATACGCACGTGGCATTCTTATGCATATTTTGGGATTGATTCTTATGGAGCAGTACGTTTTTATGATATTTACTATTTGGTATAGCAGCAGAAAAAGACTAGTCAGAGGACAGTACCTGAATGTATTTTTGCATGCATTGATAGTTATCGAAGGGATTTACAAAAAGGAGCTATAGTCTCAGTATTTACCTATGTGTCCGAAATGACATGAGACATTTAACAAGGGAAACCCTTCTAAATTATTTTTCAAAACAGCGGGACGTGTATGTTAAACAAAGGGTGTGTGTGTGTATAGTTATTTCTTACAATAGACGTCTTCCACTGTGCAGTCATATGCGCATCTCACAGCAACTTGAAAAGGTTCGGCATGCATTTCTTTCAGATGTTTTAACGATGCGTACATGTATAGTTTGATGTATATCATGTTGGTTTTCGTATTGGGCTTTGACATCGGTGTCTTCACCATAACTCCGATAATTGCGGGATGCTTGACGGAGTTTGATTTTGGTTTATATACTCGTTTTTCATGCGCATGCATTATGCTACGATGTGTTTTATGTATTTATGATTTCGGAGCCCCAACGACTTTATCTTTTTACTGAAATGTTTTAGTATTTGAGGTGTTTAAATTTAAATTTAGGGACCGAATTTATTTAAGGGGTGAAGATTGTAACATTTCAGAAAAATAAAATATTATTTTTGGGAATTTATATAATTAAATAATAAATATTATGAATATTTTGACAATGTGGTATAATTAATTACCAATAAATTGGGAAATATTTGGAAATTTATAGAAATTTCTGAAATGAAGGTGTTTTATATGATTTAAGCAAATTATAAATTCTTTATGATTAAATATATTCTATTTTATGCTAATCGCGATTAAATATCACTAATCGTGCATTAAGCTTAATTTGTGCACATGACATGCATCATGTCATATCTCACATTTTTACATTTTCCTACCATGGTCTTTTCTTTTTATCATGCATGGCTTTGTTTTATAAAGGAAATGAAAAGAAAAGATTAGAAAAGAAAAAGAAAAGAAAAGGTAAGTGAATAAAGAATTGGGTATGGACAAGAGAGAGAGGTGATGGATCAACTTGACCAAGGCTCCCATTGTGTTTCCTTCATTGTTCTTCATCATTCTCACCTCCTCCTCTCACCATGGCTGTCCTCATCTCCACCTCCTCTAAACCCTCACAAGCCCCCTCAATCCTACATCAAAACATCATCTCCCTTTCATTAAAAATGTGCACAAGCTCACCACAATCATTTTGGACCATGAAAGCTAGGATTTTGAGCACTTGGAGCAACTCAAGAAAATTCTTGAGTTGCCAAATGAGATAATCCTTTAACCATTAGTGTAGTATTTGGTTTACTTTAGCTTCTATGTTTAGTTTAGAATCGATATATTGAGGTTTAGTGGTCTTTGAAAATTCCAAGTTAGGCTTTTGAAGAATTCTTGAGTTGTGAAGGTGAAATTGTGGGTTAAGCTTGGTTACAACCCCTGTATTGTTAGTTTTGTGGACTGAAACCATAGACTTAAACCCTAAACCCCAAACTTAGAAACCCCGGTATCGTATTTTGTAGACTTTGGTGATGGGAAATTGAAATCTTCTATGACCCGGGGACCCAAAAAATTTTATAGCAATTACTGTGAGTCATGCAGGCAACCTAGAAGCTACCCTGAAGACCTGAGACCCTAACCCTCTCCCATGGCCGCAGATTTATTCTTTCTAGCCGCAAATTGGGGCCAGGTCTGGGGTGATAGGCTCTGTGTTCGGTCCATGGCTCCATTTTCAGTAAACTAGACCCTCCACATATGCAAAATTGGCTAATTTCACCTGGGGTAAAATCTGGAAGTGTTTTTCATAGTTTCTGATTTTGTTTTGCGGTTTTTAATGAATTGGGATTTTTTATTTGATATTGTGTCCCATCGTCTGACGTTTCTATATCAGCGACGAGGGTTGTTTGGTTATTCTTGCACGTGTAGACCATAGGTTTTAACCTATGTATGATACACGTGTCGTTTTGGTTTTCGTTCGCGATTTCAGTTTACAATACTATGTGTGATATGTAGGTACCCCCACGTAGATTTCGAATGATGAATAAGAGGTTGGCGACATCGACTTCGGCAAGCAAGGATCAAGATGAGTAGATATATATCTACGCGGGAAGTCGGGTGGATGGCGTATAGCACCCCCGCAGTTCATAGTGTAGCCTATGATATTATATGCGTGTGTGTGTGTGTGTGTGTGTGTGTGTGTGACAATGTGTTATGTGAAACATGGATAGTTAGCAAGTAAGATCTTAGGAGATCATGGATTAAAGTTTAGTATAATTGGTTGATAGTGTCGTTAGTTAGTTGTAGTCGTGAACCCTAGAATAAAGTTTACACTCACGCGCACACACACGCATACATCTGTTTTACTTGTGCGTATATGGGGATATATACATATATATATATATACATATATGTATGTGAGTATGTATATATATATATATATATGTATGTATGTATGTATGTATGTATGTATGTATACATATACATGATGTTGAGGATAGTATATGGTACTTGGTGATGAGTCGATGCGATTGGGCATGATGCCATGAGATCGGTGACATGACTTGGTTCGTATTATGAGATACGACATGATATTATAGCGGGTCCTTAAGCGATGTGTTTTCATACACACACACACACACACACACACACACACACACACACACACACACACACACATATATATATATATATATATATAGATATAGATATAGATATTGATGGTATCAGTATGTACTAGACTTTATATTAGTACCCCCAGTTCATGATATGTGATGATGATACCATATGGATATTGTGTTATATGTGATATTCGACCCGTACCCAGATTTGGGATGCCGTACGATGGATTTACCGTACAAGATATAATTATGATGATAGACCCGCACTCTTGACTCGAGGATGTCATATGATATATTGTATCGTACGTGATACTATTGAGGTGGGATCACCGACTACTAGATATGGATATCGAATCAGACTTAGGTGGTTTTCCTAACCCTTTCGATTAGTCTTTTAGTTTAGTCCTGTAGTTTTCTTAGTAGATGTTAGACTAGACTCGAGTCATACTTATTTCAAAATTAATGAATCGTGAGTATTTTAAAAACAGGCCAAGCGATTCTATGGATATTTCAAAGGACATACCTTTTCTTAAAGACACGGTAGCCCCTATTTTCTAAACACCACGATTCGTGTTATTTCAAATGTCAAAACCGTATGACTCATATATAAATGTATATTCTTATATGTTGCGTTATTATTCATGTTCCGCATATTCTTGCTGTTCGCATCACATTGCATGCTTATTTGTGTTTTCATTAGTTATTATTAAAATCATGTTGTCAGGACACTAGCACTATTACCGATGATGCATATGCTCCACGTACACCTGTTTGCTGGCTGACACACATCATCATCGGTAATTGCCATATCACGTAAACATTAGAACACACTATTTCATTACTATAAATTGCTAGATGATAGGTTCGACATAGTACTAGTACGCTTGATTTTATATGATAGCTTAGACATTGCATTTATTACTGTGATATCTCATGCATGTGTTTTTTCATTTGTCATGCAATATTATGGAACTTATTACCTGTATTTTATTATTTATTTACCCTTAAGATTGGGATTTCGAATTTCCATGAGATTTCTGGATTTGGAGAAACCGTAATGATTTTATAAACATATTATCATTTTAAAAATAGAAAATTGTGGTTTTCTTATGATATGATTTGGGAGGAGTCCACCATGAGTTTTCTCGGCCCTTGAGCGATATCTTACACCCGATTCAAGGAGGAGGAGGAACCGTCTGTGGGTGCATGGTGGACCCTGTAAATCCCCGTTCCCATCTTAATAAAAGTTTTCTATTTTCTAAATCCCAAAGATTTCCTTTCCTTTTCCCTCGTATTTTAATTGGTTGTTAAAGCTTAATATTTAAACCTTATTTTCCAGCTCTTTTAAAATCATAGTCCAAAACCAAAAGCTAAAATATACTAATATATACACAACCCTAAACCCAACCAAATTTCCCAAACCCTAAAAGTCAAAACCCAGAATTAAAACCAATTTGGAAAACCAAAACTAAAACAAATAAAATATTTTTACTTTAAACCCTAACATTGCATAAGCCCAACAACCTAAAAATCAAATTTTAATTAACAAATTAATTTCCTTTCTCAGCCCGTCCCCCTCTTCAGCCCAAAGTCTTTCTTTAAGGAAATTTAATTACTGAAACCCCGGCCTACTCTTCTCCTCAGCCCACACAATAAAATAATTAATTAAAATGAATTCCAAAACTTCTCAGCCCAGCCCACTCCCTCCAGCCCGCCTCCTCAGCGACCCGACCTGACCCGCTCCTGTTCATCCTCCTCCTCCAACGGCTCTTTTCCTTTCCCCGCGCGCGATCCGCCTTCTCCGCCGCGCCTCGCGCCCACGCCCACGCCCCCGCTCTTGCGACGTTACACCCGCGACGCGCTCCCCTCATCTCCCTTATCTCCTTCACACCTCACTCCCCTCTCATTTTTCCCAAAATCCCTCATCTCTCTCCATCTCGAAACCTTACCGACCCATTGCTCCGATCACTCGTCGTCCCTCCGACGACGACAGCGAACCTCGTCGTCGACCCTCTTTCATCCTCCCTCGTCCTCTACGACTCCATCCGACCCGGTACACCCGAGCCCCCTGCACACCAATCCCCTGCACACCAAACCCCCTGCACACCCGAGCTCGGCCACCTACCCTCGACGCCGGTGAACTTGAACCGCCTCAGTCGACACCCTTTCATCCTCACCCTTAGCATCGTCATCATCACTCCAAGCCCGAGCCATCACTTCTCTTCTCTCTCTCTTCAAAAATCCCTTAACCCAATTCTTAAGCACTACTGCGGCCCATCGCCGGAGCGACGCCGTCGATCGTCGTCGACCCCAGTGCACTCACAGAGGACCACTTAGCACCCCTCAACCTCCAGTGACCGTGCAATGACTCCGAGCAACTCCGACACAAATTCCGTATCGCGAGCCAAGCTCGCGCAAATCGTTTCACAACGTACATTGCGTGTTCGTGACGCCGCTGCTGCCGTGCAACCCCGAGACGTTTCCAGGCAAGTAATTTACTTGCTACATGCTAATCTACACTTATTTCAAATTCAAACGGATAATTTATGAAATTACTTTTCCCGATAAAACTTAGCAACATATGTGTTCGATGCTAGACCCTAATGAAAATACTTGCTTAATTTGACGGAAATAGATGTTTTCTGTTGGCCCATATAATGAAGAATATCATGTATAAATCTCACTAGAAAATACGACTGTTAGTGACTAAAATTGATACCCCCAAATATACCGATAAAACTAGAAATTCCCTGTATCTGAAAATGGTTAAAATCACTGTAAATTATGTACATACTGGAATGATGCGTTCGAGGAAATCGAAGCCGACTCGACGAACTTTGACTCTATGTAAATTTCTAATGTTTTCTGTACTGTAACCGCGACGATGTTTAGATCGGAGTGGGACTCTGGACTGCAGTCCAGAGCGACTCTGATTACTGTGTACTGTCCCAAAATGTGTGTCACATTGTTTCCTGAATTCGTATATTATGGAACTCTGCAATGGATTAAATATGGATCTGTTAGCTAAACAAAACAAGTGGTTTCATTCCGTTTCATTGCCGTTTACTATTTAAATTGTAAATAAAAGGGCAGAACGTATAACTGTCCAGAACAGATTCAGAAGTGACATACTAATGTTAAACTGTGTATAACTTTCGACGTACAGACGCGATTGAGGATCCGTCTATTGTGTTGAATACTCTATCGAAAACCCTAGATTTTATTCAACTGTAGAATTGCTAAATTCTGAACCCAACTGGGTGCAATTCGTGTCGCGAAACGGACGTTCAGTTCAGAAACTGAATTTCCAGCCGCGAGCACTTAAAATGAAACAGATGTATCTTGAATACCGGAAACCCGATTGAACTAAAACTAATTTTGATGAATTACTGACTGAGTGTTCTATTTATCGTATTTGTATCATTTTGTTGAATTCTAAACAGATGAATTTATACAATTTTTGTAAGTTAATGACATGCACATATATATCACACCACATTTGCCATATACTTAGTGTTAGTGCGTGTTAGAGTCAGTGGACATTGCATTATCGTGCGTGATTGATGTTGGTTTAGGAGTGACAAGTACACCAATGGGAAGTGAATATTCGTGACAGTGATTGATACAGTGAACAGTGATAAAAACATGCCATTGGTATACTTGTACACGACTAAATCAAGATCATAGATAGTGTAAACCTGGAGATAAAGGGGAAATCAAAGTGGAAAGAGAATCGTATTTAGCGGGACCGTGTTTTAGAGGATGATCATTCGAGCAGCGATATATATATTAGGTAGGATCTAGCGATCCGGCTGACAGGGTTATGTCCCGGGCATGTGGGTCGTTGTCTCGGGTATGTACGAGACTCCTGTTAAACATGATCCTCCTTCCACTATACGATTTCAATCATGACCTAGAGACCGATAGGGACACAGATCATATTGTGCATCATATAGTGACATAGTGATTACTCGTATTGTACTTTCACTGTTATTATCTCTTTTACCTGTTTCATCTTATAATAATATTGTTATTGTGTCGCTCTGACGACCTGAGTATGCATGCTCAGATTCCGTGGAAGGACTAGCACAGGAGATGGATCTACCTTTCGAGTTCTCGGAGATATAGTTTGGTGTACTTTCTTTCTTTACTGCTTTCCATAAAAGTGATCGTGAGATTGAACTTGGTTAGTAACTGTTCTTGTTATTTGTAATTTGTGAACAATGGATTTTAATGTAATAAATTAGTGATGTGATTCCTTACTACTGTGCTTTATTTACTGATTACCATGTAATGCTAGAAGCCGAAGTGTGACTATGGTAAGATGATTCCTTGACCGTAGGAGCATGGCTGGCCTAGTCATCCCTCGTTTTCCGTATTTTGGGAAGCGGGGCGTGACACGGTTTAGTTGGTATCAAAGCCGTATTTAGTATCATGGGATAACATTAACTACATTGTATTACGTTATTCTCATTTCACTACTCTTGATTTTCATCCTTGAATCTGATCTTATCCTTTTGAATCTTCCAGTGATATGACGTCCCCGAACGACCCCTCCTCGGACTCCAGCTCTCAGGACCGCACGGAGAGAATACTTAGTGCACTGACCTCTCTCGCGGAAGCTCAGGAGAGGAAGACAGATTTACTCGCTGAGGGACTCAGGACGATTACCGCCGCAGGAGGACCCTCCGCACTCATTACCGCCCCCGAGGGCGCTATTCCACCAGCTTATCATGCTAGGGCTGGTACCGTATCAGACTTCCGACGGTTACATCCAGCTGTATTCACAGGGCTAGCTGAACCCCTTGAGGCTGAGCAATGGCTGGTGAACATGGAGAACTTACTGACAGCCACCAGGGTTCCAGAGGAATATAGGGTGGACGTGATAAAGATTCAATTGGAAGATGAAGCCCGTACATGGTGGTCGGTGGAAGAAAGCAGGCTAGACGGGCCGATTGAATGGGACAAATTTAAGGAATGTTTCCTAGATCATTATTTTCCTTCCACAGCCAAGGCAGTAATGGAGGAAAGATTTATTCTTTTGAAGCAGAATGGACGCCCAGTGGACGTTTATGCGGTAGAGTTCAACCGTCTGAGCCATTTTGCTCCATACATGGTCGTCTCAAAGGCCACCAGGGCCAGACGCTTCCTTCAGGGGCTAGATTTCGAGTTGCAGCAGTTGATTGCATCGCTGGATTTGCAGACTTTCGCACAGGTACTCAACGCGGCGAGAGTTCAGGAGCAATTGATTAACAAGTTCAGGAGACCCCCAGTCGTTCCAGCACGTACCCACGCGCCTTCTCGAGGAGCCATACCGGTTCACAGGCCAGGAACGACACAATGAAGCGCCCGTTCGTACCACAGCATCGCCCCCAGAGACAGGGCGTAGTTTGCGGCTATTGCGGTAGAGGTGGGCATACCCAGAAAGACTGTCGTCGTGCCAAAGGTCAGTGCTTGATTTGCGGATCCAGTCAGCACAAGATTAGCAATTGCCCTGAGCAAGCAGAAATACAGGGAGGTTCTGGACCGCCACAGCAGAGGCCACAGGAGCAGAGGCAACCCTTTACAGGTCGCGGTCAGGGACGGGCTTTCACCTTGACCGCCGAGCAGGCAGAGGCGTCAGGAGACGTGGTTACAAGTACTCTACTCGTACATTCCTTGCCAGCAAGAGTACTATTTGATTCTGGAGCATCGCATTGTTTCTTGTCTGAGCATTTCACTGATACACACTCAATACCACATGAACCACTAACCAAGGGATGGGAAATACATACGGGTAACGGCATTATAATATCTAGTCGAGAATGTAGGTTATGCCCGGTTGTAGTGTGTGGCAGGGAATTCTATGCGAATTTCCTTCTGATTACGACAGGCAGTTACGACGCAATTCTCGGGATGGATTGGATGAGCACTTTCCATGCAGTTATCGATTGTCGTGCAAGGAAGGTGATCTTCCGCATTCCCAATCACCCGGAGTTTATTTTCGAGGGCGAAAGCGAATCTTTGGAGCCAGCTAAGTACAGAGCCAAGCCCAAGGAGCTGACAACTATGGAGATTGATGAGAGCCCAGTCCCAGTAATTGTCCGGGACTTTCTGGACGTATTTCCCAAAGATCTACCAGGTCTACCACCTCCTCGAATCTTGGAGTTCTCAATCGATTTGACTCCAGGTACAGCCCCAGTATCCAGAGCCCCATACAGAATGGCACCAGTTGAGTTAGCGAAATTGAAGAAGCAGGCTGAAGAACTATTGGAGAAGGGATTTATTCGGCCAAGAGCTTCACCGTGGAGTGCACCAGTTCTGTTAGTAAAGAAGAAGGATGGATCGCTGCGAATGTGTATAGATTATCGGTGTAACGTTATGAAAATCGTTTCGGTGAAATTTCGAAAAAATCGGTAAAATAAGGGGGTTTTCTGTAAAAAGTCAAAATACAAATATCTTATTATAAAAATTAAATATACATATTCTAGCTATGTAATTGCTATTTTTTGGTGTTTATTGAGCCGCTGGTGAAATTTTAAATTTTCTGAAAAAAAAATATTATTTTATTATTATTTTAAGCCGTCGCTAATACATTTAATTAGGGAAAATTACAAATTGGAATGAGTTGAAACAAATTTTGTGCAACATAAAACATTAAATAAAAATTTATCATATGGTTTTTGGAACGAAATCATTTGCCAAAACGGTTTAGAAATTATTGAAGAAAAAAGGCTTTTTTTTAGCGTAAATGGATGTTTGGGGTATTGTATTTATCATTTTTCATCACCCCACACCCGTACCCACACCCACACACCCCCACTTACCCCTCCCCTTAGCCAAATTCAGTAGCCCTCACTTTTTCCCCACTTGGTTTGCAAAGGAAAAAGAAATGGAATGAAATAAAAGAAAAGATTAGAAAATAGATAAAGTAGTTAGACTTTGACCTTACCTTGACCTTGACTTTCCTCCCTTGCATTTTCCTCACCTCCCTCTCTCTCCCCTCACCCACTTCTAGCCGAAAATGATCCCCACAGCAGCAGCCTTCCCCCCCCCCCCAAAAATCCACACTATTTTGCTTCAAAAATCCAAAAAAAAGCTTCAAAATCCATACAATTTCAAAGCTTTTTTCCAAATCCAACACTTACCCATTATTCCTTAGCATTTCAAGCATGGATCCTTGTGAAAAGAGAGCATTTTGGAGTGCCATGGATGCTTGTGGATCTTCATATGCTTTTGGGTATATTTCTAAACATTTTTGTTGCTTAAATTGTTACTAATTTCTTAAGCTAATTTATTTAAGTGTTATTTGGATATGTGAGTTTAATTGCACGTTTTGGAATTCAAGAAAAGGGTTTGAATGCAAGTTAGGTTATTGTGAATTGGTGTATGGTTGTGATGGGTAGCTTACCATCTTAGAATTTGTAGAAAGTAATTTAGTAGTTAAATTTCATATTGTTGCATCGAAATGTCTAAATTAAGTTTTGTTTTTGCTAACTAGAGTTTTTGAAAAGTTATCAAATGCTTAGATTAAAATATAATTAAGTGTTCATGTCATTATAACTATTATAATGAGTGGTTTAATGACTTTGGTTCATGCAAAACGAAGCTTAATTGATGAATTGTGAATTTTGCTTTAAAGGGTGTTAAATTTGATATTTTGCAAACTAGGATTTTGGAAATTATGCAAATTTATGAGTTTAAATTATGGAAATGGTTTTTATGACTTATTTAAGATATTTAATAAATATATTGGCCGCTACATTCATTTAAATATCGTGTTTTGTACAAAAACGGCGAATTGTGCTTGCTAGATTTTCGGAAAAATGACTTTTTGAGTGAAATTGGCGTTTTGTGAGTTTCAACCTAGTTTATATTAAAATTAGTGTTCGTGGATATGCAAATTAGTGTGATTGAATTCTCCTCGATGGTTTGACGTTTGTACATCGACATCGAGGGTTGGTTTGACTATTCTTGCATGCGTAGGCGATAGGTTTGGACCTATGCGTGATACGCGTACCGATTTGGTTTTCTTATGACGTTTCGATTTCGAATTGGGTTTTTATGCGATACGGTGCGTTATGATATGTAGGTACCCCAGGTGGACTTCGAGACGACAAGCAAGCGCGTGGCGACGTCGGCACCGGCGAGCGAGGTTCAGGTGAGTAGATTTATATCTACGGGGAGAAGTCGGGTGGATGGCGTATAGCACCCCCGCAGTCCGTGGTGGTGTATACGGATGCGTATACACACCAACATTTATTATATGTTATTTAGGATTAATAACGTTGCTTGGGATGAATATTGGTGTGTTGGATTACTTTAGTGTTGCGAACCCTAGGGTAGTGTTACACACACATACACACATACATACTTGCATACATTCCTATTGATATGTGCTCATGGGATTCTTTATAGTTATGTGTTCACATGGGTATGGGACTATGTGTTCACATACGGATTGAGGATGATACTTGGGGTTGAGCTGAGTCGATGAGATTGGATCGAGGCCGTGAGATCGGTGATATAGCAGGGTTCGTATCTTAGATACGACATGACGTTGTAGCGGGTCCTTGACGTAGTGTTTCACACACGTCCATGCTTACGTAGGCGGTATCAGTATAGTACATGACGTTCAGCTTGTTAGTTCAGCCTGTTAGTTCAGCCGTATAGTTTAGTGTAGTTGTTAGATTAGATTAGACTTCTTACCTATTTCAAAAACTAACGAATAGTGGGCATTTTTAAAGACAGCTCAAGGGAATCTACGGATATTTCAAAAACGACGTATCTTTTCATAAAAACACCGTAGCCCCTATTTTCAAAACCCCATGATTCGTGTTATTTCAAAAGGCGACTTATATTAGATTATTGTAGATTAGTTATCGTTGTGTCTAGTATTCAGCTCCCGCACATTATTGCTGTTCGCTCTGCCTCGCATACTTATTGTGCTGCATATTCCATTATTGATATCATGCTGTTAGGACACCAGCACCATTACCGATGATGCATATGTACCACGTACACCTACTTGCCGGCTCACACACATCTTCATCGGTAATTGCCATGTCACGTACACTTTAGAGAATATATTTGCTTGACTTAGCTTGTTAGCTAGTAGTTTTGACATGATATTAGTGTACTTTCCTTATATGCCATATTAGACTTTTCAGTTATTACTTGCTACTTCATGCATATTGTTATTCATTGTTATACCGCACGCATGGATTCTCATGCCTTTATTCACTAGTTTATGTGCTATTGAGGTTTTGGACTCGGATTTCCTTGATATTTCTGGATTTGGGAACCGTGGAGATTTCAAAAGAGAATATGTAATTGTTTTAAAAACCCGGTTACCCTGGATATGATATTTCAGTGCGTCCACCATGTGTTTTCTCGATGCTGAGAGCGACATGTGAGACCCGAGTTCGAGGAGTGGAGGAACTGTTTCGGGTACATGGTGGACCCGGTAAGGTACCCCGGGGCAAGAAGCTCGTGGTGATGACGATGAGCCTGGCAGGGGGAGACTACCTACCGGTGATATTACCCGACGCGTCGGATATCCGGAGGATACCTTCGTGGTCTTGAGATGGATGGTAGGGGCCGGTCTGGACTGGCGGCGCCCTAGATATTGTGATTTAGATATTGAGATTTTGAGACATTGAGATTTATGTTTTGTGTCGATACTAGACACCGTTGGTGTTGATTTCAGTTATGATACCTCATTTAAAAAAAATACAAAGGAAATCTCACTAATTTATGAAAACAGTTTCTTCATTTACATGTATGCTGTTTTCATGCATTCATACCTCACTCATATGATATATTGCTACCTGAGGCACTGACACTGGCACATGAAATTACACTCGGGTTAGATATTACCCTAGACATTGTCATAGGCTGCCTGTTATACATATATTTGAGGATATATTATGATCATTGACCTAGGTTGCGTTATTTATGCGATTTCTGTGCGTAGATGTTTTTCTATTCACGAGTTGGCAACTCACCCCCGTTGTGCCCCAGTTTCTTGCAGGTTTTGCCGTACAAGTTTAATTACGGCTTTGCGGGCTCAATTTCATTCGGGTGACTTGCTAGTAGGTGGGTTTTTCTTGTATCGTACCCATCATATTACCTTGTATAATATTATTCCGTTGTATCTAGTAAATTCCATCAACCAAACATGTTTTTATTGAGATAGAGACCAGTGTTGTTTATTGTTTCGACCTTAGAGTCGCTCGTTATATTTCTGAAGGTTTTGAGTTCCTTTTGAGTTTTGATCCTCGCCGTTGGCGTTGTATATTATATTGCTTATATGGTTGTGACCGTCGATTGACGAAGAGCAAGCTCCCGCTTGGGGATGCCTTTTTTCTTGATTTCGTATACTATTCATGTTGTATCCCGTTTGGGGGCCAGTATTTACAAAGGAGACTCAAATTTTTGATGCTTTTAAAAACCGCATAATTCGGCTTATGCTATGGAAACTACTTGCTTTGATTTGGTTTTTCCTGCACTCTACTACTTTTCTTGGTTTGGATTTCTGGGTTTTCGGTTTACTTAGATTACGTACGCCTCGAGACGTTCGTAGTTTAAGTGCCGGTCATGTTCCGTACTTTCGGGACGTGACAAAGTTGGTATCAAAGCGTTAGGTTTTACCTTCGGAGCGTAGGATGACCCTTGGTTGATGGAATAGGTGACTAAAGTAGAGTGACGTACCGTTGGTATGTTCCGCGGCATATTCACGACACGCCACTCCACTTATGAAGCCTTAGGATGTACATTTCCTTGTTCAGTATTATATTCATTCCGATCTAGCCTCATCGGTATCAGGTTGGTTTTGCTGCTACGGTTACGGCAGGGAGAGCTACGGCTAGAGTTACGGTCAGCACAAGCTCGTCACGAACGAGGACTGACCAGGGCGAAATTCCGGCGACACACGATTGCAGAGATGTGTCTTTTTACTGTGTTTCCGCGCCGCGAGCGTTTGGCGGATCTCCTTTATGAGGTTACTCGGATGTGCTGATCGACACTAGAGGATTGAGCCACTGACAGAGGCCAGCCAGATTTTGATGACCGTTGGCGTGTTGCTTACTCCTGATGATTGAGGCACTGTTCAGCGTGCAGACGAGCAAGCCAGTGGTTGCTGCGAGCGACGAGATATCGCCCCATATGTTGGAGCTATTGCGGGGCGAGTTGTACGAATAGATGATAGAAGGTCGCTAGTCACCCGATGATGAATGACTAGGACAGGTGGTTCGTTCGCTACCCCGATGCGAGGTCATCAGATAGATTGATTCCAGCTAGAGACGACTTCACGCGGAGACGTTGGGAGTCGACAGAGACGATCGAATGTCAGAAACCTATTTATCCAAGTTTAAAGTAGTCGGAAAGACATGCAGGCAATTCTATGGTCCCTCTAGAAGAATGAAACCCTAACTCGACTTAATGACCGTGTGAAAGCCTTTGAACCTTAGGGTTTGCGGCAGTTCTGCGGCGCCATTAGTGAGGCTTGGGTTTGCCCTTCTACGGCTGGACCACCGATGCTGTGGTATGTACTCGATACTATTAAACTATGCCCAAGATGTTGAGCTCTTGGGGGATTATGAGGTTTTGACGACTCGATCGGATGGCTCGACTCAATTCGGATGCTAGGTGGTGAGATGCATTTCTTGGGAGACTCCCGATACGAGGATAGCCGTTGGAGCTCAGTCCATGCAGCCGCGACAAGACGAGTCCAAAGCAGACGACATTAGAGAAAAGTAGAGTAAGAGGTTCGCACCAGATCTAGATGAGATGACGTTCCACTCCGCCGACATTAGAGATGCTATGCGCATGCCGAGGCATGGTACTTGGACTTACCTTCCAGAAGGAGTCGCGATGAGTATGCAGTCGTTCCAGAGTAAGATGCAGATATAGGAAAGGACAAGGACTTCCGGACAGTTGGCAGAAACGAGACATGGAAGAGACCGTGAGCAGGATTCCTTCCAGGACACTGCTGCAATGATACTTGCACCCAGGATCAGAGGTGTCATGTACATTCAAAGAGCCAGAGGCCGACGCCAGTGATATGCTGTCTTACGAGTGGTCGTGATGATTGACCGGGAGATGACAAGAGACGTGCCAGAACTGGATCATCCCCGTTAGCACACCCGACAGAGCCGATGAGCCGATGGACCGAAAGATTGGTAATTCATAGTGAAGACCTTGACCCAGGAGTGGTCATGGTTACGCACGCCAGCAGGACAGAGTTCATGATCATCGACGAGACGTCCTACTAGTGACCGCGACGGTTGGCCGAGATTCTTAGAGGATGCACTTGAGCGGTACTGTTCCGCTATTATTGATTACGATGTTTTGGGTGATTTATTCGTATGATTTGATTTTGATGATTGAGGATTTACGATCTTTGCACAGTGTTGCACTTGATATCGTTTTCGTGCTTTAGTTTCACATGTTTGTGATTTTTCGGTTTTAAACAGTTGAGTTGGTTTTGTGCGTATGCATGCACACGATTCGGTTCCTGCACTCTGTATAGTTATTATATGCTTGCAGTGCAGTGATACGCCTTTTGTACACTTAGATGCACTGGACTTCGATTTCGATCGTGATACTCGATATTTGTTTTGTGCACTTTATGCACCTGATTGGATTTTGCGCATGTTCGACGCTTGATATTGGATTTCATGATTTCGTGCACGATGGATGCACCTGATTTGGATTTTCGCGCTTGTTGGGCGCATGTTTTGAAGGGTGATTTTGGTGCGTACCAGATGCACTAAATCGAGATTTTTTTTCGTGCATGTCAGATGCACCTGATTTTGCTGTCAGGCACACATGTTGCCTACGACAGATGTTTCATGCACACCCGATGCACTTAGATGTTGTTTCTGTGCGCATGTATGGCACATTCATGGATTTTGATTTCCGTGCGCACCAGACGCACGTAGTATTCATGTGCATATTTTGGGATTGATTTCTTATAGAGCAGTACGTTTTTATGATATTGCTATGTGTTTTCGTACTGAGCAGGACTAGTCAGAGGACAGTACCTGAATATATTTTGCATGCATTGATAGTTATTGAAGGGATTTCCAAAAAGCGAGCTATAGCCTCAGTATTTACCTACGTGTCTGATATGACACGAAATATTTAAAACAAGGAGACCCTTCTAAATTGTTTCCAAAACGGCGGAACGTACATTTCAAACAAAGGTATATATGTATATAGTTATTTTCTTATGATAGACGTCCGCCACTGTGCAGTGTTATACGCGTTGCACAGCGACTTAAAGAGATTTGACATGCATTTCCTTCCGATACTTACAAATATAGATTCGATGTTTACATGTACAGTTTCGAGTTATATCATATTGGTTTGATTTAGATTTGGCATTGATGTCTTCTCCATGACTCCGATGATTGCGGGATACTTGATGGAGTTTTGATTTGAGTTATATACTCATTTTTCAAGCGCATGCGCTGCGCTACGATTTGTTTTATGTATTTACAATTTCGGAGCCCCGACGACTTGATGGGTTTTCTTAGATGTTTTAGTATTTGGGGGAGTTTGAATTTAAATTCGGGGACCGAATTTCTTTAAGGGGGAAGATTGTAACGTTTTGAAAATCGTTTCGGTGAAATTTCGAAAAAATCGGTAAAATGAGGGGGTTTTCTGTAAAAAGTCAAAATACAAATATCTTATTATAAAAATTAAATATACATATTCTAGCTATGTAATTGCTATTTTTTGGTGTTTATTGAGCCGCTGGTGAAATTTCAAATTTTCTGAAAAAAAAATATTATTTAATTATTATTTTAAGCCGTCACTAATACATTTAATTAGGGAAAATTACAAATTGGAATGAGTTGAAACAAATTTTGTGCATCATAAAACATTAAATAAAAATTTATCATGTGGTTTTTGGAACGAAATCATTTGCCAAAACGGTTTAGAAATTATTGAAGAAAAAAAGGCTTTTTTTTAGCGTAAATGGATGTTTGGGGTATTGTATTTATCATTTTTTATCACCCCACACCCGTACCCACACCCACACACCCCCACTTACCCCTCCCCTTAGCCAAATTCAGCAGCCCTCACTTTTTCCCCACTTGGTTTGCAAAGGAAAAAGAAATGGAATGAAATAAAAGAAAAGATTAGAAAATAGATAAAGTAGTTAGACTTTGACCTTACCTTGACCTTGACTTTCCTCCCTTGCATTTTCCTCACCTCCCTCTCTCTCCCCTCACCCACTTCTGGCCGAAAATGATCCCTACTGCAGCAGCCCTCCCCCCCCCCCCCCAAAAATCCATACTATTTTGCTTCAAAAATCCAAAAAAAAGCTTCAAAATCCATACAATTTCAAAGCTTTTTTCCAAATCCAACACTTACCCATTATTCCTTAGCATTTCAAGCATGGATCCTTGTGAAAAGAGAGCATTTTGGAGTGTCATGGATGCTTGTGGATCTTCATATGCTTTTGGGTATATTTCTAAACATTTTTGTTGCTTAAATTGTTACTAATTTCTTAAGCTAATTTATTTAAGTGTTATTTGGATATGTGAGTTTAATTGCACGTTTTGGAATTCAAGAAAAGGGTTTGAATGCAAGTTAGGTTATTGTGAATTGGTGTATGGTTGTGATGGGTAGCTTACCATCTTAGAATTTGTAGAAAGTAATTTAGTAGTTAAATTTCATATTGTTGCATCGAAATGTCTAAATTAAGTTTTGTTTTTGCTAACTAGAGTTTTTGAAAAGTTATCAAATGCTTAGATTAAAATATAATTAAGTGTTCATGTCATTATAACTATTATAATGAGTGGTTTAATGACTTTGGTTCATGCAAAACGAAGCTTAATTGATGAATTGTGAATTTTGCTTTAAAGGGTGTTAAATTTGATATTTTGCAAACTAGGATTTTGGAAATTATGCAAATTTATGAGTTTAAATTATGGAAATGGTTTTTATGACTTATTTAAGATATTTAATAAATATATTGGCCGCTACATTCATTTAAATATCGTGTTTTGTACAAAAACGGCGAATTGTGCTTGCTAGATTTTCGGAAAAATGACTTTTTGAGTGAAATTGGCGTTTTGTGAGTTTCAACCTAGTTTATATTAAAATTAGTGTTCGTGGATATGCAAATGAGTGTGATTGGATTTTCCTCGATGGTTTGACGTTTGTACATCGACATCGAGGGTTGGTTTGACAATTCTTGCATGCGTAGGCGATAGGTTTGGACCTATGCGTGATACGCGTGCCGATTTGGTTTTCTTATGACGTTTCGATTTCGAATTGGGTTTGTAAGTCGATGTAGTACACCCCAGTACTTATGGGGAGGCGGAATTTACAAAAACTTATCAAGTTTAAACAACGAACATCGACTAACCGCTTGAATCGAAGCTAAACTCTAAATAACCGTATTCTAAAGTTTCATCTCACAAGTGATTAGGGATTATACCTAATGAAACCGGTCCTTCTTCTTTACGTCCTCCTTTGTTCTCCTCGGCCTTCTCTAGGTAGTAGACGATCCACCCGAGAGCGAAACTCCAAGCTAAACCTCTAACTTGAGGTAACTAATCAACTTTGATTGCTAATCAAAGATGAGAGGATGATATAGAGTGAAGGTTATGGATTGTTTAGTCTAACTTATCCTTTGATCTCAACACATGAGGATTAAGGATTAGGGTTAGAAGATGAGAGCTTGAGGAGAGAGAATGTATGATATGATAATGAGAGAAGAGAGAGAGTGTATCATAATATTATGAAGCATTCTTCTTTTCAAATAATCAATAAAGGAAATGAATAAGCATGCTTCACAAAATATCTTGTGATGATTCATTAACATGAGTCATTAAGCAATAAATGTGCATTAATGAAGTGAATGAATCACCACTATGACTCACTCTCTTATCCAAAAGAAACCTCCTTAGTCACATCTTCTAGAAGCTTCTCGAGTAATTACGAGAACGCCCCTCCGATCCGTAAAAATACGGAAAAACTTTAGACTGTAAAAATCCAATAACCGGATACCAGTAACTGGCTTAAACCAAAGCCGACTGGTAAAATCTGTCCGAAAGTCGTACGCGCGTAAACGCACGTATGCGTCCGAACCCTTTGTCGCAAAACCATGCAACCTCTATATCGTTTCGCCTGGAGTAGGAAACTCTCTGTGTGGGACTCTAGAGACTCGACTACTACGCTGGCAGTGGGTTTAACCACAGACCGCAAGCGGCACTAGCTGTACGTAACGGTCCCCAGGTAGTTGTTGATAAGAAGGCCGATGAGTAAACCCATCCGAACTCCTACTGAGTCTGATGTGACAATCTCCATACAGTCCGGTCCGTTCGTCCAAGACTATCGCATATCGGGCCTAGGGGGGCGGCAAGCGTCAGTCCCCTAATAGCGGTATAAGTCGTGTCGGAGTGAAGCCCATTACACCCTGAGAAACTGCTGGAACCTACCAGCAAATCTCGCTTGCCCTGGCCAGGGACTTTGCGTAATGGCTCTCTGACACAGCACGATATCTACTCCCAATACCGGGAGGGACGAATCCTTTCTAACCGTCACTGCCTCCAAGTGCTCGGGACTGCACCCAACTGCTACCTGTTTGCACGACTCCTTTGAGCCGTGGTAGGGTAGCAATCTAAGAACAGTGGGACACACTCGAGGCGAAGTAGCAGTGTCAAGTCTGCGGACTACGCTGTACTCATGTCACCTGGGAACTGTTCACTGACGACTGGTATCAAACCAACCAACAGTTCCCTGTGAGTCCTGTCCGGTGTACCCGTAACCTAACGAGCACCTGTATACTATCTCCAGTACGACGTACTGACGGCTGTGGGACAGACCATCTCCCCAACTGGGATGAGAAGCGTACACACCAGTCTACTCCGGAGTATCGATGCTCTGTCTCGATAATCCAACGACCGGGGACCTGAATGAGGATGTGCTTGTAGACTACCCAGCCCCCACTAGTGTGACTGCCATCACAACGCTGGTAGACAAGCAAGATCCTAAGAGCTCTATCAATACGTATACTCACATATTAAGATAGAAAAACCAAGTAGCATACTACCATGTTTAGCAAGACTGTTATATACATGTGAATATCCCAAGCTTCCATTAAGTAATATACAAGCTAGTATGATACAGTAATGGCCTTCTAGGGCATAAACACTAACAATCTCCCACTTGCACTAGGGCCATGTACTGGCATATCGCAGACCAATGATCTCGAGCAGCCTCTCGAACTGAATCTGAGGAAGGGCCTTCGTGAATGGATCAGCAATGTTCTCTTCTGAAGCAACTCTCCGAACCTCGATCTCCTGACGATCAATGATCTCCCTGATCAGGTGATACCGCCTCAAGATGTGTCTGGACTTCTGATGGGACCTTGGTTCCTTCGCTAAAGCTATAGCTCCGTTGTTGTCGCAATACAGAGGTATTGGATCAACTATGGTAGGAACCACCTGAAGTTCTGTTAGGAACTTCTTCATCCAGACTGCTTCTTTTGCGGCATCGCAAGCAGCTATATACTCCGCTTCCAACGTCGAGTCAGCAACGGTGTCCTGCTTGGAGCTCTTCCAGCACACCGCCCCTCCATTGAGGGTAAAGACATAACCCGACATGGACTTGGAATCGTCCTTATCACTCTGGAAGCCGGAATCAGCAAAGGCCTCTAACCTGAGGTCTTTTCCGCCGTAAACCAAGAATATCTCCTTAGTCCTCCTCAGGTACTTGAGAATGTTCTTTACTGCTATCCAGTGTTTCTCCCCTGGGTCTGACTGATACCGGCTTACCACGCTCAGTGCGTAAGCTACATCTGGTCTGGTACACAACATCGCATACATTATAGAGCCTACCGCAGAAGCGTAGGGTATAATAGACATGCGTTCCCTTTCCAAATCAGTCTTGGGAGACATCTCTTTGGAGAGGGTGATTCCGTGACAAGCCGGTAGATTACCGCGCTTAGAATCTTCCATACTGAATCTTTTCAGTACAGTGTCGATATACCTGGACTGCGAAAGTCCCAACATCCTCTTGGATCTATCACGATAGATCCGGATCCCCAGAATGTAAGAGGCATCACCCAGGTCTTTCATGGAGAACCTGTGTGACAAGAATCCTTTGACAGATTGTAGCATAGGAATGTCATTTCCTATCAATAGAATGTCATCCACGTACAAGACGAGGAATACGACACTTCTGGCCACAACTTTACTATATATGCACGGTTCATCTGGATTTTTGATAAAGTCATATTCTTTGACTTTCTCATCAAAACAGATGTTCCAACTCCGCGATGCCTGCTTTAGACCATAAATGGACTTAAGCAGCTTGCATACTTTCCCGCTGCTCCCACTCTGATTGAAACCCTCTGGCTGATCCATATAGACGCTCTCTTCTAAATTTCCATTCAGAAAAGCCGTCTTTACGTCCATCTGCCAGATTTCATAATCATGGAAGGCAGCAATAGCAAGAAGGACCCTAATGGATTTAAGCATAGCCACTGGAGAAAAGGTTTCGTCATAGTCCAAACCAGGTCTTTGACGAAAACCCTTTGCAACAAGTCTAGCCTTATAGGTTTCCACCTGTCCATCTACACCAATCTTTTTCTTGAAGATCCATTTGCATCCTATGGGTTTTACCCCATCTGGAGCAAAGTCCAAAGTCCATACTTTGTTGGTGTACATGGACTCCATTTCGGTCCGCATTGCATCTAGCCATCGTACCGAGTCGCCGCTCTGGATGGCCTGCCTGAAGTCAGTAGGTTCATCATCATCTATGATGCAATCCTCTCTATCCCCATCTATGAGAAAACCGTAGTATCTCTCAGGCGGACGAGACGGCCTACTACTCCTGCGGAGGGGTGCGGGAATGTTCTGTTCTTCTTGAACCTCTGGTTCTACCAAACTTTCAGTAACAGCTTGTGGTTCTGGAATTTCTTCCAGTTCTACTTCGCTCCCACTCTTCTGATTTTCTAAAAATTCAGTTTCTAAGAAGCGGGCATGACGAGAAACAAAAACCTTTTGTTCCTCTGCGTAATAGAAGCAATATCCTGTAGAGTTCTTTGGATATCCCACAAACTTACACTCTACTGAGCGTGCCTCGAGCTTGTCCGGATGCTGCTTTTTTACAAAAGCTGGACATCCCCACGTCTTCAGGTACTGAAGATAGGGTTTCTTCCCACTCCACATCTGATATGGTGTGGTAGGCACAGTTTTGGTTGGAACTCTGTTCAAAAGATGTATCGCTGATTCTAGCGCATACCCCCAGAAAGATCGCGGTAACTCAGCATTACTCATCATGGATCGTACCATATCCAATAGGGTTCGATTCCGTCTCTCCGATACACCGTTGTGCTGTGGAGTGTATGGAGGAGTAAGCTGAGAGAGAATTCCTTTCTCTTTTAGGTAACCTAGGAACTCGGCACTTAAGTATTCTCCACCTCGATCAGATCTCAGTGTCTTAATACTTTTGCCTGTTTGGTTTTCCGCTTCACTCTTGTATTCCAGGAATTTCTCAAAGGCTTCGGATTTATGCTTCATTAAGAAGACATGTCCAAACCTAGAGAAATCATCCGTGAAAGTAATGAAGTAGGAATAACCACCTCTCGCATGTGTAGACATTGGACCACATACATCACTGTGTATGAGTCCTAAGAGCTCGCTCGCTCTTACTCCTTGTCCAGTAAATGGAGTCTTTGTCATCTTTCCTTTGAGACAAGATTGACAAGTGTCATAAGTTTGATATTCGAACGTGTCCAAATATCCTTCTCTATGCAACTTAGTCAACCTTCTCTCATTGATGTGACCCAGTCTACAATGCCATAAGAAAGCTTTATTTAAATCTGGAGACTTTCTTTTTAGTGTGTTCTGGACATTGAAAATTTGGAGTTGGTTTAACACATATATGCCGTTATTTAGAGTACCGGACCCAATCAAACCATGATTAAGGTGGATGTTGACAACATCTCTTACAAACGTGAAATCATAACCTTTATTTGATAACAAGGAAACTGATATGATATTACACGTTAAGCTGGGTACAAAATAACAGTTATGTAAAACCAAAATGTGTCCACTCGTCAATCCTAGGTGATAATCCCCGACGGACGCAGCTCCCACGCTAGCTCCGTTAGCAACCCTGAGGATCATATCACCTTCCTTCAGCACTCTACGGTTTCTCAGTGCCTGCAATGAATTGCAAATATGAGATCCTGACCCGGTATCCAATACCCAGGAAGTAGAGTTGATCGACAGACAATTCTTAATTACAAACACACCTGAAGTCGAAGCCACAGCTTGCTTCGGTTCCTGGTTCTTGGCGTTCCACGCCTTGCAATCCTTCTTCCAGTGCCCTTTCCTGTGACAATGGAAGCACTCATCCAGGCCAACTACCGGTGCTGTAAACTTTTTCTTTCCCTTCTTTCCCACCTTACTAACACCTCCTCTAGGTCTGGGTGCGGCCTTCTTCTTCCTTCCTTTGGCCCTAGCCTTGGACCCGGAAGAAGATGAACCGCCAACAAACATAGCGGGTGTTTCCCTTGCCTTCTGCAAGGTGCCCTCTGCACTCCTTAACATGTTCAGGAGTTCCGCAAGTTCAACTTCTTTTCCTTGAAGATTGAAGTTGAGGATAAACTGGGCGTAGGTGGGAGGAAGGGACTGGAGAACAAGGTCTGTATAGAGCTCATTATCCAAAGTCGTCCCAAGGTCCGCGAGCTCTTCAATATAGCCGATCATCTGTAGGACATGTTCACCTACCGATGACCCGACAGCCAACCTCGCTCGAAACAGTTTCTTAGAGGTCTCGTATCTTGCTATACGAGATTGCTCTCCATAAAGTTCCTTTGTATGGAGAAATATGCCATCAAGGGACATATCCTCGTGCCTCCTCTGATGTTCATTGTTCATCGAGGCAAGCACGATGCACTTGGCTCTCGCGCAATCTAAATCCCAGGTTTTACGGATTTCCTTATCCGCATTGCTGGATTTGGGACCAAGGACAGCAGGTGCTGTAGCGGTGAGGACGTACCCCAGTTTGTCATAGGTCAAAGCCATCTTGACATTCCGCAGCCAATCTTTATAGTTTGGCCCTGTCAGTATATTTTTCTCTAAAAGTAACTTAAGTCCAGTCATTTTCAGGGTCGCTGCAATTAGGAGAGAGAGAAGAAAACTCTTTAGCATGATGCTCTTGCAAGTTTAGAGTGGTTTTTAGTTTATCTAAACTGGATGGCTCCCACTGTTTCTCGAATCCTTCCTCAAACCATAAAAGAAGAATTAGCCAAGACTATTCCCACCGTACAATACTTGCTTAACCGTTCAGCCAGGCCGGTGTCGATACTTCGAGGGAGGTTTTCCAACGCTTTCGCGAAGTTCCTTAATTAAATAACCTCTTTTCTCTGGGGGCGTAACCCCGCTGACACTTTTCTGGACACCTACTAGGTTTATAGCATTGATCGTTAAGCGACGAATATCCTGATAAGTAGCATATACTCACAGTAGGATCGGGATCCAAATATCATCGTATGATAATGTTGAAGGAATCCTACCAACATTCATCAAACTCCAAATGGTATGCATCTCTTTGCAAATTTCAGTTTCTTTAGAAATTCCCGATATTAGTTTTTGCCCCATGCTCTTATGACCTTGACGTATGCCAACAAATCATAAGTCACATGTCAAGTTCTGCCCATCATTATCTTGTTAATTTGAACCCACCCGTATATACCCTTGACGTATGCCAACAAGGTAATGCGACTGTCCCAAACCAACACATCTATCTATGCAACAAATGAATACCCCAGCAGCTACCAAACACTATGCCTTGACGTATGCCAACAAGCATAGCTTGAATACTACTGACCATCCATAAGAAATGACGGAGGGCTACGACTGGTTTTGGCGAAACCGTGAACGTAGTGAACTTGATATAACCGAAGGAACCTGATAGCTTTTAAAAGGAGTGGTTAAAGCTCCGCATTTAAAAAAATATCTGTTTTAAAAATAACCGAGTGGTTTCTTTTAAATTGTTCCAACGATTTAAACTTTGGTTTGTTTTACTTTGCATTATAGATAATGCGTCCCATCATTAACCTATCATTGCAGAAAACAACGAAAATATAACGTCCTCTTATGCCATCCGCATTCGCCACGGGGTCCCGTCATCACCCGTTAGGTTACTTAACTAACGACAGAGCGGGGGCTGGGCTAGCGCGGGTGAAAAACATAAGTGACGTCTAAATAGCTATAATAAATATAGATATTTTACATTCGTCTGACGCAATGATATTCATTCCAGAACACAGATAAACAATATTGGATTTGCAAGCAATCTGTATTTCTTTTGAGCCTGCAAGAAAAGACAGATTACACAGTTGTGATGAATAGCCATTTACCCCACCCTCGACCCCTACGGGTACGGCAAACTACCCACCCGGCAGTCTGTGTACCCCACCTTGGGTCAGTCCTAGGAGCAAAAACAGTAAAATGAAATAATACAACGGTGGCTACGACCGCAACCTGGAAGTGCCCCGCGAAAATAATATTACAACAAATTACATTTACAACAAATGAATTAATCAATAACCCTTGGCTAACCCCGGCTATACACCACAACAGTCCAATACAGTTTATATGAACAAACAGATATAACCATTTCAAAAATGTGCAACCCCCTACCAACCGACATACTAGCAGTTGGGGGAGGTTTACGAACACATTAAACAATCACAGATATAATCCAATACGCAAATACTGTACAATTCGATCGAATAAACAACATCAATATTGCTCTAAAATCTGCTCTGTTAAACAGTAACCTGAGCAATAATTAAATATTCCAGAAAACCCCAAATGTCACAGGGGACCCACACAAGAAAGACGAGTCCATGACTCGGCCAAAGCGCCGCGGAAGGGCGGCGGATCCCACCGATCCGCCGCGCTTGCGCGGCCGAGTTGCCGATTCATGGGCTCGAATTTCTTGGGTGTTCTCCTGGACTTCTTTCTAGCTCTCTGAACACACCTGAAAAATTTTCTGACATCGTTTTAAATTCGACAGAAACTAGTATTTTTTAGGGTTTTCCGGTTTCGTTTTTCCGTTCGAAATTCGTACAAATTTGCGATTAAGTTATTTAGTGTTTAGCGAGGCTCTGATACCACTGTAAGTCGATGTAGTACACCCCAGTACTTATGGGGAGGCGGAATTTACAAAAACTTATCAAGTTTAAACAACGAACATCGACTAACCGCTTGAATCGAAGCTAAACTCTAAATAACCGTATTCTAAAGTTTCATCTCACAAGTGATTAGGGATTATACCTAATGAAACTGGTCCTTCTTCTTTACGTCCTCCTTTGTTCTCCTCGGCCTTCTCTAGGTAGTAGACGATCCACCCGAGAGCGAAACTCCAAGCTAAACCTCTAACTTGAGGTAACTAATCAACTTTGATTGCTAATCAAAGATGAGAGGATGATATAGAGTGAAGGTTATGGATTGTTTAGTCTAACTTATCCTTTGATCTCAACACATGAGGATTAAGGATTAGGGTTAGAAGATGAGAGCTTGAGGAGAGAGAATGTATGATATGATAATGAGAGAAGAGAGAGAGTGTATCATAATATTATGAAGCATTCTTCTTTTCAAATAATCAATAAAGGAAATGAATAAGCATGCTTCACAAAATATCTTGTGATGATTCATTAACATGAGTCATTAAGCAATAAATGTGCATTAATGAAGTGAATGAATCACCACTATGACTCACTCTCTTATCCAAAAGAAACCTCCTTAGTCACATCTTCTAGAAGCTTCTCGAGTAATTACGAGAACGCCCCTCCGATCCGTAAAAATACGGAAAAACTTTAGACTGTAAAAATCCAATAACCGGATACCAGTAACTGGCTTAAACCAAAGCCGACTGGTAAAATCTGTCCGAAAGTCGTACGCGCGTAAACGCACGTATGCGTCCGAACCCTTTGTCGCAAAACCATGCAACCTCTATATCGTTTCGCCTGGAGTAGGAAACTCTCTGTGTGGGACTCTAGAGACTCGACTACTACGCTGGCAGTGGGTTTAACCACAGACCGCAAGCGGCACTAGCTGTACGTAACGGTCCCCAGGTAGTTGTCGATAAGAAGGCCGATGAGTAAACCCATCCGAACTCCTACTGAGTCTGATGTGACAATCTCCATACAGTCTGGTCCGTTCGTCCAAGACTATCGCATATCGGGCCTAGGGGGGCGGCAAGCGTCAGTCCCCTAATAGCGGTATAAGTCGTGTCGGAGTGAAGCCCATTACACCCTGAGAAACTGCTGGAACCTACCAGCAAATCTCGCTTGCCCTGGCCAGGGACTTTGCGTAATGGCTCTCTGACACAGCACGATATCTACTCCCAATACCGGGAGGGACGAATCCTTTCTAACCGTCACTGCCTCCAAGTGCTCGGGACTGCACCCAACTGCTACCTGTTTGCACGACTCCTTTGAGCCGTGGTAGGGTAGCAATCTAAGAACAGTGGGACACACTCGAGGCGAAGTAGCAGTGTCAAGTCTGCGGACTACGCTGTACTCATGTCACCTGGGAACTGTTCACTGACGACTGGTATCAAACCAACCAACAGTTCCCTGTGAGTCCTGTCCGGTGTACCCGTAACCTAACGAGCACCTGTATACTATCTCCAGTACGACGTACTGACGGCTGTGGGACAGACCATCTCCCCAACTGGGATGAGAAGCGTACACACCAGTCTACTCCGGAGTATCGATGCTCTGTCTCGATAATCCAACGACCGGGGACCTGAATGAGGATGTGCTTGTAGACTACCCAGCCCCCACTAGTGTGACTGCCATCACAACGCTGGTAGACAAGCAAGATCCTAAGAGCTCTATCAATACGTATACTCACATATTAAGATAGAAAAACCAAGTAGCATACTACCATGTTTAGCAAGACTGTTATATACATGTGAATATCCCAAGCTTCCATTAAGTAATATACAAGCTAGTATGATACAGTAATGGCCTTCTAGGGCATAAACACTAACAGGGTTTTTATGCGATACGGTGCGTTATGATATGTAGGTACCCCAGGTGGACTTCGAGACGACAAGCAAGCGCGTGGCGACGTCGGCACCGACGAGCGAGGTTCAGGTGAGTAGATTTATATCTACGGGGAGAAGTCGGGTGGATGGCGTATAGCACCCCCGCAGTCCGTGGTGGTGTATACGGATGCGTATACACACCAACATTTATTATATGTTATTTAGGATTAATAACGTTGCTTAGGATGGATATTGGTGTGTTGGATTACTTTAGTGTTGCGAACCCTAGGGTAGTGTTACACACACATACATACTTGCATACATTCTTATTGATATGTGCTCCTGGGATTCTTTATAGTTATGTGTTCACATGGGTATGGGACTATGTGTTCACATACGGATTGAGGATGATACTTGGGGTTGAGCTGAGTCAATGAGATTGGATCGAGGCCGTGAGATCGGTGATATAGCAGGGTTCGTATCTTAGATACGACATGACGTTGTAGCGGGTTCTTGACGTAGTGTTTCACACACGTCCATGCTTACGTAGGCGGTATCAGTATGGTACTAGACGTAGATCAGTACCCCGATCATGATATTTGATAAAGAGGATACCAGGTGAATAGTATGATGAATGTGAAATTGACCCGTACCCAGATTTGGGATGCCGTACGACGGATTTACGTACGAGCTATATTTTGATGTTTGATCCACACTCTTGACTTGGGATGTCTGATTATAGATATGGTATCGGATATGATATTATTGAGGCGGGATCACCGACTCTACATATACAGGTAGGTATATGTATCGACTCAGATAATAGGCGGTTTCCTTACCTGTAGTTCAGCTTGTTAGTTCAACCGTATAGTTTAGTGTAGTTGTTAGATTAGATTAGACTTCTTACCTATTTCAAAAACTAACGAATCGTGGGCATTTTTAAAGACAGCTCAAGGGAATCTACGGATATTTCAAAAACGACGTATCTTTTCATAAAAACACCGTAGCCCCTATTTTCAAAACCCCATAATTCGTGTTATTTCAAAAGGCACCTTTCGTAGGACTTATATTAGATTATTGTAGATTAGTTATCGTTGTGTCTAGTATTCAGCTCCCGCACATTATTGCTGTTCGCTCTGCCTCGCATACTTATTATGCTGTATATTCCATTATTGATATCATGCTGTTAGAACACCAACACCATTACCGATGATGCGTATGTACCACGTACACCTACTTGCCGGCTCACACACATCTTCATCGGTAATTTCCATGTCACGTACACTTTAGAGAATATATTTGCTTGACTTAGCTTGTTAGCTAGTAGTTTTGACATGATATTAGTGTACTTTCCTTATATGCCATATTAGACATTTCAGTTATTACTTGCTACTTCATGCATATTGTTATTCATTGTTATACCGCACGCATGGATTCTCATGCCTTTATTCACTAGTTTATGTGCTATTGAGGTTTTGGACTCGGATTTCCTTGATATTTCTGGATTTGGGAACCGTGGAGATTTCAAAAGAGAATATGTAATTGTTTTAAAAACCCGGTTACCCTAGATATGATATTTCAGTGCGTCCACCATGTGTTTTCTCGGTGCTGAGAGCGACATGTGAGACCCGAGTTCGAGGAGTGGAGGAACCGTTTCGGGTACATGGTGGACCCGGTAAGGTACCCCGGGGCAAGAAGCTCGTGGTGATGACGATGAGCCTGGCAGGGGGAGACTACCTACCGGTGATATTACCCGACGCGTCGGATATCCGGAGGATACCGTCGTGGTCTTGAGATGGATGGTAGGGGCCGGTCTGGACTGGCGGCGCCCTAGATATTGTGATTTAGATATTGAGATTTTGAGACATTGAGATTTATGTTTTGTGTCGATGCTAGACACCGTTGGTGTTGATTTCAGTTATGATCCCTCATTTAAAAAAAATACAAAGGAAATCTCACTAATTTATGAAAACAGTTTCTTCATTTACATGTATGCTGTTTCCATGCATTCATACCTCACTCATATGATATATTGCTACCTGAGGCACTGACACTGGCACATGAAATTACACTCGGATTAGATATTACCCAAGACATTGTCATAGGCTGCCTGTTATACATATATTTGAGGATATATTATGATCATTGACCTAGGTTGCGTTATTTATGCGATTTCTGTGCGTAGATGTTTTTCTATTCACGAGTTGGCAACTCACCCTCGTTGTGCCCCAGTTTCTTGCAGGTTTTGCCGTACAGGTTTAATTACGGCTTTGCGGGCTCAGTTTCATTCGGGTGACTTGCTAGTAGGTGGGTTTTTCTTGTATCGTACCCATCATATTACCTTGTATAATATTATTCCATTGTATCTAGTAAATTCCATCAACCAAACATGTTTTTATTGAGATAGAGACCAGTGTTGTTTATTCTTTCGACCTTAGAGTCGCTCGTTATATTTCTGGTGGTTTTGAGTTCCTTTTGAGTTTTGATCCTCGCCGTTGGCGTTGTATATTATATTGCTTGTGTGGTTGTGACCGTCGATTGACGAAGAGCTAGCTTCTGCTTGGGGATGCCTTTTTTCTTGATTTCGTATACTATTCATGTTGTATCCCGTTTGGGGGCCAGTATTTACAAAGGAGACTCTGCCGAAATTTTCAGTAAATTTTTGATGCTTTTAAAAACCGCATAATTCGGCTTATGCTATGGAAACTACTTGCTTTGATTTGGTTTTTCCTGCACTCTACTACTTTTCTTGGTTTGGATTTCTGGGTTTTCGGTTTACTTAGATTACGTACGCCTCGAGACGTTCGTAGTTTAAGTGCCGGTCATGTTCCGTACTTTCGGGACGTGACAATCGGGAGCTGAACAAGGCCACAATAGAGAACAAGTACCCAATCCCGCGCATTGACGACTTATTCGATCAGCTAAGTGGAGCCAAGGTGTTCTCGAAGTTGGACCTCCGTTCTGGATATCATCAAATCAGAGTAGAAGCCGAGGATGTATGCAAGACGGCTTTCAGGACCCGATACGGACATTACTGTAACGCCTTGAAATATCGTTTTGGTGTTTTCCTGAAAATTGGTGAAAATTCGGTATTTTTCCGAAAACCGTCCTTTTTGTTATTTTGCAGTTTAGGGCTAATTATACCTAATTTGGATAGGTAATTGCTAGTTTTTAGTAGCAAATGAGTTAATTATGAAATTCTGGTCGTTTAAAAATTTTCCCTAATTTTTCAATTTTTAATATTATTTTAAGCCGGTAAGAAAATACATTAAATCAGCGATAAATACAAATTTTTCTGGGCTAATTTTAATCTTTAAAATTATGTTAATTAAAATCTAGTTGTAATATAAATTTTTAGTATTTTATTTTGAGTTTTAACTAATTTTTATTATGGAAAACGAAATTTATTAAATTTTAAGCTAAAACTTGCAATTTTGGACTTGTAGGGGGTCTTTTTGCATAAAATTTCTTTTGTAAAACCTCTCTCTCTCTTCCCTCAGCCCTAGGCCGGCCCATTTCCAGCAACCCAAGGAAAAAAAATGCTTTCCTCTTTGACTTCATTCTTGGGTAGAAAAGAAGTGTTTTTTTAAGGATTTTGGATTTTTTTATTGGGTATGGGTCTTTACTTGTTTGGTGTGGGTTGACCAAGACTTTTCCCACACCCCACACCATCCCCCTCTCCCTCTTTCTGGCCGAAATTCCAGCAGCTCCCCTCCTTCATCTTCCCTCTTTCTTTTGTTCACAAATTCACCTCAAAATTCAACAAAAATCAACAAATCCTTCACTATTTCAACACAAAACCTTATTCCCTCTCTTCTCAAACCCAAATTGGTTCTAATCTTGGAGAAATATGGCATCTTGGGAGGCTTTAGCAACATAGGGTTTGGGCTTGTGAGGTATAATTTCAATCCTTGGTTAAATTGTAGTTTAAAGTGTGCTAATTAGAACTTTGGAAATTGTTTTAGTGTTAATTTTAGTGTTATTTGCATTCTAGATTTTTAAAAGTTCATGGTTTGAAATTAATTTAGGGTTTAGAACACCATTAAGAGATTAATTAAAGCTAATTAGCTATCTAGTTAATTACTAAACCAATCTTTAAGGTTACTTTGCTTAAGTGGCTTCATATTATGCTAACCTATGTTAAACTTGTGTGAAATTTTCATTAAGATTGCTAATTACCAAATTCAAGAAAGGGTTGTGTTTGGATATTGGGTTTTGTAGCATGGTAAATGAGTTAAAATTGTGTTATTGTGGCTAACTAGTTGTGTGGTTGGATGGTTGTGTTGGATTGTGTTAACTTTGTCGCTAATTGTCGATGTTTGCACCAAATTGCAAATTCTAGCTTACTAGTTTTTATTAAAATATTGTGATAGATTAATTGCGATGTCTTGATGACATTTTTAGCGTATCCTATGACTTTTAGGATGTGTGAGTGCGGATTTTGAGTGTTCGGGTTTCAGTTTTTCCGGGCGACCTAATCGACGATTCTAGTTAGTTTTGTGATTTTCGCGTGCGTTCCGCGCACCTCCTGCACGTTGTGCCTAGCTTGTGGACGTAGATATTCTCGTTCGGGATTTGCGTCGTTTCATGATATGTAACCTTATGTCTTGTATTGATGTAAATTCCAGGTTCGGTCGCGGAGGCTTCGGATGCGGCACGAAAAGGGAAAGCGGTGATCGGACGTAGCTAGCTGAGGATTTCTGTGAGTAGATGTAACATCTACGGGGGACTATCGTTGGATGGCGCAAGTCGCCCGATAGTTTTAGTAGCTTAAAAAGATTCTTAGTAATGTTAGTAATTAGGGGTGTAATACTTGTATGATTATTTGCTACATTCATGCCTTATATTGCTATACATATACGAACCCATTCTATAGGACACATGCACCATTGCCAGGGTTTTTATATGCAGCACGAGCACTATTCATGCTTACACACACACCCTGGTAATTGCCATGCCACCACACTAGATAACCTTTAAATTGAAACATTTTACTATAATTGATACTTAAACATGTGCTATTGCCTTTAATTCCTTAAAATGAAATCATAGGATTGCTATTCATGTGCATGTACCTCATCATATTATTTGTTCATGCCTAGTCTATTAATCACATATCGCAACTTGATTATTGATACCATATGCATTCATTATCATTGGCATATGCACTTATGAGAATTTCTTGAGATTTTATGATATTTCTGGATTTCGGGGGAAAGCCGCAAAATTTCTAAACTTATTATAATTTTAAAATATGTAAATTGCGGTTTTCTAGTGATGTATGTGTCGTCCACCATGAGTTTGCTGTGGTTTTCGTGACCCGTTTCGAGGAGTTGGATGAACCGTCTCGAGTACATAGTGGGCCCGGTATGTTACCCCGGGGCAAGATGAATGTGGTGTTGACGTTGAGCCTGGCAGGGAACGGATTACCTATCGGTGACTGTTTGGCACGGCGGATATCCAGAGGATACAGACCGTGGCCGCGAGATGATGAGATTTTGATATTGAGCTGGGTCAGCCGGATGGCTGAGGCCAGAGATACTATGACATGGATATATGAGATTTGTGATAGTTTTGAGGTGTCGTTGCTGGACACAGGTTCTTGTTGATTCTATTGGTATTATGCTGGTATTTCAAAAGAGATTCTTAAAGGGAAAAAGATGATTTCTTATACTTACATATGCGGATCACGAGTATATTTATATTGCATACATACTTGCTAGTATAGCCATTGGCATACATACCTGCTATTATATCCTGTCATACCTGTATTATAGATGCTAGGATGGTTGTGTGCATACTTGCGATAGCCTGTGTAGATGTTATTTATTACTCACGAGTTGGCAACTCACCCCCGTTGTGCCACAGCCTTTTTCAGGTCCGCTCCGTCAGTACAGTAGCGGCGGGCGCACTTGCTTCTTTTGTCTGGACTCGAGGTTTTGCTCTTAGGTGGGTTATACTATTATTTTTGTACCACCTTGTATATTCTTTGTATCAAGAGTACTCCATCTACTGTATCTACCAGTATTGTTGTAAATTGACCTAGAGATGAGACTGTGAGATTTGTGGACTTTTTATGCTGTATTTTAGGGTCGAGCTCACTTGAGTCGACATGCTGTTTTTCTCATGCTTCCTTATGATTATTTCGCATGTTGTTGCTTTACATTGCATGGGATTTGTGACCGCCTAGTGGCGAAGAGCTAGCTCCCGCTTGGGGATGCCTTATTTGTTGGATTCATATATATTCTTGTTGTACCCATTTTGGGGGCCAGTTTTTACAAAGGTGACTCTGCCGAAATTTTCGGAAAAATCGATATTGTTTTTAAAAAAAAGGTTTTATATGACTTATTTGATAAACTCATTTTCAATTGATTGGGTTCTCTTCACTCTTTTGCTTATTTGGTTTTGGTTTCTGGGCTTTGGCTTACTTATTTTACGGACGTCTTGAGACGTTTCGTAAACTTAAGTGCCAGTCACGTTCCGTACCCTGTGGGTCGTGACAAAGTTGGTATCAGAGCGATAGGTTTTACCTTTTTGAGTGTAGGATGACCCTTGGTAGATGGAGTAAGTGACTTAAGTAGGGTAACGTAGCGTGTGTATGTCCGCGGCATACTTGCGATACGGTACTCTGCCTAAGTGACTTTAGGATATACTTGCTTGAAAATTCCTTCTTCAATTCCGTGTATCCTATGATTCTACTGCACCATTCTTATTGTCCTGTTCCTGTACCAGTCACTATGCCGCCGAAGGCTATGAGGGCACAGAGGGCTGCCGCCCAAGACGAGATTCGAGCTGGCTCGTCCGAGACGAGGACTGAGCAGGGGGGTATACCTACGCCTCAGGGACAGACCGATCCACCTTCCCCAGGCCGTATGGATAGGCTCGAGACTGGTATGGAGGAGTTGCGATAGATGATGGGGGGCATGCAGGAGCTATGTCAGATGGTAGGATCCCTAGTTGCATCCAGTCGTACACCGAGGCCGGATGACGCACCTACCACATCCCAGACTGCTATGATACCTGCTCCTACTACTACCACCGTGGCCATCCCGGTTTCGCTACAGGATTTCATGAGGCTGAGACCTCCAGTATTCACCGGCACCGAGGCAGCGGAGGACCCACAGACGTTCCTTGACAGTTTAGCCAGGATCTGTCATTCGCTGAGATGTTCGGATGATCGATGGGTAGAGCTTGCGAGTTTCCGACTAGAGGGTCTCACGCAGACATGGTGGGAGTCAGTCTTGAGAGGTCGAGCTGCAGGTCTACCGCCTATGACTTGGGCCGAGTTTACAGCGGTCTTTCTAGCTCGTTTCCTCCTAGAGAGCGTTCGTGACGCCAGAGCTCGTAGCTTCGAGGCCTTAGTCAAGACACCTGGGATGACGGTGTCTGAGTATGACATCCAGTTTACACAGTTATCCCGATATGCTCCTTATTTGGTGGATACCGAAGAGAAGATGGTGAAGAGGTTCGTACAGGGACTCGATGCCCAGCTATATCTTGCCATTGGCGCCCAGCACTACGACACTTATTCAGCTGCTATGGATACGGCATTACGGATGGAGGCACGCATATCACAGACTTCGGCCGTTTCTGGGCCGAAGAGGATTCGCACCGATGTACCGTCTCAGAGGCAGCGCGCCAGATTCTTTCCGAGAGATAGGCCTGGCAGAGGATTTGGACGGGGACAGTTATATGGTTCTTATCCCCAGGGACAGCAGCCGTCGCCAGGGTGTTTTGGGTGCGGGAGTCCGCACCATCTTGTTAGAGACTGTCCGGCGAGACGACAGGGAGCAGCGACAGTTCCGCATGTGACCCTACCACCATCACCACCCCCTCCTCAGGGAGCCCTACTTCCTACCACCGGCGATGCTCCACGCCAGTTAGGTGCACCTAGAGGCCGTGGACGCGGCGGTCCTATTCAGAGAGGACGAGGAGGCAGAGGCCGAGGTCGAGGTCAGCCCGCTATCGGTGGAGGACAGGCCCGAGTTTTTGCTTTGACACCGCAGGATGCGTAGGCATCCAATGCCGTTGTGACAGGTACCTTGCCAGTTTGTTCTTTCGACGCACGGGTATTATTTGACCCAGGTTCCACACTTTCGTACGTCTCTACACACTTTGCACCGGTGTTGGGCCGTGAGTCGTCGTCATTAGATCATCCGCTTGTTGTTGTTACTCCGGTAGGCGAGTCGTTTGTCGCTCGTTTTGTATTTCGTTGTGTTCCGTTCGTATCGGGGAGAGGGATTCATCGGTTGATTTGATTCTCCTCGATATGTTGGACTTTGATGTGCTTCTGGGCATGGATTGGCTAGCCACTTGTTATGCTTCTGTGGACTGCCGTGAGAAGGCAGTCAGATTTAGCTTTCCGGGAGAGCCAGTCCTTGTTATTCAGGGAGACCGCAGCGTCACCCTTCCCAGCTTGATTTCGTCTCTTCGCGCTGGTCAGCTCTTGCGGAAGGGATATCAGGGATTCTTAGCGTTTATTTATGATACTCGAGCTGCAGAGGTTCCGTTGGACCGGGTCCCGGTTGTTTGTGAGTTCCCTGATGTGTTCCCTGATGAGCTACCTGGGCTACCACCTGAGCGCGACGTTGAGTTCTGCATTGATTTGATTCCCGGCTCGGGGCCTATTTCTATACCGCCTTATCGGATGGCCCCGGCAGAGCTTCGGGAGCTGAAGAATCAGTTGCAGGATTTGTTAGAGAATAGGCTTATTCGACCTAGTGTTTCTCCGTGGGGGTGCTCCGGTCCTGTTTGTCAAGAAGAAGGATGGAAGTTTGCGCTTATGTATCGACTACCGCCAGCTGAACAAAGTTACCGTTCGGAACAGATATCCGTTGCCACGCATTGATGACTTGTTCGACCAGCTTCAGGGTGCGGGATATTTTTCGAGGATCGACTTGCGATCAGGATACCATCAGCTGCGAGTTCGACAGGAGGATATACCGAGGACAGCTTTCCGCACGCGCTACGGCCACTACGAGTTTTTGGTGATGTCGTTCGGACTCACCAACGCCCCAGCAGCATTCATGGATTTGATGAACCGTACTTTCAGGCCGTATCTTGACTTGTTCATCATCGTGTTTATCGACGATATCTTGGTGTACTCCCGGAGCAGAGAGGAGCACGAGCAGCACTTGCGGATTACGTTACAGACTCTGAGGGAGCACCAGCTGTTCGCAAAGTTCTCCAAGTGTGCATTTTGGCTGGACAGCGTCGGATTCTTGGGTCACGTGGTTACGAGAGACGGCATATGTGTGGACCCGAAGAAGATTGATGCTGTTCAGCAGTGGCCCCGACCTACATCGGTTAATGAGATCCGTAGTTTTCTAGGCCTGGCGGGCTACTACAGGCGTTTTGTTCAGGACTTCTCCCGTATAGCTGCACCTTTGACCGGTTTGACCCGGAAGGGAGTTCCTTTCGTTTGGACAGAGGAGTGCGAGCGCAGTTTTCAGCAGCTGCGGACTTGTTTGACTACGACGCCGGTATTATCTTTGCCTTCGGGATCAGGCGGATTTGTGGTCTACGGTGATGCTTCGCGAGTGGGATTAGGATGCGTATTGATGCAGCATGGCCGGGTGATCGCATATGCTTCTCGGCAGTTGAAGAAACATGAACAGAACTACCCCACTCATGATTTGGAGATGGCTGCAGTGGTCTTTGCATTGAAGATTTGGCGACATTACCTATATGGCGAGTCGTGCCAAATATTCATAGACCACAAGAGCTTAAAATACATATTTCAGCAGCGAGACCTGAACCTCAGACAGCGTCGTTGGATGGAGTTGGTGAAAGACTACGACTACGAGATCTTATATCACCCAGGCAAGGCGAATGTGGTGGCAGATGCGTTGAGTAGGAGGCCCGGGGGTAGTCTATCCTATTTGCGCGCAGTGCAGAGGCAGTCGTCAGCAGATTGGCAGATGTTATGCGACAGCCGAGTTGAGTTCGAGTTCACTCAGACAGGGAGACAGCTCGCGCATGTTCGTGCATGCCCACAGTTGCTTGACCGTATATATGAGGCACAGCGCAGTGACGACCGTTGCTCAGAGATCATGGCACAGATGGGACAGGGCAGATTTTCCGAGTTCGTGATTGACGATCAGGGGATTTTACGCTATGGATCTAGACTGTGCGTACCAGATGCTGATGGATTGCGGGTCGTGACAAAGTTGGTAATGATATGAGAGAGACCTACTGGTGGGACGGGATGAAGAGGGACATTGCGGAGTTTGTATCGAGATGCCTGACTTGTCAGAAAGTCAAGGCCGAGCACCAGAGGCCCGCAGGAGAGCTACAGCCGTTACCCATTCCGGAGTGGAAATGGGAGCAGATTTCGATGGATTTCGTTGTGGGTCTACCCAGGACCAGTCGAGGGTATGACTCCATCTGGGTGATCGTAGATCGATTGACGAAAGCGGCTCACTTCCTGCCAGTGACGACGACTTTCAGCTTCGCTCAGTATGCCCAGCTTTACATCGATGAGATCGTGCGGTTGCATGGCGTACCGACTTGTATCGTGTCAGATCGAGGCACCCAGTTCACCAGCCGATTTTGGCAGAGACTTCAGGAGGCTTTGGGCACTCGTTTGAGCTTCAGCACAGCGTTTCATCCGCAGACCGACGGACAGTCAGAGCGGACCATTCAGACTCTCGAGGACATGATCAGAGCGTGCGTTTTAGACTTCGGCGGTAGCTGGGATCGTCATTTACCTCTAGTGGAGTTCTCCTACAACAACAGCTTCCAGGATACTATTCAGATGGCACCTTTCGAGGCATTGTATGGGAGGAGATGCAAATCGCCCGTCTGTTGGACAGAGCTCAGCGAGAGCAGCATTTTGGGGCCGCATCTTGTTGAGGAGACGACAGCGAAGATACAGTTGATCCGAGACCGGATGAGAGCGGCTCAGAGCAGGCAGAAATCGTATGCAGACAGGCGCCGTCGCAGACTAGAGTTCGCAGTTGGCGATCATGTTTTTCTGAGGGTCTCTCCGATGAAGGGTGTGATGCGATTTGGGCGGAAAGGAAAGCTTAGTCCCAGATTTGTGGGTCCCTTCGAGATTCTCGAGCATGTCGGCGCAGTTGCATATCGTTTGGCCCTTCCACCCAGCTTTCCCGATGTTCACCCCGTCTTCCATGTTTCGATGCTCCGCAAGTACCTTCACGACCCTTCGCATGCGATTCAGCACCCGACAGTCCAGCTAGAGCGCGACCTTTCGTTTAAAGAGCAGCCGGTGACCATTCTGGATCGGCAGGTGAAGAAGTTGAGATCGAAAGTTATACCGACCGTCAAGGTCCTTTGGCGTAGCCCGAGCAGCGAGGAGGTTACCTGGGGGACCGAGAGCGAGATGAGGAAGAAATATCCCCATCTCTTTGAAGATACGCGTAGTTATATATTTTTAAATTCGGGGACCGAATTTCTTTAAGGGGGGAAGATTGTAACGCCTTGAAATGTCGTTTTGGTGTTTTCCTGAAAATTGGTGAAAATTCGGTATTTTTCCGAAAACCGTCCTTTTTGTTATTTTGCAGTTTAGGGCTAATTATACCTAATTTGGATAGGTAATTGCTAGTTTTTAGTAGCAAATGAGTTAATTATGAAATTCTGGTCGTTTAAAAATTTTCCCTAATTTTTCAATTTTTAATATTATTTTAAGCCGGTAAGAAAATACATTAAATCAGCGATAAATACAAATTTTTCTGGGCTAATTTTAATCTTTAAAATTATGTTAATTAAAATCTAGTTGTAATATAAATTTTTAGTATTTTATTTTGAGTTTTAACTAATTTTTATTATGGAAAACGAAATTTATTAAATTTTAAGCTAAAACTTGCAATTTTGGACTTGTAGGGGGTCTTTTTGCATAAAATTTCTTTTGTAAAACCTCTCTCTCTCTTCCCTCAGCCCTAGGCCGGCCCATTTCCAGCAACCCAAGGAAAAAAAAATGCTTTCCTCTTTGACTTCATTCTTGGGTAGAAAAGTAGTGTTTTTTTAAGGATTTTGGATTTTTTTATTGGGTATGGGTCTTTACTTGTTTGGTGTGGGTTGACCAAGACTTTTCCCACACCCCACACCATCCCCCTCTCCCTCTTTCTGGCCGAAATTCCAGCAGCTCCCCTCCTTCATCTTCCCTCTTTCTTTTGTTCACAAATTCACCTCAAAATTCAACAAAAATCAACAAATCCTTCACTATTTCAACACAAAACCTTATTCCCTCTCTTCTCAAACCCAAATTGGTTCTAATCTTGGAGAAATATGGCATCTTGGGAGGCTTTAGCAACATAGGGTTTGGGCTTGTGAGGTATAATTTCAATCTTTGGTTAAATTGTAGTTTAATGTGTGTTAATTAGAACTTTGGAAATTGTTTTAGTGTTAATTTTAGTGTTATTTGCATTCTAGATTTTTAAAAGTTCATGGTTTGAAATTAATTTAGGGTTTAGAACACCATTAAGAGATTAATTAAAGCTAATTATCTATCTAGTTAATTACTAAACCAATCTTTAAGGTTACTTTGCTTAAGTGGCTTCATATTATGCTAACCTATGTTAAACTTGTGTGAAATTTTCATTAAGATTGCTAATTACCAAATTCAAGAAAGGGTTGTGTTTGGATATTAGGTTTTGTAGCATGGTAAATGAGTTAAAATTGTGTTATTGTGGCTAACTAGTTGTGTGGTTGGATGGTTGTGTTGGATTGTGTTAACTTTGTCGCTAATTGTCGATGTTTGCACCAAATTGCAAATTCTAACTTACTAGTTTTTATTAAAATATTGTGATGAATTAATTGCGATGTCTTGATGACATTTTTAGCGTATCCTATGACTTTTAGGATGTGTGAGTGCGGATTTTGAGTGTTCGGGTTTCAGTTTTTCCGGGCGACCTAATCGACGATTCTAGTTAGTTTTGTGATTTTCGCGTGCGTTCCGCGCACCTCCTGCACGTTGTGCCTAGCTTGTGGACGTAGATATTCTCGTTCGGGATTTGCGTCGTTTCATGATATGTAACCTTATGTCTTGTATTGATGTAAATTCCAGGTTCGGTCGCGGAGGCTTCGGATGCGGCACGAAAAGGGAAAGCGGTGATCGGACGTAGCTAGCTGAGGATTTCTGTGAGTAGATGTAACATCTACGGGGGACTATCGTTGGATGGCGCAAGCCGCCCGATAGTTTTAGTAGCTTAAAAAGATTCTTAGTAATGTTAGTAATTAGGGGTGTAATACTTGTATGATTATTTGCTACATTCATGCCTTATATTGCCATATATATACGAACCCATTCTATAGGACACCTGCACCATTGCCAGGGTTTTTATATGCAGCATGAGCACTATTCATGCTTATACACACACCCTGGTAATTGCCATGCCACCACACTAGATAACCTTTAAATTGAAACCTTTTACTATAATTGACACTTAAACATGTGCTATTGCCTTTAATTCCTTAAAATGAAATCGTAGGATTGCTATTCATGTGCATGTACCTCATCATATTATTTGTTCATGCCTAGTCTATTAATCACACATCGCAACTTGATTATTGATACCATATGCATTCATTATCATTGACATATGCACTTATGAGAATTTCTTGAGATTTTATGATATTTCTGGATTTCGGGGGAAAGCCGCAAAATTTCTAAACTTATTATATTTTTAAAATATGTAAAATGCGGTTTTCTAGTGATGTATGTGTCGTCCACCATGAGTTTGCTATGGTTTTCGAGACCCGTTTCGAGGAGTTGGATGAACCGTCTCGGGTACATGGTGGGCCTGGTATGGTACCCCAGGGCAAGATGAATGTGGTGTTGACGTTGAGCCTGGCAGGGGACGGATTACCTACCGGTGACTGTTTGGCACGGCGGATATCCAGAGGATACCGACCATGGCCGCGAGATGATGAGATTTTGATATTGAGCTGGGTCAGCCGGATGGCTGAGGCCAGAGATATTATGACATGGATATATGAGATTTGTGATAGTTTTGAGGTGTCGTTGCTGGACACAGGTTCTTGTTGATTCTATTGGTATTATGCTGGTATTTCAAAAGAGATTCTTAAAGGGAAAAAGATGATTTCTTATACTTACATATGCGGATCATGAGTATATTTATATTGCATACATACTTGCTAGTATAGTCATTGGCATACATACCTGCTATTATATCCTGCCATACCTGTATTATAGATGCTAGGATGGTTGTGTGCATACTTGCGATAGCCTGTGTAGATGTTATTTATTACTCACGAGTTGGCAACTCACCCCCGTTGTGCCACAGCCTTTTTCAGGTCCGCTCCGTCAGTACAGTAGCGGCGGGCGCACTTGCTTCTTTTGCCTGGACTCGAGGTTTTGCTCTTAGGTGGGTTATACTATTATTTTTGTACCACCTTGTATATTCTTTGTATCTAGAGTACTCCATCTACTGTATCTACCAGTATTGTTGTAAATTGACCTAGAGATGAGACTGTGAGATTTGTGGACTTTTTATGCTGTATTTTAGGGTCGAGCTCAGTTGAGTCGACATGCTGTTTTTCTCATGCTTCCTTATGATTATTTCGCATGTTGTTGCTTTACATTGCGTGGGATTTGTGACCGCCAAGTGGCGAAGAGCTAGCTCCCGCTTGGGGATGCCTTATTTGTTAGATTCATATATATTCTTGTTGTACCCATTTTGGGGGCCAGTTTTTACAAAGGAGACTCTGCCGAAATTTTCGGAAAAATCGATATTGTTTTTAAAAAAAAGGTTTTATATGACTTATTTGATAAACTCGTTTTCAATTGATTGGGTTCTCTTCACTCTTTTGCTTATTTGGTTTTGGTTTCTGGGCTTTGGCTTACTTATTTTACGGACGTCTTGAGACGTTTCGTAAACTTAAGTGCCAGTCACGTTCCGTACCCTGCGGGTCGTGACAATTACGAGTTCCTTGTGATGCCGTTCGGTGTTACCAATGCCCCAGCAATATTCATGGACTTGATGAACAGGGTGTTCGCAAAGTACTTGGACACGTTTGTCGTTGTGTTTATCGACGACATACTTGTCTACTCGAAAACCCGGGAAGAGCACGCTGAACATTTGCGCACGGTCCTACAAATTCTTCGGAAAGAGAAGCTGTATGCGAAGCTAAGCAAGTGTGAATTCTGGCTCGACAAGGTTCAGTTTTTGGGACATATCGTTTTGGGCGAAGGCATCTCGGTGGACCTGGCAAAGATAGAATCTGTCAGAAATTGGCCAACGCCGAAGTCAGTGGCCGAGATCAGGAGTTTTCTAGGATTGGCAGGTTATTATCGGAGATTCGTCCAAGACTTTTCAAGAATCGCGGAACCATTGACGAGGTTGACAAGGAAGGATGTACCGTTTACGTGGTCAGAGGAATGCACTCAGGCATTTGACGCACTAAAGCAGAAGTTAACCACGGCGCCTATTCTTACAGTACCAGATGATTCCGGTGGTTTGGTGATACACAGTGATGCCTCAGGGAAGGGATTAGGCTGTGTTCTAATGCAGCACGGCCGAGTGGTTGCTTACGCCTCTCGACAACTGAGAAACCATGAGAAGAACTAACCTACGCATGACTTGGAGTTAGCTGCGGTAGTTTTTGCGTTGAAGATTTGGAGGAACTATCTATTGGGTGAGAAAGTGGAGGTGTACACAGATCATAAAAGTTTGAAGTACGTTTTCACTCAGAAGGAACTAAACATGAGGCAGCGCCGATGGCTAGAACTGATGGCAGATTATGACTTGGACCTTCAGTATCACCCGGGGAAGGTAAATGTTGTACCAGATGCACTCAGTCGCAAGCCAGCGGTCATGATGTTGACCGGTCAGAGGAACATTATAGAGGACTTCCAGAGACTCGAGCTTGAAGTCGTTACACCGAACGCACTCAGTCAACTTTGGCAACTACAAGTGCAATCCTCCCTGGTGGATCGCATCAAGATTGCACAAGCGGATGATCCCCGATTGCAAAAGTTCAGAGAGCAAGTGGAAGCCGGACTGAGAACGGATTTGATTATACATGAAGATGGCTCTCTGAGATTCGGTAGCAGACTCTGCATACCCAAGGGAGATGTTCGAGAAGAAGTTTTAGCTGAAGCACAGAGTTCAGCTTATTCTGTGCATCCGGGAGGTACAAAAATGAATCAGGACTTAAAGCAGCATTTTTGGTGGAACGGGATGAAGCGGGAAATTGCGAGGTTCGTATCCAGGTGTTTGGTATGCCAGCAGGTGAAGGCGGAGCATCAGAGGACAGCAGGATTATTACAACCACTACCGATACCAGAATGGAAGTGGGAGCACATTACCATGGATTTTGTGACGGCCTTACCATGGAGCCCTAGGGGCAATAACGCCATTTGGGTTATCGTCGATCGCCTCACAAAAGCTGCACACTTCCTACCTTTCCGAGTGAGACAGTCGACAGAATCACAGGCAGAAAGATATATGCAAGAGATTGTACGACTTCACGGTGTTCCAGTCAGCATTGTGTCAGACCGGGACACCAGATTCTTGTCGCACTTTGGGAAGAGCTTACAGGAGAGCTTGGGTACCCGCCTCAAATTCAGCACATCGTATCACCCACAGACGGATGGACAATCCGAGCGTACGATTCAGACGCTCGAGGATATGTTGAGAACCTGTATGTTGGACTTTCAGGGTTCCTGGGAGGACCATCTGCATCTAGTCGAGTTCTCGTACAACAATAATTATCAGGCTAGTATTCAGATGGCTCCTTTTGAAGCACTTTACGGGCGGAAGTGTCGATCCCCAATATGTTGGGATGATGTGGAAGAACGAAGATTACTAGGCCCCAAACTCATTGTTCAAACAGTCGACAAGGTCCAAATGATCAGGCAACGTATTAAGACGGCTCAGGATCAACAGAAGAGTTGGGCAGATACCAGCAGGAGGGCACTAGAATTCGAAGTCGGAGATCACGTGTTCTTGAAGATTTCCCCTACCCTTGGAGTTATCAGGTTCGGAGGCCGGGGAAAGCTCAGTCCCCGTTTTATCGGACCTTTTGAGGTGCTAGAGCGAGTAGGAGAGGTGGCCTATCGACTTGCCTTGCCTCCATCGCTAGCTGGTGTGCACAATACCTTCCACATATTTCAGTTGCGACGTTATGTTCGGGATGAGAACCATGTTCTGGATTACTCGGAGCTGGTTTTGGGTACCGATCTATCGTACGAGGAGCAGCCCACTACCATCCTCGACCGCAGAGAGAAAGTGCTGAAGAATAAGGTCATTCCTTTAGTCCGAGTGTCTTGAGACGGTCGTTCCCCAGGAGAATCCACCTGGGAGCGGGAGGAAGATATCCGTGATCGTTATCCACATCTCTTTGTTTAGTACATTGTTTCCTTATATCCATGTTAAATTTCGAGGACGAAATTTTTGTTAAGGGGGGCATGATGTAAATCCCCGTTCCTGTCTTAATAAAAGTTTTCTATTTTCTAAATCCCAGAGATTTCCTTTCCTTTTCCCTCGTATTTTAATTGGTTGTTTAAGCTTAATATTTAAACCTTATTTTCCAGCTCTTTTAAAATCATAGTCCAAAACCAAAAGCTAAAATATACTAATATATACACAATCCTAAACCCAACAAAATTTCCCAAACCCTAAATGTCAAAACCCAGAATTAAAACCAATTTGGAAAACCAAAACTAAAACAAATAAAATATTTTTACTTTAAACCCTAACATTGCATAAGCCCAACAACCTAAAAATCAAATTTTAATTAACAAATTAATTTCCTTTCTCAGCCCGTCCCCCTCTTCAGCCCAAAGTCTTTCTTTAAGGAAATTTAATTACTGAAACCCCGGCACACTCTTCTCCTCATCCCACACAATAAAATAATTAATTAAAATGAATTCCAAAACTTCTCAGCCCAGCCCACTCCCTCCAGCCCGCCTCCTCAGCGACCCGACCCGACCCGCTCCTGATCATCCTCCTCCTCCAACGGCTATTTTCGCTTCCCCGCACGCGATCAGCCTTCTCCGCCGCGCCTCGCGCCCACGCCCACGCCCCCGCTCTTGCGACGTTACACCCGCGACGCGCTCCCCTCATCTCCCTTATCTCCTTCACACCACACTCCCCTCTCGTTTTTCCCAAAATCCCTCATCTCTCTCCCTCTCGAAACCTTACCGACCCATTGCTCCGATCACTCGTCGCCCCTCCGACGACGATGGCGAACCTCGTCGTCGACCCTCTTTCATCCTCCCTCGTCCTCAACGACTCCACCCGACCCGGTACACCCGAGCCCCCTGCACACCAATCCCATGCACACCAAACCCCCTGCACACCCGAGCTCGGCCACCTACCCTCGACGCCGGCGAACTTGAACCGCCTCAGTTGACACCCTTTCATCCTCACCCTTAGCATCTTCATCATCACTCCAAGCCCGAGCCATCACTTCTCTTCTCTCTCTCTTCAAAAATCCCTTAACCCAATTCTCAAGCATTACTACGGCCCATCGCCGGAGCGACGCTGTCGACCGTCGTCGTCCCCAGTGCACTCACAGAGGACCACTGAGCACCCCTCAACCTCCAGTGACCGTGCAACGACTCCGGGCAACTCCGACACAAATTCCGTATCGCGAGCCAAGCTTACGCAAATCGTTTCACGACGTACATCGTGCGTTCATGACGCCGCTGCTGCCGTGCAACCCCGAGATATTTCCAGGCAAGTAATTTACTTGCTACATGCTAATCTACACTTATTTCAAATTCAAACGGATAATTTATGAAATTACTTTTCCCGATAAAATTTAGTGACATATGTGTTCGATGCTAGACCCCAATGAAAATACATGCTTAATTTGACGGAAATAGATGTTTTCTATTGTCCCATATAATGAAGAATATCTTGTATAAATCTCACTGGAAAATACGACTGTTAGTAACTAAAATTGATACCCCCAAATATACCGATAAAACTAGAAATTCCCTGTATCTGAAAATGGTTAAAATCACTGTAAATTATGTACATACTGGAATGATGCGTTCGAGGAAATCGAAGCCGACTCGACGAACTTTGACTCTATGTAAATTTCTAATGTTTTCTGTACTGTAACCACGACGATGTTTAGATCGGAGTGCGACTCTGGACTGCAGTCCAGAGCGACTCTGATTACTGTGTACTGTCCCAAAATGTGTGTCACTTTGTTTCCTGAATTCGTATGTTATAGAACTCTGCAATGGATTAAATATGGATCTGTTAGCTAAACAAAACAAGTGGTTTCATTCCGTTTCATTGCTGTTTGCTATTTAAATTGTAAATAAAAGGGCAGAACGTATAACTCTCCAGAACAGATTCAGAAGTGACATACTGATGTTAAACTGTGTATAACTTTCGACGTACAGAAGAGATTGAGGATCCGTCTGTTGCGTTGAATACTCTATCGAAAACCCTAGATTTTATTCAACTGTAGAATTGCTAAATTCTGAACCCAACTGGGTTCAATTCGTGTCGCGAAACGTACGTTCAGTTTAGAAACTGAATTTCCAGCCGCGAGCACTTAAAATGAAACAGCTGTATCTTGAATACCGGAAACCCGATTGAACTAAAACTAATTTTGATGAATTACTGACTGAGTGTTCTATTTATCGTATTTGTACCATTTTGTTGAATTCTAAACAGATGAATTTATGTAATTTTTGTAAGTTAATGACATGCACATTGATTCATAATATACTTAGCTTATTGATGGCATACATACATATATCACACCACATTTGCCATATACTTAGTGTTAGTGCGTGTTAGAGTCAGTAGACATTGCATTATCGTGCGTGATTGATGTTGGTTTAGGAGTGACAAGTACACCAATGGGAAGTGAATATTCGTGACAGTGATTGATACAGTGAACAGTGATAAAAACGTGCCATTGGTATACTTGTACACGACTAAATCAAGATCATAGATAGTGTAAACCTGGGGATAAAGGGGAAATCGAAGTGGAAAGAGAATCGTATTTAGCGGGACCGTGTTTTAGAGGATGATCATTCGAGCAGCGATATATATATTAGGTAGGATCTAGCGATCCGGCTGACAGGGTTATATCCCGGGCATGTGGGCCGTTGTCTCGGGTATGTACGAGACTGCTGTTAAACATGATCCTCCTTCCACTATACGATTTCAAACATGACCTAGAGACCGATAGGGACACAAATCATATTTTGCATCATATAGTGACATAGTGATTACTCGCATTGTACTTTCACTGTTATTCTCTCTTTTACCTGTTTCATCTTATAATAATATTGTTATTGTGTCGCTCTGACAACCTGAGTATGCATGCTCAGATTCCGTGGAAGGACCAGCACAGGAGACAGATCTACCTTTCGAGTTCACGGAGATATAGTCTGGTGTAATTTCTTTCTTTACTGCTTTCCCTAAAAGTGATCGTGAGATTGAACTTGGTTAGTAACTGTTCTTTTTATTTGTAATTTGTGAACAATGGATTTTAATGTAATAAATTAGTGATGTGATTCCTTACTACTGTGCTTTATTTACTGATTACCATGTAATGCTAGAAGCTGAAGTGTGACTACGGCGGGATGATTCCTTGACCGTAGGAGCATGGCTGGCCTAGTCATCCCTCGTTTTCCGTATTTTGGGAAGCGGGGCGTGACAGACCCGGTGCGGTACCCCAGGGCAAGATGATCGCAGATGATGGCGTTGAGCCTGGCAGGGGAGCACCACCGACCGGTGATTTTATTGTGACTCGACGGATATCCGGAGGATACCGATCGGAGTATAGGCTATTCCGTATTGCCGGAGCCTGAGGTTTTGAGATTTGATGATATGGGCCAGTCCGGATAGCCGGAGCCCTAGATATTGAGATTTGAGGATACAGGCCAGTCCGAATTGCCGGAGCCTGAGATATTGAGATATTGGGTTATATGTTTTGTTTCAATACTTGACACTGATTCTATGTTGATTTATTTGATGATGCCTCGATTTATATATACAGAAATCTCACTATATAAAGAAAACAGTTTTCTCATTCATGATATATTCTGTTTTCATTTAATGCATTCATACCTCATATTTATGATATGTTGCTATCTGAGGCACTAACACGAGCACTTGGTATTACACTTATGTATAGATGTTTACCCATGCCATTATTAGATGCTTCAGGCTATATCATTTTGAGGATTTATACTATCGTATGACCTAGCATTGAGTCATACATACGATTTCTGCTCGGTGATGTTTTGTACTCACGAGTTGTCAACTCACCCCCGTTGTGCCACAGTTTCTTGCAGGTTTTGCCGTACAGGTTTCTTGGCGGCTTTGCTGGCACACTGCTTCTTTCCGGGTGATTGCTTTGGTAGGTGGGTTCACTCGCATCGTGACCACCATTGTACTTTATTTTATTCAGTTGTATCTAGTAAACTCCATCAACCAAATTTGTATTATTGATAGACTTAGAAGACCAGTGTTTATTATTTCGACCTTAGAGTCACGCTTGTATTATTATGGTTTGCTGGTGGTTATTGGTTTTCTTCTGAGTTTGATCATCGCCCTTCGGCATTGTATATTATATTGCTTGCATGGTTGTGACTGCCAATTGGCGAAAAGCTAGCTCCCGCTTGGGGATGCCTTTATATTAAGCATGTTGTACCCGTTTGGGGCCAGTATTTACAAAGGAAACTCTGCCGAAATTTTCAGAAAACACTTGAGGTTTTAAAATGCATACTTCGGCTTAGTTTGTTAAACCACTTTCTTTAAAACTAAAGTTTTCCTTCGCTTTCTTCTTTAAATGGTTTAGATTTCTGGGATTTTGGCTTACTTTAATTAGATGGGGTCCTATAGACTTCATATGATTCTAGTGTCAGTCACGTGCCATTTCGGGTCATGATAAGCGTCCCGGCCTTCAATCCGTGACCAAATGCGGAACAAAAATTTATTAAACTTGGCGCTACCACAACCAATTACCCGGATCTACCATTAACCCTTTACTAGCTATCTATAAACTAGGAGTTTAGAGTGCTTATACCGAATAGATTTGTGTCCTTCGGATTTCAACCATCATCTCAAGCTCCAAAGGTCTTCCTTGATCAAGCTTGATCTCCAGTCTCTCTCCATCGAAGATGATCCACCCGAGAGTCTATGCAATGAGTTCCAACCTCATATCCGAGGCAACTAGGGTACCTAGATCGCTACGCTAGATACCGTAGATGAAATAGAGAGTGATGAAGGATTATTTTGTCTCAAAACACCTAAGGATTCTCAACTCATGAGAGGGTTTGGGTGGAGCTAGAGGAAGAAGAAGATGCCATAAGGATGAGAATTTAGAGCAACACATGAAAGAGAAAATGAAATGAATAAATGGCTTTTCTTATTTTGTTTGTTGTGAGATTACAGAATAAAAAATGATGCCATCCATAAAAATATCCCATGCCACCAAAATATCTAGAGTCAAACAAAATATCTCAAGTCAACAATAATCTCACAATAAACAAAACCTTAAGCATGCTAGAATAGTAACCATGGGTCACCAATTAGCCATGCCACAAAATATGCAATAAACTTCTCATCCTACGCCTCAATAACCTTTTAATCCAAAAAGGTCTAAACCATGATGAGGTGTAATCTTCTAAAAGTAATCTTGTAACAAATTATATGAATACCCCTCAACAGTATATACATACCCGCATCCGTATTCCGAAGAATACAAATCCAAAAAGACGAAAGTAATCCAAAAATATAATACTAGGATCCGGCTTAAACCAAAGCCCACTAGTATTATCCATCCGAACATCATGCGTGCACAAGTACACGTATGTGATCGAACCCTGCCGTAAAACCATACGGCCTCTACATCGTTTCGCCCGAAGCAGGGAAACCCTCTATGTGGGACTCTAAAGACTCGTCAATACGCTGGCAGTGAGTTTAACCACAAGCACGTCAGCGGCACTAGCTGTACGTAACGGCTACCGAGCGAAAGGGAGGCCAATGAGAAAACTCATCCTGAAACCCCTACTGAGCATGACAGTGACAATATTCGTACAGTCCGGTCCATCCTTCTATGAGTATCGCATATCGATTCTAAGGGGTGGATAAAGTCAGACCCCTAATAACGCGACATTTAGTGTCGGTATGAAGCCCATCACCACTTGAGAAACTACTGATCCGAATCAGTAATTCTCGACTACCTTGGCCAAGAATTTCTGGTGATGGCCACCCATGCACACCGCAACATCAACCCCCAATACCGGAAAAGAAGAATCCCCTGACAATCCGCTCACTGTCTCCATGTGGCTCGGGACTGTACCCAACTAAAACCTATTTACACGACTCCTTTGAGCCGTGGTAGGGTAATAATCAAAGTACAGTGGGAACTCACACGAGACAAATGACGATCTCAGGTCGATAGACTAACCTGTACACATGTCACCAGGAAACTGCTATCTGACAATAGGTATAATACCAACTAGCATGTTCCCGGCGAGTCCGTCCGGTATACTCATAACCCAATGAGCACCTGTATACATCTTAGGTGAACCAACTGACACCAATGGCTTGTGAGACCGGCCACCGCCCCTCGTCAGGGTCTCGATCCGTATACACTAGTCTACTCTTGGAGTATCGATGCCCAATCTCGAAACTCCCACGATTAGGGACACTTTAAGGATGTGCTTATAGACCACCCGGCTCTCACGTATATGATCGCCATCATACTGCCGAAAGTCAAGTAAGAATCTTATGGGCTCTATCAACATGTAATAGTGATCTGTAATGTCACCTGAAGCATGTACACGATCATAAAGGCAAACCAGATAGCATGCTATCATCTTGAGTAAGACTGTTCTACCGGTATATGCCATCCCTCAATCATTGCAATCACGTTCCTGCGATCCAATAATTGACTTGAGGGCACTATAGCCAACAGCTGAGCCCAGCCCAGCTTAGGGCCTGCTCAGAAAGCAGTACGTCGGCCCACTAGATTGGCTCCCACAAAGACACCACCCTTGCCTCGGGTGAAGATAACCGTTTCGCTCTCGGGCAGTCGGTCTTGTGCCACTGTGTAAGCATGGGCCAATCCTCGCTCTCGGGTGGCCCGACGAAAATGAACTTCTCCTTCCATTCATGGATGGAAGAAGGGACGGTTGTTGGGGTAAAAATTTACACCCCGGTTGACCGAGTCAAAGTCAAGGTCAACCCCCAAGCTAGGTGGGCCCAAGCCCAGGTCAAGCGGGCCCATGCCCAAGTCGAGCCCGCGGCCAGCCTCCTCCATGCCAAAATATAGACCATGTAATAAATAATTTTTATGTAATTTTTTATACATGAATGTATACAAAACGGGTAGAAAGCCAAATTTTAGTAAGCCCATAGCTTATGTGCGAAAATGAAATGGCACATGAGCCATGGGATAGGCAAAATGCTATTTTGTGAAGCCCAAAGGGCTATATGCAAATATGTAAGCCTATAAAAGGCAACATGATGAATAAAAAAGATAACACTTTTCATTCTCTCAAAAACCTGGGGTTTGTATTTCTTTCCTTTTTCTGAAGGTCTCAAACCTTCTTCTTTCTTCTGAATTAAATCAATAGTTTTACTTTTCCTTTTCAAAAACAAAATAGTTTTTCACCACCAAACCCACAAAGAGGAACTTGGATCTGTCTTTAGATCCCAAAAAGGAGAGATTTTGAGATCTCACATCTCTTGATCTTCAAGATCCAGTTAACAGAGGAGGAAGAAGAAGAACCCCTTTCACTAAACCCCAAAAAATAACACTCAGGAGTCCAACTCCTCTCTGATTTCTCTTCCGAGAAATATTTTTTAGGCTAAAAGCCTCTTTTTCTCGCCAGCGTTCGAGCGCAGAGAGCCCGCGTGCCGACACGTGGCGCGCTTGCGCTCCAGCGCAAGCGCTCGAGCGCAAGTCGCCCCGGTGCCGACACGTGGCACACTTGCGCTCGAGCGCCCAGCGCTCAAGCGCAAGTCGCCCCCGTGCCGACACGTGGCGCACTTGCGCTCGAGCGTCAGGCGCTGAAGCGCAAAGCACCCACGTGCCGACACGTGGCGCGCTTGCGCTCAAGCGCCCGGCACTCAAGCGCAGAGCGCCCACGTGCCGACACGTAGCACTCTAGAGCCTGAGCGCACAGCACCTGGGCGCACAGCGTCCAAGGTGCTGCCCCCACGCATCCTTTGGATGCCTTTTCTTCCTTTTTTTTATATATATACATATATATATATATATACATATATATATATATACATATGTGCACACACACATACACCACGGCACTGTCCCTGTTAGAAAAAAAATTCTAACAGGGCGCTGCCCCGCACCCCGCAAGGGGGCTGCTAGCCCCCTTGACCCCCAGCCCGCTATCCAGGTAGCGGGACCCCCGTAAAAACTCTGCGGGGCCCCCGATATATCCAAAACCCCCTTTCAAAACACATCATACGCACACTGCACATTGAGTTCGCATGACCAGTTTAACCCGTCAATCGGAGGCTCCCTCGCTCCAAAGGCGAGGGGTAATTAACGGCAGTTTAGTCCGCGTCTGCCGAAGATTCGGATCCCCACAATTATTAAACCTCGGCATACCCTAGGCAGGGGGAATCTGTAGTACGCCTGACAAGCGTGCGCGTATTCCCATCTTATTGGGGTGATGAAAAACACCCTACAGATTTTGGCACGCCCGGTGGGACCAATCTCTCCTCCCATATTTCGGGTTAAGCATTCATGCGAGCTCAATCAATGTACATACCTGTATTTATACTAAAATAATGCTCTTTCATGCAGATTTTCAAGCAATCACCTTTCAACGATGTCTTCGATAATGAACTCAGCTCCCGTCTCCTACACGATGAAGATAGACTCCAGGACGGTCCTTCCGACCAGTCTCGGGCGACAATGGGAGGAGCCGCTGCTCCTATTCGGCTCTATTGTGTTCATGCCAGTTGGCGCCATCCCGGCTCCTTAAGCTCCGGTAGCAGACAAACCGGTCTCGAAAGGCAGGAGACCAAATGTGGTGGTCGTGAGGGCACCTCAGTCCAAGCGCAAGTCCGTTTCCGAACGACTCACCATGGCCCCATCTGGGGGCAAGGCCATCAACACCAACAAAGCTACAACGCGTCCCGAGCAAGCTCCAGCGGTGCCCTTGACCACTGCTCGATCGGGTGTCTTTTCTAAGCTCCCCTCTAATCAACTCACAATGGCTTCCCGGATAGCGGATGCCCGCCAAGCCTTCAAAATCGAGAAGCTGAGGGAGAAAAGGCTCAGATATAGAGCTAACAAAAGGGCTAGGGCTCCTGCCAGGCAAAACCTCATGAGGTTCGAAGAACAGGGTTACCCCGCCGAAGATGAGGAAATGGCTGGGTATGTGGTCCACACTGTCTACACGGTGGGCACGCGCAGCAAGAGCAAGGACGGGGCCACCACATCTCAAATCCAATCTGGCTTGAATGTGGTTGCCGCTTCCCAAAAACAGCTGCCCCCGCTGGGTGATGAAAACCTTCTCGATGAGGATGATAGGCGGAAAGACCCTTTGGTTTATGAGGAGTCAGGCTCAGAAAGCGAAGATGAGCCAACTTTCCAGCCTAAGAATGCGGAGCAGCAACTTCTCCAAGAGCTCCGAAAACAGCTCAGAAGCAAAGACAAGGAGATGGCCAAGCTCTACTCAAAGATCGAGGACTTGACAAATGTCGTCTTACGGCTTACGGCCCAACTTGCCTCTCAGCCGCCCAATCAAGCACAGGGCTCTGCTCATGAACCGGGAAACGCTGTCCCGAGACAACCGGTTCCTATTCCCTCAAATCCAAAGGTGGGCGGACCGCATGAAAGTCAATCGCATCCTATCTCAGGGAATGTCTTGGCTATTGATGACAGTAGCCCGCTAACTCAAGATCAAATCATGGATTTGGTTGCCAGCAAAGTCAAAACATTGGTGGCCGAAGCCGAAGCGCAAAAAGATATCAGCAGTAGTGGGAGACCATATCCTGCTCAGTATGATCTGGTAGAATTTCCTAGCGGCTATGTCATCGCCAAATTCGGAAGATTCGATGGGACGGGAAATGCGAATCAACACATCGCCCACTTCAAAACCTCATGCGGGAATACTGGGGGCAATGATGCGCTTCTCCTCCACCAGTTCGTTAATAGCTTGACCGATGTTGCTTTCGACTGGTACGCAAGCATACCGGATGGCTCCGTTACTACTTTCGTCCAAATGGAATCTTTGTTTCAACAAAGATTCATGAGCGTCAGCGATAAGATCACCATTGCCGAGCTCGTAAGGACCAAGCCCAAGAACAATGAAAGCAGCATGGATTTTATAACCCGATGGTGCAATCTCTCCGTCAAATGCAAACCGCCGATAGAGCAGGACCAATCTGTCAGTCTCCTCATCGGAAATCTCAACAATTGGATGGCCCCGTTTCTATGCACCGCGGGTCTCAAAACATTCCAAGAGCTGACCAGGAAAGTTCAAATGCTGGAGCGCTCAAAGAAGGAGTCCTCCTCGGATTCCCAAAATAACAATAGGTCCTGGAGAAACGGAAAGGACGATAATCGCAAAGGCGGAAACTCCGATGATTTTGGATCTTTCAACATTTCGGCTAACCAAAATAAGCAAGGGATGAGCGGGCCTAGCGCCAACCAGCCTCGGAAGCCAGTGTTCGGAGAGAGAGGAGAATCTCCACTGAAAGAGAAGCTGGATAAGGTATATTCCTTCAGAAGGGACAAAATCCGTAAAATATTCAAAGACGCCCTGAAGAACGGTCTACAAGTGCCAGAGTCAAAAAGACCGCAGGAAGCGAATAGGACCGATGACCCCAAATACTGCCCCTATCACAGAGTGATAGGTCATGCCATTGAGGACTGCTTCGTCTTCAAAGATTGGGTCGAAAAGCAATATAAGGCAGGAGAGATAGAATTGCCCAAAGGAGTGTTAGTAAACAGTCAAGATGCGACCGCCAATTTCATACAAACGGAGACTGAAGTTCTTCATGAAACGGATTCTCTCAGACATCTGCCTTTCTCTGAAAACAATTGACCACCATGTCACTAAACTGGGAACAATCGACCTCTAAGTCGTTAAACTGGGAATGTAAAAAAAATATAATATATATATGTATAAATAAACAAAAAATGTGTAAATAAAAGAAAAATAAAGAAAAGCTAAAATGATGGGGCAACTCGCAATAAAAATCAGCGAGTAAAATAAAGATGAAAATAAAGCCGAAATGATGGGGCAACCGCGAATAAAAGCCGAAATGATAGGGAAATCGCGATCTTCGCGATAAGAAAAGCTGAAATGATAGAGCAATCGCGGTAAAACAAAAAAAAACAAAAAAAAAACAAAAACAAAACGAAAAAAAACAACGGCGAATGATGAGTCGCTCCTGGTACCATATTCCAGTGCAGCGATGCAGAAGCCAACCAAAATCCAGTTTCCCAAAATTCTTCTGGCCCTACGGTTAGTCCCCCAATTGACTGTCGTATACAATCCACGGGCTCAAATAACTCTCATCATACCCATGCCCCACCGCAATCACCAGTTACGCGGCTGGTCTCCGCCTTTGGAATTATGCTCCATTGAGAAGACCCGCTCATGTATCCTCACGATACATGGGGAGAACAAACTTTTATGGGATCCTTACGACTCACAAAGGAAAAACACACTTAGGAGTCCTCACGACTCCTACGGAGAAAATGCACCTACGGGATCCTTATGACTCGTAGGGAGAAAATGCTTTTATGGGACCCTCACGGCCCATAAAATTGAGAAGTCTTAGGTGATAGAGATCTAAACCTGTCTCCTAAGCCATCGCTCCCCAATCCCTAAGTGGCGAATGATGAGTCGCTCCTGGTACCATATTCCAGTGCAGCGATGCAGACGCCAACCAAATCTCAAACCCCAATGGCGAATGATGAGTCGCTCCTGGTACCATATTCCAGTGCAGCGATGCAGACGCCAGCCAAATTCCAAATTCCAAATCCCATACCCCAAGTGGCGAATGATGAGTCGCTCCTGGTACCATATTCCAGTGCAGCTATGCAAACGCCAACCAAATTCCAAATCCCATACCCCAACGGTCAATGATGAGTCGCTCCTGGTACCATATTCCAGTGCAGCGATGCAGATGCCAACAAAGTCCCAAAATTTTTATGGCCCTACGGTCTGGATCATACATCCTGCAAAACCGTATACAATCCACGGGCGTAAAACAATCACAATCTCTCCAAAAATAATAAAATAAAAATAAAAAAAGGTATGTCCACAAGCAAAATGGGCACGGATGAAAACCCGAAAGGGCTCCGTGAGTAAAAACAGCAGGACTGCCGGCGAGTTTGTGAAAACCCGAAAGGGCGCAAACTCGTAAAAAAGAGATGAAATGCACTCGCAAGGTCCTCTCGACTTTGTGAGGAGAAAATTCCCGCGTGAGATCCTTACGACTCGCAAAGGAGCAACACACTTGGGAGTCCCCACGACTCCCAAGGAGAAAATACACTTACGGGATCCTTACGACCCGTAGGGAGAAAATACTTTGTGAGACCCTTACAGCTCACAAAATTGAAAAGTCTTAGGTGATAGGGACCTAAAACCTGTCTCGTAAGCCATCGTTTCCTAATAAGCAAACGCAAATGATGATTCGCTCCTGGTACCATATTCCAGTGTAGCGATGCTGATGCCAAACAAAAAAAAAATCAATTCCCAAATCCTCTCATGGCAAACGATGATTCGCTCATGGTACCATATTCCAGTATAGCGATGCTGATGTCAACCCAAATCAAATCAAACTAACAACTTCTGCGGCGGAATCATGCACCGTCCCAGAATTTACCCCGTGTCGAAATCAATGCTTCGCCTCGGGATATCTACCTTCCCTGCCGGAATTATGCTTCGTCTCGGAATCAAGTCAGCCAACAAGCTCTGTGTCGGAATCATGCTTCGTCTCAGAATGTGCACCCCGTGTCGAAATCATGCTTCGCCTTGGTGCATCTGCCTTCCCTGTCGGAATTATGCTTCGGCTCGGAATCAACCAACGACCTCCTCGTCGGAATTTTGCTCCGCCTCGGAATCAAGTCAACCAGCAAGCTCTGCGTCGGAATTATGCTTCGTCTCAGAATGCACCCCGTGTCGAAATGATGCTTCACCTCGGTGTACCTGCCTTCCCTGTCGAAATTATGCTTCGTCTCGGAATCAAGTCAGCCAACAAGCTCTGCGCCGGAATCATGCTCCGTCTCAGAATGCACCCCGTGTCGAAATCATGCTTCGCCTCGGTGTATCTGCATTCCTTGATCGGAATCATGCTCCGCCTTGGAATCAAGTCAACCAGCAAGCTCTGCGTCGGAATCATGCTCCGTCTCAGAGTGTACCCGTGTCGAAATCATGCTTCGCCTCGGAGTATTTGCCTTCCCTGTCGCCTGAAAATCAACTTCTGCATCGAAATTATGCTTCGGTCAGAATGTATGCGCTTTTCGGAATTATGCTCCGTCCCTCTGGAATCATGCTCCGCTTTTCGGAATTATGCTCCGTCCCTATGGAATCATGCTCCGTCCCTCTGGAATCATGCTCCGCTCATCGGAATGATACTCCGAACCCTGGAATTATGCTCCACCCTTCGGAACGATGCTCCGAACCTAGGAATTATGCTCCGCCCTTCGGAACGATGCTCCGAACCCTGGAATTATGCTCCGCCCTTCGGAACGATGCTCCGAACCGTGGAATTATGCTCCGCCCTTCGGAACGATGCTCCGAACCCTGGAATTATGCTCCGCGAATCAGAATGATGCTCCGATCCCTGGGAATCATGCTCCCCGGGATGATGCTCCGCCCCTGGAATGATGTTCTACCTCGAAGTCCAACTTCAAGATCCAACAATTTCATACACACAACTCAAATGTGCGGTGTGCATTTATTGATGGGGGCACTTTGTTGGGGTAAAAATTTACACCCCGGTTGACCGAGTCAAAGTCAAGGTCAACCCCCAAGCTAGGTGGGCCCAAGCCCAGGTCAAGCGGGCCTATGCCCAAGTCGAGCCCGCGGCCAGCCTCCTCCATGCCAAAATATTGACCATGTAATAAATAATTTTTATGTAATTTTTTATACATGAATGTATACAAAACGGGTAGAAAGCCAAATTTTTGTAAGCCCATGGCTTATGTGCAAAAATGAAATGGCACATGAGCCATGGGATAGGCAAAATGCTATTTTGTGAAGCCCAAGGGGTTATATGCAAATATGTAAGCCTATAAAAGGCAACTTGATGAATAAAAAAGATAACACTTTTCATTCTCTCAAAAACCTGGGGTTTGTATTTCTTTCCTTTTTCTGAAGGTCTCAAACCTTCTTCTTTCTTCTGAATTAAATCAATAGTTTTACTTTTCCTTTTCAAAAACAAAATAGTTTTTCACCACCAAACCCACAAAGAGGAACTTGGATCTGTCTTTAGATCCCAAAAAGGAGAGATTTTGAGATCTCACATCTCTTGATCTTCACGATCCAGCTAACAGAGGAGGAAGAAGAAGAACCCCTTTCACTAAACCCCAAAAAAAAACACTCAGGAGTCAAACTCCTCTCTGATTTCTCTTCCGAGAAATATTTTTTAGGCTAAAAGCCTCTTTTTCTCACCGGCGCTCGAGCGCAGAGCGCCCGCGTGCCGACACGTGGCGCGCTTGCGCTCGAGCGCAAATCGCCCCGGTGCCGACACGTGGCGCACTTGCGCTCCAGCGCCCAGCGCTCAAGCGCAAGTCGCCCCTGTGCTGACACGTGGCGCACTTGCGCTCGAGCGTCAGGTGCTGAAGCGCAAAGCACCCACGTGCCGACACGTGGCGCGCTTGCACTCAAGCGCCCAGCGCTCAAGCGCAGAGCGCCCACGTGCCGACATGTGGCACTCTAGCGCCTGAGCGCACAGCACCTGGGCGCACAGCGTCCAAGGTGCTGCCCCCACGCATCCTTTGGATGCCTTTTCTTCCTTTTTTTTATATATATACATATATATATACATATATATACATATGTGCACACACACATACACCACGGTACTGTCCCTGTTAGGAAAAAAATTCTAACGGGGCGCTGCCCCGCACCCCGCAAGGGGGCTGCTAGCCCCCTTAACCCCCAGCCCGCTATCCGGGTAGCGGGACCCCCGTAAAAACTCTGCGGGGCCCCCGATATATCCAAAACCCCCTTTCAAAACACATCATACTTACACTGTACATTGAGTTCGCATGACCAGTTTAACCAGTCAATCGGAGGCTCCCTCGCTCCAAAGGCGAGGGGTAATTAACGGCAGTTTAGTCCGCGGCTGCCGGAGATTCGGATCCCCACAATCATTAAACCTCGGCCTACCCTAGGCAGGGGGAATCTGTAGTACGCCTGACAAGCGCGCGCGTATTCCCATCTCAATGGGGTGACGAAAAACACCCTACAACGGCTACCACACCCGACCCGGCCATCCCGCCCTTACGTTTTTCTGAAGGAAAAGTACACCCAGCTCGGCTCATCCTTGTTGGTGCCAGGATGATTCTTATAACATAGGAAGAAAATGAGGAAAGTCAAACTGAAGGGGATATTTTCAAGTTTCAACCGGACCAGAAACACAAGGAGGATTCTCCACGAGTTCGGCTCTAGCTGGCCCGGGGCAAGATGGAAGCAGCGAAGCACCCCACATATATCGGCTGAGAAAGGCATACGCATTCCTATCCAGAATGCTTTCAAATACAGGGCAATCTCCTTGCCCTGCACCTGGTCCGCCCGCTCACCCTCTCTAACTAAGCGAAGCGAATAATTGGAGGGAATATGGAATCGAGCTCGAATCTCGGCAAACTCGTCCACATTCCTCAAAACAGGGGGCGCATCGTAGGCGTTTCCGATGCGCGCCTTAGGCGCCCTTGTCGTCACCCGATGGCGAACGACACGGACAGCCCTGGCTCTAGGGGCGAGCCCGACATAGACGACGCGGTAGAAGACGAGCCCTCTTGGCTATCTGAAGCTGAAGAGGAGGAAAACCCTCTGGACTCAGCTCCAACAACTAGAACCTCATCGCCCGACTCTACCCTAACTATCTCTACGGACTCCTCAAATGAAGACATCTAATCTGACTCAAAGGAATAGGTCGGCCGAGGAAAAAGCATCGGTGATCCGATCTGAAAGGAAGGAGCACCGGGCAATCTTTGACAACAAGGAGGAATTATAGTGGAAGTTTTGGCCCTGAGGTCCCCTCCTATTTATGCACTCCACAGAAAGAATCCAACGGCCCAGATCAATTCCCGCCAAAACGAAGCATCGCGTCTGCCAGCCGTTAAAGCTCCACGTAGTGATCGGCCATTAGGGACGCCCTTTCATTTGCAAGTGACAGCGACAGCCTGTCGCGTCCGCCAACCCGCATCGGATACGTGGCCTGTAGCCCAACAGACGAACGAGCGAAACGGCGCAACCTCTTTAAAGCGCGATCATTTCATTGATCCGCTGACGCGTCGTGGATACGTGTGAAGATTCAGATGAACGATGAGATGACACGTGGGCCCAAGGATCGAAACGACGTAACCACCAAATGCCATGCCGTTCCCGAGCGATCCGCATGACGATTCCTTGGCGCCAAATTGAGCAGAAGAAAAACCGAGCAGACCACTCTCGACCCGACCCTTAGATAAGGCGGGACAAAATTGGGGGGCTAATGGTGATGCTCACAAGTGGTGTCTCCTCAGATTACGACACGTGGCAGATGACGTGTCCCGGATTTTTAGGGGGTAGAATAAATGAGTCGTATCGGGGACATTCCGCAGGGCTCCTTGGTGGACGTACCCGACCTTTCGGAAGACCCCCATGAAGATATTCAGCCTTCATCTAGGAGACTGCCAACAAATCGTCTCCAAGCTTCCTCAGTCTCCTCGCTTGCCTCCGAGCCATCTCTCGTGTCGAGCTTCCTCGGCCTCCTGCTCGTCTCTGAGCTCCTGATGTACCGAGCTTCCTTGGCCTCCCTCGATCAACCGAGATTGCAGAGTCTTAGCGCTTCCGCAACGGCTCCGCGTATCTCGCCAAAGTGAGATAACCGTCGCCCTACGTCTCGCGTCCCACGCTGACGCGTCCCCCCCATTAATGAGTGTATCTCGTCATTAATGAAGGGATCCCGTCGTTCACGCACGAGTAACATCAGGAGCGTAACCGAAGGCAAAGATCTCGCGCCTGCTCGCTCCATGCGACCACTATAAAACCCCTCTCTCAGACGACTCAGGTAAGGCAACTCGAATCTAATAAACCGCTACTCTGCTCAAATTTCTCGACTAATTTGATCGTTGGAGGGTCCTATGGTGGTCATCCATCCCGGGACTTTTTTGCATGTAGCTTGGATTTCACCTCAAACTCAACCCATTGAGATCTACACACTCAAGAAGGCAACCTCTGAATTCAATCTCAACCGTCCAGGAACTCTCGTGACAAATCGACGGAGGACAGCATCTGAAGAAGATCAAGGCCTCCATCAGAAGGATCCATTCACATTAAACCTTTATCAAGGATCAAGCATGCTAATTCGGGAAAGAGAGCAGCTTGTCAGCCAGTCCCTTACAGTTGGCGTGCTGCATATTTGACTTTCGAAAAATATTTTGCAAACTAATATCCAATATTTATGTTGGTGAAGTGGACCGTTTTTTAGGGCAACAAAAGAGCACATGTCGTACTTAATTGCATTAAAAGTCGTGTAGATGGAGCATCCCTCCCCTCAAAAGGGTATAAAATGAAAGAGAGATACCATGCCTAATGTGTGGTGTCCGATAGTAACATAACATAACATAGCTAACATAGGAGATTATTTCTTCTAAGTTGGTCAATAAGTCAACATTACATAATTTTAATAAGGATTGGCACCATCCATCTTGAGCTTCAGGACCAAAGGCATACATACCAATTTTCAATTGATCCTCTTTAACTGGCTATTTGGTTGTGGAAAATATTATACTATTGGTAAACCGTTAAATTTACGACCATCCAATGCAAGTGCCAGAAGTATGCAAATCAAATAATTTTTTTGTATGTATATGCTTAAAATTAAGCTGATAAAGATGAGCAATACAGATCACCAGAAAAATTTACGACGTTCACTTTTGACTGATATAGGCAAGATTTTTCTCCTCATAGACTATATAGTGCCACTGCAACCAATCTCATCAGCGTAAATAGCATGACCGCCTCGTGGTCCTTCATCATCAACGGAACCAATTTAATGTGACAACAAACACTAGGACGGAGCCAGTCGGTAGATGAGTTCAAGTTTTCATTAAGTGATCGACAACGACGTTTGAACAGTATATTCATATGTCCTTCAAAGAACGAAAGAGTGACAATGAGAGAAGGTTGGCTATCCATTTCCCTTTTGTTTTCTAATGTGCCGACTCTTATGAGAGGGCCATGGAAGAATATAAATGGTTACAGCTTCATTAAACAGGAAAGACATGTAGCTTACCAATGCATGTCAAAGGAAGTCTTGTGCGGTACAATGTAAAGGAAAAAAGAATGATCATATCATCTCAAGAGCCATGGAGAGGTATCGGTGTTTGTAATGATTCCTCAACAAGAAAACTAGTGAGAGTATTCAGTATACATCTATAACCCATAAGTTGCTGAACTGCGACAGTTATAACTCACAATTTACCAGGTTTCTTAGAATAAAACTCAGAGGACATTTATAATTGGGTTGCGTGAGTATTACATCAAACGGACGCCATTTTTAAAATGCTCAATATAAATGCAAAATGAAAGAGAGGTTGGGATACACGGTAACATCAACCGAAGATTGAAATGGAAAGCTTACAATTTTAGTGAGGTCCCATGATAGTTGTTAAATGTAGACCTCAGAAAATAACCGGTACTTTTCAGGCCCCGTGTCCACTGGCTATATAGGCACAGACAAATATAGGTGCCCTTGCGTGACAGGCAAATGCTCTGAAGAGAATATGTGAACTAAATTGATCCCAGTAAAATGACAATGGACAGCTTTTAGCCTTTAGGAACCTTAATCAATGTGATTTTTTTGGAAGATGCCACAGAAGGCTCAATGCAACAGCTCGGGGTTGGAAATTATCAATGACAGCATGGAAGTATCAGCTACATGATCTATATAAACGGAGAAAGAAAGAAAGAAAGAAACGGCGATAGATATAATGACTTCTAGCCCCTGGCAGTTCAGCCCCAGAACAGAAAAATAAATTAATATAGAGAGAGGTTTACATCGAATCGCACCAGCTTCTCCACAGCAAATAACCAGCACTTTCAGCCTTCAGGCCCACGCTCGTTGACTGTTTCAGAACAGACATAAATAGGTTCCACTGTGTGACAAGAAAATTTATGAGAATATATGGGCGGTGTCTCAGAATGTGATATACAGAAATATGTGAACTATATCACTTCCTGGAAACTTCAAGATACATGTGTGTGTCAAATACACGTAGGATACCCATATATTCCAACGTTTAGTATGCAAGTGTGTGCACGCATTACCACTTGCTCCAACTTGATAATTCGTGTTGTCCGCAAAATAAAGTTAGATAATCTTGTCAATAGAGAGTAAAGCATGCACACAAATCCTTACCATCGTCACATCATCATGAACATCTAAACTCTAATCAAAATAAAATTGGCCATGAAAACACAAGATTTTTTGAATATCTTGACAAAAAATTTACAATTAGTACTGCCAATCTGACATAAACAGTACAAACTTATCGACAAAGGAAACTATGGATAAGAAGATTGCCATAATTGTCTATAACCAGTTAGAATTCCCCAGATTCTGAAATTATTTCATTTTGAGGCTCAAATGCCATGAAGTATTAGCATTATATATTGATTGCCTTCTAACCAAAGAAATTAAATACAATAGAAAGATCTGTCATATTAAATATGTAAAGGATCAAGCATGTTTTCTTGAGAAAGAGAGCATGTGTTGCTTGTTTGAATTTTTGGTAAATTGTTGAAAAGCCCCTGGCCCAAGAAAAAGGCGTCAAAAAGTCCCCGGTATTTTCAAAATAGAGAGAAAGGACATGTTGTTCAAAAAAATGGTCAAAAAACCCTTGGCCCAAGGCCTGTGTATTTCAATTTGTTGCAGGGACGAAATGCCCCTAACTTTAAAATTATCTCTCTCTCTCTCACTCATACTCTCACACTGTCGCTCGAGCTCCTCCCACGTCTCTCATCGCCCTCGTCGCAACCACGCCTCCCTCATCTCAATCTCGCCTCCTTCATTCTTTGAAACTCTAATCCCTGCAGAATGGTACATAAATCAAAGAATAAGATCTTGGAATTGGCCAAAGAGACGTCGGCTAAGTCAGTGGCTCCAGAATTGGAGTTAACGGTGTCAACAACGGCCGAGGAATCGATAGCTGCCGAAAAACAAATTAGGTAAAATTCATACCCTTTCTGTTAATCTTACATTGCAATTCAAAGTTGTTTCTCTTCAAAAAAAAATTGTGAACATCTTTAACTTTCATGTAACCAGTGTTTTAAAAGCGAAAAAGAAAAGCGGAACGACAGAGAAGCCAAAAAGCTTAAGCGGCCGCTCAGACAGCTAAGAAATCAGAACAATGGTGTTTCATCAATATTCCTTTTCTTGTCAATAAATAATGATTCTCGTTACATTCTAACTATTTTTATGTTGCTTTTGTACTAGCAAATGCCTAAATTTAATCCAAAATTTAACAAATTTGCTTAGACAATATATTATTTGCTAAAATATGCTCAAATAATTCAATACAAAATTGAAATTTTCTTAGAATTTATTAGCTCATAAAGTGCTTATAAGATTTTCGATGTCCAATATCAAGCATCATAACTCAAATCAGTAAAAATACTTACCCAGTTATTAAAAAAGTACATATTGTAGCTCGAAACCGGATGGAGTCAAAATCGAATGGGAATTTCATGATCGAAATTCAAAAACTACTCAAAATCGAAATAGAAAACTCAATAATTGCTCGAAATCGATTTAGATCTCGACTTCTTGAAATTGATAAACCTAAAATTTCAGAATTTTGAAACCCAAATCTTGAAATGTCTCAAAATCGGCTCGACAACCGTAAGATTTATCGAGTCGAGCACGAAAGATAGAAACGTATAAAAAGAGAAAAAGAAAAGATGAAATGTTGTATTAATTGGTATTTGTGTATTTTTTACTCCAATAACAATAGTTATATATCTTTTATAACATTTATAAGGTGTATACATCAATAAAAATAGCTTATGGAATATCACCCGCTCAAGCGGGATAAAGTGGAGCAGTGAAACCCGCTAGGCAGTTTAAGCGACCGCTTTTTAAAACACTACATGTAACGTCTATAATGCTTCCTGTAACATCTACCAAAGTTGCCTGTAACATGTACCAAAATTGCCTACATGTTACATGCAACTGCTTACAAGTTACAGGCAGCTTCATAGATGTTACACAAATGCTAATTTTCATTTGTTGTTGGTAAGATGTTGCAGGAAAATTATTTGCATGTAATATCTAAGTAGTTGCATGTAACTTGGAAGCAGCTGCATGTAACTTCTAGACAATTGCCTTTAATTTCTAAGCCGTTGCAGACGTCTGGTTCTAAGAACCAGACGTTTCTGGTGTCAATTTCCAGCGACATTTTGAACTGGAGACGTCTGCCATACACGTCTTCAGTGCAAAAAAATTATTCCAGACGTCTGATGTGGTTGCATGTAACTTCTAAGATTTTGACTGTAACTTTTAGACAGTTGCATGTAATTTGTAAGCGGTTGCCTGTAACTTATAAGAACTTGTCTATAACTTGTAACTAGTTGTCTGTAACTTCTAAACAGCTGCCTATAATTTTGAGTTTAAAGAATTTATAGTTATGATTTAATATTTAAATTTGGTTTTCCGCAGAAGAAAACATGGAGCTAATCCCGCCATCCGGACGTATGTCGATGTCGCCCGCCACAACAGTTTCATTGAAAGATTGGAGCCACACATTCACCATCAGCACAGACGGATGCTAAGTAAAACTCTGTTCTGCCATTACATGAAGCTGCCAACTTTGGCTCAAGATAGGTCTATCTTGATCCGGCTTATCTCTTGTTATGATGAAGGAACCGAAGAGTTCGCTTTTAGAGGCACATCACATAAATTTGTTGTGGATTGGGTTAGCGAGCACACCGGCTTGCCGAAGGTCGGCAAAGACATGAAGAGTAACCGTGATATCACCCAGCTTCGAAAGTACTTTAAAGTAGAGAAGGATAAAAGGACGTACATCATAATATTGAAGGCTGCTTTGGAGTGGACTGATCAGGATAGAACTCCAGAAGTGATGGACAATTTCGTGTCTTTGCTGATTCTTTATCAGCTTTTATTATTTTGGATACTCATCACGTCCCTTACCGTCCCTAGAGATGCATTTTCATACGTCAAGCTATCGGTAGTGCCGAGTGTGAACTGCGCCAAAGCGGTGCACGAGATGATAATGAACGGTGTAGTGACTAAGTTTAGCTCGAAAGATGCCTCTGCTCAGTTGCCTGGGTGTCAAATCCTTCTCGCCGTAAGTATATGAAAACTATTATAGAGATTATACTATATTTATACACAAATTATAAACTACATAAATAAATATTGTTGGTAGATGTGTTTAGATCATTTAATATTAATAATATGAATGTGATGTACGTTTGTTTGCAGTTATGGTTTTATACCATCATGGGTTTGAGACAACCGACACATATAGACGCCAACAAACCGGCCCTGTATGGGTGGAAATTCAGTGTGTCCTTGAAGACGTCGGGATTGGAGAAGGCAATGAAGAGAAAGAGGGTCTTTTGTGTGCCTAAGTTAGACATGGTTGTGTCGAAAAATTCCGTTGATGCTCCGCCTCCATATTACAAGAGAAGAGCGGTGCAAGAGAAGAGCAGTGGAGACGAAGCAACAATTGCACCGGTAAGTTGTATATTCTCTATTTACATTTAAAAAGTATCTTGTATATGTATAGGTATTTGCTTGTAACTTCTAAGCAGTTGTCTGTAACTTCTGATAACTTGATTATAATAAATTATGGTCTTCATTGATGCAGATTCTGAAGGAACGATTTGTTCAGAAGCTGGACGAGAAAGACAATGTGAAGGGCATGTCCTTTGAAGCAGAAGAGGAAAAGGAGTCGCATTATAAAACACTCCTTGTGAAGCAGCAAGCGTTGTTGAACGCATCGGAATCCGAGAATGAACGTCTGTGTGGCTTACTGCTTGGGTTGGTATACCAAGAGTTTGAAAACGCTTGCCCGGTGAAAGGCAAGGAGGTGGCCAAGATAGAAGAAGAGGAGAGAGCCGAAAGGGGTGAGGTGGAGGAAAAAGATGATAGGAGTTGGGATGCGGATGAGAGTTGGGATGATGACAGTTTGACGGATACTGTATCCCGACGGTTGCTCGAATAGAGGAAGAAGCAGTTGCAGCCACTTCTAATCTTATGAAGTTTTGTGCAACAGTTGAGGAGCCCGTTATTAAGGGTGTTAAGTCTTCCACGGTCACCCCTCTACCTGTTTATAAGAGGAAAACAGTCGTCTATAAGTCCACCACCAGAAGTCTCGAGAAACGAGTGAAGAATAGGCAGGACCGAAAGTCGTCCAGGTATCTAAACGAGGATAAGTACATGACTGCCAAAATTAAAAAAGTATAGGTCACCACGGCAAAAGAAAAGGAAATGGGGGGGCGGATGCCCAAACCTTGATCAAAATTTCCAGCGCCGATGACACTGTCGACAGGGCACATGCCATCACCACGGCCGAGGCATTGACTAAGATGCAAAAGTCCTTAGGCTATTACGGGGAGATACGCCCAAAAAAGGTGGAAGATCATGTGTCGCCAGAGGAGAAACAGTTGTGAAATTATCATAACTGTGTTGTTTGTCGCTTGTAAATTATAATTCTTTGTGTATCAGTAGTATCCATGTAAAGTATAATTCTTATGTGTGGAAATTGTCTGAATGTTGTATGCAATACCCTTTAGTGTCTTAACCGAAACTCTTTTCATTGTCTGTAGGCATGCGGGTGAAGGTTTACAGGGATTGGACATTTATTGCTTATCATGTAATCCCACGCATCGATGAGCTCAAGAAGGTGCATAGGGACGCCATCTTCGAAGGAGCGTATTTCGTCGAAGGCACCCTTTGACCCTACTGAGCTCGTTTCTATTGCCTGCTTCGAGCTCTTTAATATCTTAACCGGGGATACTGTACGTTTTTAGAGGTTACAACCAACTTATTAGAAATTATATACAACTTATAAATATGTGAACTCTTTATAGGTGGACTCCTTTGTTAAGTTGGCAGATAACTTGATGAAGCCTTTGGCCCCGGCAGCAGCGATACCTCCATTTGCCTTCGTGAGGCCATGGATAATGGTAATGCCTATTCATCTTATCTGATTCTCCTTATTACATTCATCAATTTATTAACAGGTTAAATATCTGTGACAAAGCATGATTATTGATCCGGATGACGCCGGAAAACTGCATATGAATAAACATGCATTTAACATGTATGTTGACGATGCATGGCAGTCCCCCAATACTCGTATCATGACCTCGATATGTCATATTGGGCATTGGACGTTGCTCGTTGTAGACTTCGACATAAAAGAATTGCGGCATTATTCTTCACTGAAGCGCGGCTCCCATTGGGAGTAAGGGGCTAGGCTATACTTGTGGTACTTTTATAAGTTTTGGGTGAAAAATTCAACGAGCACAGGTTATAATGAATTTCAATTTACTATTGTCCTTTGTCCTATTCAAAAGAATTCGCAAGCAGTATTTTCTTTACAAGTTTTTTAAACATTTTTTTATTGTTAAGGGTTGTAACAGTATGCGTTTGTTAACGTTGTTGATTAACTGTGGTGATTGCAGCATCTTCGTGTACTTATTCATGAATGCATTGATTGAGGGTCAGCGGATTCCGGATGCCTTGGAGGGAAAAACGTCGGAGCAATGGCGGTCGATACTTACGGTCCAAATCTTATTAGCCAACGAGTGAGAAACGGCTTGATATTGCTTCAGTTTTTGTATTTAGCTATTTGTATTCATTTATTCATCTATTTCTCTATTTGTATTTAGCTAATATTCGCCGATATTATTACTTATTTTGAGTGAGGATGGCAGATTGCTTATATATTACTGGTTTGTCTAATATAACTTGTAAAAATTGTTGACGTGTTTACTTTAATATCGCCGATGTTGGCCGATACTGTAATATGAAATATATATTTTTTATGTTATCTGTTTTATATGGCCGATGTTGACCGGTGCTGTGATATAAATGATATTTTTGTTGATGTTATTGTTTTATATAGCCGATATTTGCTGATGCTATTATAATATAATATTTTTATTGATATTATCAGTTTAATATAGCCGATATTGGCCGATGCTATGATATGAATGGAATTTTTTTTGATATTATCAGTTTTATATATCTATTGTTATAGGCAATTTATTAAAGGTTACAAGCAACTTATCAAAATTTACAGGCAACCGCTTACAAGTTACATGCAACTAATTAGAAGTTACAGGCAACCGGTTAGAAGTTACACGCAATTGATGCAGACGTCTGTTCCATACGTCTGTAACAAATTTTTTGAACTGGAGTCGACTGTAGAAGACGTCTCCAGATCAAAATATGTACTGCTTAGAAGTTACAGGCAACTACTTACAGGTTACAAGTAACTGATCCAGACGCCTGTTACAGAAGTCTGGAACAATTTTTTTTGTACTGAAGACATTTGTGGAAGACATCTCCATTTCAAAATATGTTCTGCTTAGAAATTACAGGCAACTGCTTACAGGTTACAGGTAACTTCTTATAAGTTACAGGTAACTTCTCCAGACATCTGGAACAAATTTTTGCACTGAAGACGTCTCCAATTCAAAATATGTACTGCTTAGAAGGTAGATGCAACTGCTTAGAAGTTACAGGGAACTGCTTAAAAGTTACAGACAACCGTATAGAAGTTGCAGGCAACGTATGTAACTTCTATGCACTTGCTTTTAATTTCTAACCAGTTGCATGTAACTTCTTATTAGTTGCAATTAACTTCTAATATGTTGCATGTAACTTGTAAGCACTTGCATGTAACTTATAACTACTTGCCTGTAATTTCTAATTAGTTGCATATAATATCTAGGTACTAGCCTGTAATTTCTGATAAGCTACCTATAACTTCTAAGCAGTTGCTTATAACTTGTAAGCAGTTGCATAAAACTTCTAATTAGTTTCTAGATGTCTGCAGTTCAAAAATTTCCTCGAAACGTTTCCTTTTAAAAACAGAATTTGGCATATTGAAAATTTCCTTTAGCAGACGTTTATGCCAGACGTCTCCTTAAGAATTTTACCCGTTGCCTCGAGTTCTAACCAGTCGCAATGAATCTCAAGCAATCATAACCCATAAAATGTAGGGTTCCTAGGCACTCTCAAGAGGTCTCACAAGGCATCAACCATGCCAATTTCAAAAAATCTAGGTGCCGAGAAACCCGACTACGGATCGTTGGCTAGAAATCTAGGCGAAACATTAAACTAGTTAACACTTAACTATAAGAATACGGAAATACAACCTTTGTAGATCCGGTTCTCCACCTCCATAGCTCCGCAACGAAGTATCCTCGCTGTCCAAATCGAAATCCGGGCTCTTGCGTCGGCTTCATCGGAGAAGAAGCGGGCTAGGTCATCGACGACGTGCCGAAGATGATCTACGTCGAAGCATCACTAGATCAAGCTCCACCTTCACCAAGCCATGAAAACTTGTGAAGGAAACACACTCTACTACTTGGCAAGAGGTAGAGGATGAAGAAATAGGAAGTGGGTAGACTTTAGAATTGGATTTCTCACTTGTTTCATCAATCCACCATTGATGAAGTCAAGCTTCTTCATGGAAGAAGAAGATGAAGATGAAGAAAGAATTATTATGATAGTTTTTTAAAAAGAAAAGAAAAAGGATACTTATCATAATAATAACCATGATTAGGTGTAAAGAATAGACCATGGTTAATTGCAAGGGTTAGGGTTAAGCATGAGACAAAATGGTCACAAAGTCAAAGCTTCATGAAGCTTCAAAGAAAGAGACAAAACTTGCAACCATTTCATTTCCAATCTTTTCCAAATAAATAAATAAATAAATGATTAAGAAAAAGAAAACCCTAATCATCAATTTAACCATGGTTTAATCTTTACACTTAACCAAGTTAACATGTATCATCAAACATGATACAAACATTTGCACAAAAAGTATATCACATATACAACTTGTACATTCAAGTGAGAAAATCCATATAAAGTGAACCAATACTAGTTAATGCAAAGTAATATATCAAATATATAATTATACATTAAATCATTAAATCAACACTTGATTTAACGATCCGGTCATATCGCATATAACCGACTAGTATCCAATGTATCGGCTTATCGAATCAATCCTTGATTCGATAACTAGGTTATATCGCATACAACCATTCGATACATTCATCGCGAGAATAGAATACGGTATCACATACACGCATTATTCTCGGTCCCGCACATATCTCATATGCGCTCCTATTTCGTTTCGCTTGAGCCAGGAAACCTCTGTGTAGGACTCTAAAAGACTCGTCAATACGCCGGCAGCAGGTGATGATCATATCAAACACCCGCAAGCCGCAAGCGGTCTGCTAAACGTAACAGCCACCCGGGTATTGAGCGATCAGAAGATCGACGAGCAAGCCCGCTCAAACTCCAGTGAATCCAACCAGTAACACTTACCGTACAGTCCGGTCTATCCGTCTGATATGTCGCATATCTTGCCTAGGGGTGGTAAACGTCAGACCCCAATAGCTCGATAAGTCGTGTCGATATGAGGTCTATAACAATTCGAGAAACTACTGGTAACACTTACCAGTAAATCTCAGCAACCCTGGCTAGGGATTTCCTGTTATAGCCAATCGAACACAGCGCAACATCAACTCCCTATACCGGGAGAGACGAATCCCCTCCTATCGCTCATTGCCTCCATGTGATTCGGGACTGTACCCAAAAATCACCGTTTTGCACGCCCTCTTGGACGTGGTAAGGTGGAAATCAAAGCACAGTGGGAACCACACAAGACTCTATGACGATCTAGGGTCAACAGACTACTCTGTGCCAGTGTCACCAGAGAACTGCCATCTGACGTAAGGTATAATACCATCTGGGAGTTCTCGGCGAGTCCGTCCAGTGTACCCAGTCTCTACTGAGCACCCGTATATCATCTCTGATGTCAAACACCAATGGATATGGGATCATCCATCGCCCATCTGTATGGGTCGAGAAGGTACACGCTAGTCTACTCTGGTATATCGATGCCCCGTCTCGATACACCCACGACTAGGGACTTTGAAGGATGTACTTATGGACTACCATGTCCCCACTAGTATGATCCGCATCATAGTCTAGGTAGTCAAGTACACATCCTAAGGGCTTTACCAACATGTAACAGAGAGACAATCAATGTACACGTTAAGGTAAAGAGTAACCAGATAGCATACTATCATGTCGAGCAAGAAAGTCCTCCCTATATATGTCCCAGCATCCACTACAATATACATCCTATGTACAGTAATGGCCTCTAGGGCATACATATAACTAACAATCTCCCACTTGCACTAGGGCCATCTGTAGCAGTGGTCGTAGTATCTCATACTCAACCATCCCATGAAAGTCTCTCTTTGGGAATAGGCCTTCGTGAATGGATCCGCTGCGTTATCCTCTAAGTCTGCTCTCCTTGCCTCAATCACCCTGGAGATCAACCATCTCCATGATCAGGTGATACTGCCTTAGAATAAGTCTGGATCACTGATGGGACCGGCGTTCCTTGGCATAAGCCACAACTCCATTGTCTCACAATGGTAGGAACGTAGTTCATCTCATGAACTAATATACACCCAAACATCCTCTTTGGTAGCATCTTGAGTAGCGATGTATCCAGCCTTTATCGTCTAGTATGTCACGGTATCTAGCTTGGAACTCTTCCAACATACCGTCCCTTTACTGAGGGTTAAGACAATGCCTGCGACTGACATTCAGTCGTCTTTATCACCCTGGAACACTTCCAGTGATTCTCCCCAGGATCGATTGATACCATCTCACTACAATTAGTGAGAATCCTAACATCCAATTAAATCTATCTCATAGATCCAAAACTCAGGATTTAGGAGGTATCACTTTGATCCTATATGGAGAATCTTTGTGATAAACGGAGATTGATCGATCCTAGCATAAGAAACTCCTTTCTTATCAAGAGTATGTCATCCACGTACTCTACGAGGATCACCACCATACTCCCTACTACCTTTTTGTTTATACAAGGTTCATCTACCATTTTGATGAAGTCAAACTCTTTGACTAACACATCAAAACAGACGTTCCATCTCCGCGATGCCTGCTTTATCCTATAAAGCATCTTGCACTCGTTTCCGCTGCTCCCACTGTTTACGAGGCCCTCTGGCTGTGTACTTATAGACGCTCTCTTCTAAATCATCATTTTAGAAGAGCTGTCATGACACCCAACCACCAGATATCGTAGTCATGGTATATAGCCGTGGCAAGTAGTATCTGGATGGACTTAAGCATAGGTACTGGAAAAGGTTTGATCATTATCCACGCCTGGTCAATGATGAAAACCTTTAACAAGTCTAGCTTTGAAAGTCTCAACTTTTCCATCTACACCAAGTAATCTTCTCAAGATATACTTGCTCCTGACGGGGATTTAACCCTTCAGATATGGCAACTAAAGTCCATACTTTGTTGGTGTATAAGGATTCCATCTCAGATCACTACGCATCCAGCCATTCTTACAGAGTCTTACTCCTGATGGCCAGCTCGAAGCTAGTTGGGTCATCATCTCATGATGCAATCCTCGCTCCCACTGTCATAGAGAAACCGAAGTATCTCTCAGGTGGGTGAGGAACCCTACTAGATCGGCGGAGAGGCTGAGGTTCGTTGGAATCTACTGAATCCTTTGGTTCTATCAAATCATCAGCTGCAGTCTGTATAGCTGGAACATTTCCAGTTGTACATAACAGATCTTGTCTCGAGCTTGTCCGGATTATGTTTTTCAGACATAGGCCGGACAACCCCAAATCTTAACTAACTTAAGATATGGGCTCTTCCCTTTCCATATCACATATGAAGCGGTAGGCAACTGATTTGATTGGAACCCTATTCAATAGGTATGCAGCTTCTCAAGTGCATAACTCCCAAAAGGAAATAGGTAACTCAGTATTACTCATCATAGAGCACACCTTATCATATAGGGTGTATCTGCTCCGCCCCGACATACCATCGTGCTATGGTATATTCGGAGGAGTAATGCCGAGAGAGAATCTCATTCTCCTTTAGAATAGTCCAGGAATTCCGTGCTCAAGTATTCTCCTTCTTGATCTCATCATAGGACATAATACTTATACCCGTATTTTGGTTCTCTACTTCTAACTTATATTCTGTGAATATCTTAAAAGGTTCGGACTTGTGTTTCAACAGGAACATAGGTCTGAATCTCGAAAGATTATCAGAGAATGTAATGAAGTAAAAAGAACCGGTCTTGGTATGTGTAGATAGGGGACTTACATACATCAACATGTATCATCCCAAGAGTTCACTAACTCTTTCTCTGTTTCCAATAAACAGAGCTATGGTCATCTTATCTTTGTGACATGACTGGCGAGTTTCACAAGATGTAAATTCAAACTAATTTAAATATGCATCTATATGTAACTCCAGCTAGTCGGGTCGCATTGATATGACCTAGTCTACAATACCTCAAGAAGGATTCGTTCATTTCTGAACTCTTCCTCTTATGTGTGTTCTGTATACGAAGAACTGCAGTTTGATTTAGAACATTAATGCTTTTAGATAACGTGCCTGAACTGATCAACTTTTGATATAGGAAATGTTCAAAACATTATCCAACAATACAAAATTTTATCATTTCTTTACTAATAAAGAGAGTGATATGATTTTGTATATCAGGTTCGGTATCTAATAACATTCGTTCAGAATCAATGTATTACAATACAGGGTGACAGTGACCAACAGACTTGGCTGCAACACTTGCCCCGTTTTCTGCCTCATGAAACTTATCACCCGTTCTCAGTTTTTCTACCTTTTTGTAGCCCTATGTAACAGATTACATATCTGGGATCCTGATCCGGTATCATATACCTAGGATGCGGAGGATACTGAGAAACAGTTCTTTGTAATGAACACACCCGAAGATGATGCATCAACATGCACTCTCTTCGTTTGGGCGGCACGGGAATTCTGGTAATCCCCAATTTCCTGCTCTGTCTTACAACTATTATAAGTTGGAGCGGGACCAACGTTCCCCAGCTCAGTATAACAAGCGGGTTCGGTCAATAATCCGTATTATTATCTTGATTAAGGCGTGATATGGTCGCTACCAGGAGAGAGAGAGAAGAAAACACTCAGCGTGCGCTCTTGCAAGAATAGATTGGTTATTATTTTATCTAATCAGGATGGCTCCCACTGCTTTTTATCAAATCTTCCTTCAAACCCTAAAAGGAAAGACTAGCCGGGATTAATTACACACTACAAGTTCGCCAATCTTTCAGCCAGGCCAGTGTCGGTACTTTGAGGGAGGTCCCCCGTGCTTTCGCACGAACCTAATTAATGTAAACCTCGTTTTCCCAGAGGCATAACCCCGTTGACACCTTTCTAGACACCTACTTGATCGGCTAATTGTAATGTATAAAACTCTCCCAGGAGTAACTCTTACTCGCAGCGGGTATCGGGATCCAACTATCTCATAGAAGGTATGCAATCTCATTGCAAATTTCAACACTTGAAATTCCCGATAATTTTGCCCCTAGCGTCCTATGACCTTGACGGAGGCCAAATTATCCATAGTCCGCTAGTCAAGTTCAACCCGTCATTTCCTGATTGAATTAAACCCACCCGCACGACCCTTGACGGAGGCCAAACAACGCCGTACGAATACCCTAATCCAATCGCATCATATGCAAGCAGATAAGCACTAGTTAGCTACCGTACACTACGCCTTGACGGAGGCCAAACAACCGCAGCACGAATACTAACTATTACTTATCTGAAATGACGGAGGGCAACGACAGGTTTTTCTGAAAACCTATTGCGTAATGAACTTGATATCGTTGTAGAATCAAATGAATTTTAAATGGAGTGATTTTGAGGCTTTTCTAGTTTTGCTAAAGGAGTCACTCCCGGTGAAGGGATCGTCGGTCCTTTCCTCGTCGAATGAGGTGCTGGATATATCATATATATCGCTGTGCAAAGCAAAAACTCTTAAAAGCAATCAAAAGACAAACCGAGTGTGTAGCATCTGCCAGTTATTGCTAAAGGAGTCACTCCCGGTGAAGGGATCTCGGTCCTTTCCTTATCGAATAAGGTGCAGGATATATCATATATACCGCTGTGCAAAGCAAGAACTGTAGCTACCTGTTTTATTTTGAAATTCGATTCTACAACATCTTAGGTTTCTTTTATTTCATTAATCTCATTAATGAAGTCCCATCATTTAAGTACCTAAACATCACAGATAAATACGACGTACACTTATGCCATCCGCATTCGCCTCGATGTCCCCTCGTGCACCGTTAGGTTAGGTAACTAACGGCAGAGCGGGGCAGGGCTAGCGCGGGTGTAAAACATAAGTAACGTCTATATAATATATCATATATACTATATACTGTATCTATCACAGAACATCACATGATCACATCACAAATATCGCAGCAGAAGAATCATATGAAATATTGGATATACTAGGACGTCCGTGTTTTGAATACGAGCCAGTATAAAACACGGATTCCACGGTCGTGATGAATAGCCAAACCCACACCCCTAGACTCCTACGAGAGCGGCAAGCAACCCTACCAATTCTAGAGTTAGGAGACCCGGACTCAACTCCTCGAGTTGGTCTCCCACTGGACTCCAGAACCCGGTTACTTGTGCTCCCCTCCTTGGGTCTATCCTAGTGCGGAAAAGTAAATAATATACAACGGGTGACAACTTCTGCAACCTGGAAGTGCCCCAATAAAAGAATATTACATACAAGTTTTTACATGAATGAAAATGAAAAACACTCATCTCACTTAAAAACCCCCCGGCTATTCAAAACACGACGATCCAATATAACATATCCAGCAACACATAACATCACATGTCATCAACGTAAGTAAATATGCGCATCCCAATTGTCGTTGACATATAGCAACAAAACCGGCGATATCACATATTACACTTACGGTCACAGAAAAGAAAGTGTAAAACTACAACAGTTGGAATCCGCAACTCTTTAGACATCGCATGCCTGGCCAAATGAATTAGTTAGACATCACATGCCTAACAATTATAAACCCCGCATTTTAGTCTCATTATCGAAAACACTTTTCAATACAGAGTCGTGCAATTCAACAGGATTCCCGACATTTTGATCGAATGCTCGTCGCAAACTTAAGTAGGCGGCCGCACCCCCGATACCGTCGACGAAGTGCACCATGGCGGAACACCGCTGCCGCGAGCACCCGAACGGATGCTTTCGGCGACGGGGTTCTCCTACAGTCACTTGGTCGGGGCTATGGAGTGAGGCTGTCTATTAAGTTTATCCGGCGAGTATCCGCGTACGCTACGTGATTGCGACGGACTTTTGATCACATCAAAATTCCGTAGCAACCGATCAAGTGAGACTAAACTGCTATGTTTATAACATTCATTCAGTTATCACATAACTTTTTGTGAATTCCAATTATTGTATCCCATTCCGGATAAACAGAAAATGTTAAACTTTCCGATCGAACAATCGAACACCCAAGTTTTCCCGATATAGATCAACACATGAAACAAGTCTAAAAACATTCAGTTCGTGCCTCAGTACCAACGGTCCAGCCGTAGAAGGGTCAAGCCAACGCCTCACATGTGGCACGCCGTACTGCCCCAAACCCGAAGGTTCAAAGGGTAGTTCAAGACGGTCACATAATCGAGTTAAGGTTTGTTGTCTTCTAGAGGGACCATCGTGTTACTTGCACTACTTAGAACGTGATTAAACTACAGAAATATCCAACACTTGGAAATTTCCCGACAGGGGAAAAATTGGGTATTTATATCCGGTCGAACTTTTTAACATATTCAAAAAAATTATCCGGAACGACACATAGACAAAGTTTGACAATCCGATCGAATGTATGAACTCCCAATACAACCCAAAATACTCAACTCTTTATTTCAGATTAAAAATTCCCAGGAAAACCAGCACTGAAAAATAGGAGTTACTGTGCAAAATTCAATGGCAGATAAGACAAAAGGGTCGGGGAAGGGCCGCATTAGCACGCTAATGCAGCGGTTCCGCCGCACTTTAGAAAGATCATTAGGTAATTTTTGCATCGTAATTCTTAGATTTACCTGCTGATTTTTCTGCATATTTTTAATTTGCAAAAATCCACATTTTACAAAAATGTCCAGAGAGCATTTTAAAGTCTGGGTTTCGGGTCGATCGGACTTCTAACTCCGTCTACGCATCGCCTAAGGCTCTAGCTACGCTCTGATACCACTGTAGGGTTCCTAGGCACTCTCAAGAGGTCTCACAAGGTATCAACCATGCCAATTTCAAAAAATCTAGGTGCCGAGAAACCCGACTACGGATCGTTGGCTAGAAATCTAGGCGAAACATTAAACTAGTTAACACTTAACTATAAGAATACGGAAATACAACCTTTGTAGATCCGGTTCTCCACCTCCATAGCTCCGCAACGAAGTATCCTCGCTGTCCAAATCGAAATCCGGGCTCTTGCGTCGGCTTCATCGGAGAAGAAGCGGGCTAGGTCATCGACGACGTGCCGAAGATGATCTACGTCGAAGCATCACTAGATCAAGCTCCACCTTCACCAAGCCATGAAAACTTGTGAAGGAAACACACTCTACTACTTGGCAAGAGGTAGAGGATGAAGAAATAGGAAGTGGGTAGACTTTAGAATTGGATTTCTCGCCTGTTTCATCAATCCACCATTGATGAAGTCAAGCTTCTTCATGGAAGAAGAAGATGAAGATGAAGAAAGAATTATTATGATAGTTTTTTAAAAAGAAAAGAAAAGGATACTTATCATAATAATAACCATGATTAGGTGTAGAGAATAGACCATGGTTAATTGCAAGGGTTAGGGTTAAGCATGAGACAAAATGGTCACAAAGTCAAAGCTTCATGAAGCTTCAAAGAAAGAGACAAAACTTGCAACCATTTCATTTCCAATCTTTTCCAAATAAATAAATAAATAAATGATTAAGAAAAAGAAAACCCTAATCATCAATTTAACCATGGTTTAATCTTTACACTTAACCAAGTTAACATGTATCATCAAACATGATACAAACATTTGCACAAAAAGTATATCACATATACAACTTGTACATTCAAGTGAGAAAATCCATATAAAGTGAACCAATACTAGTTAATGCAAAGTAATATATCAAATATATAATTATACATTAAATCATTAAATCAACACTTGATTTAACGATCCGGTCATATCGCATATAACCGACTAGTATCCAATATATCGGCTTATCGAATCAATCCTTGATTCGATAACTAGGTTATATCGCATACAACCATTCGATACATTCATCGCGAGAATAGAATACGGTATCACATACACGCATTATTCTCGGTCCCGCACATATCTCATATGCGCTCCTATTTCGTTTCGCTTGAGCCAGGAAACCTCTGTGTAGGACTCTAAAGACTCGTCAATACGCCGGCAACAGGTGATGATCATATCAAACACCCGCAAGCCGCAAGCGGTCTGCTAAACGTAACAGCCACCCGGGTATTGAGCGATCATAAGATCGACGAGCAAGCCCGCTCAAACTCCAGTGAATCCAACCAGTAACACTTACCGTACAGTCCGGTCTGTCCGTCTGATATGTCGCATATCTTGCCTAGGGGTGGTAAACGTCAGACCCCAATAGCTCGATAAGTCGTGTCGATATGAGGTCTATAACAATTCGAGAAACTACTGGTAACACTTACCAGTAAATCTCAGCAACCCTGGCTAGGGATTTCCTGTTATAGCCAATCGAACACAGCGCAACATCAACTCCCTATACCGGGAGAGACGAATCCCCTCCTATCGCTCATTTCCTCCATGTGATTCGGGACTGTACCCAAAAACCACCGTTTTGCACGCCCTCTTGGACATGGTAAGGTGGAAATCAAAGCACAGTGGGAACCACACAAGACTCTATGACGATCTCGGGTCAACAGACTACTCTGTACCAGTGTCATTAGAGAACTGCCATCTGACGTAAGGTATAATACCATCTGGGAGTTCTCGGCGAGTCCGTCCAGTATACCCAGTCTCTACTGAGCACCCGTATATCATCTCTGATGTCAAACACCAATGGATATGGGATCATCCATCGCCCATCTGTATGGGTCGAGAAGGTACACGCTAGTCTACTCTGGTATATCGATGCCCCGTCTCGATACACCCACGACTAGGGACTTTGAAGGATGTACTTATGGACTACCATGTCCCCACTAGTATGATCCGCATCATAGTCCAGGTAGTCAAGTACACATCCTAAGGGTTTTACCAACATGTAACAGAGAGACAATCAATATACACGTTAAGGTAAAGAGTAACCAGATAGCATACTATCATGTCGAGCAAGAAAGTCCTCCCTATATATGTCCCAGCATCCACTACAATATACATCCTATGTACAGTAATGGCCTCTAGGGCATACATATAACTAACATAAAAGACTTGAACTTTTAATTTTTATTCACCATCTTCTTTCTTAAAGTCATCTTTGCCAAGCTCTTATATGTCATGGCCACTCGTCCCTGCGCCACTTCAATTAACAGTTGCTACATGCGTCGTCTCCTAGACAATGAGGGTTTGTTGACCAATGTTCCTCTGCACGGTAGAGGAAGCTCACCTGCCTTGCCAATCACCGTCAGAACTCCGACACTAAATGATATTCTTCCAGCGCCCTTAGTCTTTGCTACCATGCCGGAGATGACGCACACATCCTACCGCTATTTCATTGTTCATGTTCGATCGGGACCTCTGCTATGCCTGACCTTACTCTGGTTCCGAGTGATCATCAGATCTATACTAGCTTGTTTCCCTTCATGCCCTCAGTCCCTTTTGGCCGAAGCCTTAGATGAGGCATTAGAATGTCTTGACAAATTTCGAGAGCTCGGAGTTCTGCCAACTCAAATAGTGCAGCGCGTGGTCAAGACCCTTCATGATATGTCCATTCAAAAGGGATTTATTTCTCATTACTCGGTTGACCTGCTCAATCTCGATAGCGCTCGGGTCCGTCTCGGTGAATTTCAAGGTATGTTTGATGGCATCCTCAAATGTCAATGTGTTAGAACGATTCTTCAACTAACCGAGCGTCTGACTCAACTGATCGACAGCCGACAGGAAGCGCACTTAGCTCGATGTGAGAAGTTACGTAAAGAAGCAGCACTTGCTTGTGACTTCAATATCCCTCCTGTACTGCGGGCCGAGCTTCATAAATTCCAACAAAAAGTCCGTCTACTATAATAAGTATCAGCGCTCCAGGATCGAATTATGGAACAAATCTCGGCCGAATATGACGTTATAGCCGAAGGGATTATTTATCCACTCGGCCATTAGATGAATTATATATATATTTTTGCAGGCGGAACGTTCTTCATTTTGTAATAAGTCAATTGAAATTATTGTAATCATTGTTCTTTTTCTTTAAATGAAATATATCTTATTTTGCTATTGGTTAAGTATGCATCTAAATGAAATATAGAAAATGTTTTATGAATCCCTTTATAATAAATTGCATGTACCTTCTGATAAGTTGCCTGTAACTTGTTAGCGGTTTCCTGTAACTTCTAAATGGTTGCTTGTAACTCCTAACCTGCCTGTAACTTGTAATCAGTTTCCTGTAACTTCTAGGTAGTTGCCTGTAATTTATAGGCAGTTGCCCCAGGTGTCTCCTGTTAAAACCAAAAAATGACATTTTGAAAATTTCCTTTAACAGACGTCTGCTGTACAAAAAATTTGTTCCAGATGTCTGGATAAGTTGCCTGTAACTTCTAAGCAATACATATTTTGAACTGGAGACGTCTTCCATAGATGTCTCCAGTACAAAAAATTTGTTTTAGACATCTTAAACAGACACCTGGATAAATTCCCGGTAACTTATAATCAGTTGCATGTAACTTCTAATTAGTTGCATGTAAGTTCTGATAAGTTGCTTGTAACCTCTAATAAATTGCATGTAACATCTAACATCAGTTATATAAAACTGATAATATCAACAAAAATATCATTCATATCACAGCGTCAGCAACATCGGTTATATAAAACTGATAACATCAACAAAAATATCATTCATATCATAGCATCGGCAAACATCGGCTATACAAAACAGATAACATAAACATAAAATAGAATGCAGACATGTAGCACTTGGTGCTGCTATATATTTGTTGATCTTGAAAAAAAAATTACAAATTATATCTTAAAAAATTATAAATTGTACACATTTCATATATTTTGGCTGGAGACTCCGTACGAGCCTTTGAAGAGAGCTCTGCAATAGATAAGAACATCTCTGGAACTTGAGCAATGGTTTCAACTGAAGTTGCAGAGAAACACATAGCAGAGATTAGAAGGAGAAAGTTCTCAATAGGAGTTAGATGAGAGACCAATCCATTAACAAAGGACCATCATTCTGTTCATAATCTCTCACTGGAGACTCCATATAAGCCTTTGAAGAGAGCTATGCGGTAAATACGAATACCCCTAGAACTTACTAGTAGTTTTTTCTCCCTTTCTTCTCTTAGGAGGGAGTGATCAACTGTAGAGCTGATGAAGGATTTTACGTATAGTAAGTTATGCGTGGTTGCTCTCTTTGACGAAAGCAACTGCTAGTAGTTGCTCTTTTTGACATTGTGGTTGATGAATTTGGCTACAATAGAATGCACGATAAAATGGTGATATTAGTAAAATTCTTTTCACATCATCAGCCTCTTCCACGATAGTAAGTTCTTCCACCTTCAAGAAAGACTATACTTAGTAAAATTCTTTACCCATCCTAATTATTTTCTAAGAAATGAAACTATCCATATCCAAAAGAGAAAAGCCTTACACTCTTTTATTTTTTTCACTCTGTTTTTTTTCTGAGTTTACATTGAATTTTTTAATCAATATTCAACAAAGATAAAGTCGTGTATTTATAGGAGTTTCAGTGTTGATGTAAAAGAGGGTATATAGATTCTTTATCCTATAGTCAATGTACTTTAGTTTGTAATAATAGAACCTTTCCTGTAGCTAGCCAAGTTGTTTTCTTCAAAAAGATCAAATTCTTCATTGATTGGTCACATTTCATACTTTATAGGGTTTGGATTTACATGTTGGGATATATGGTGCTTTGTTTGTAGGTCTAGTAACAAGTAGTGGAGAATCTTACCTGTAGCAAGGGCTTCACTTCAACTGCTTAGAAGTTACAAGCAAATTGTTAGAAATTACAGGCAATTGCTTACAGGTTACAGGCAACTGCCTAAAAATTACAGGCAAATGGTTAGAAAACCACATCAGACGTCTGTTACAGACGTCTGGAACAAATTTTTTGAAATGCAGACGTCTGTGCAAGACGCCTCCAGTTCAAATATGTCTCTGAAAATGGACTTCAGAGATGTCTGGTACTTGTAACCAGGTGTCTTGTATTTGTGTTAGGATATTTAGAAGTTACATGCAACTGCTTACAAGTTACAGACAACTTCTTACAAGTTGTAGGCAGCTATCTAGTATATTCCTTCGAACAAAAATCAAGTGAAATAAAGATAAACCTGCTTGTAATGGCTAGGGTATCAACAAATACTTGCATATGGATGATCTTCTCATTCGTCTCTTGATGGATGTAGACCATATTTATGTAGTCATCTTCATTTATCATCCTAACCTCATGATCTCCATATTTCTCCATTTAATAAGAAAGTTTCAACTTCTTAACCGACATATCGAGTCGAAACGAGATTGTTCCTTTCATTTCAAGTCATGTTGTCGCCTCCGAGATAGTCAAGACCACAGCTTTACCATTCGATCCACTCATAAAACACATTAATTTCCAAATTTAGGTCATCATCAATGTGCGAGATAATAAATGAAGATTTAGTTTGTTGCGCAGTAAATGAAAGTGAAGTAAATGAGAGAAGTGTTGGGGTCAAAAATTACACGCCATTAACCAAAGTCAAATTCAAAAAGTCAATATCAACACCCAAGTAAGCGGGCACAAACCCAACCAATCCAGGCCCAAGCCCAAGCAAGTGGGCCCATATCCAAACTTCATCGAGCCCAAGTCAAGCCCAAGCATGGGGGCCGGCCCCATGGTAAGAGGGGAAAAGAATTTGTAATAAATAAATTCAAATGTAATTTCTAGCAATAAATGTAAGAAGAATGTGCATAAAACCAAATTATGTAAAACCCATAGCTTATGTGTAAAAGAAATGAGCACATAAGAATGGGAGAAGTAAAAATGCAATTTTGTAAAGCCCAAGCGGCTATGTGTAAAATGTAAAGCCTATATAAGACAGACATATGAAATGAATAACTTCTATTCTCTCAAATTATTAGGGTTTGAGCCTCCTGTCTCTTCAAGATTCTTCTTCTTCATTTTTTTCACTTGAATTAAGAGGTTAACCTCTCTTTTCTCAAAACTAAATAGATTTTAACCATAAACACATTGAAAAGAGAGTGAATCTCCCATCAAATCTCAAAAAGGAAAGATTTTGCATCTATCATTCCTTCTCAAGATCCAAAAAGGGAAGAGAAAGAAAAAGGAGAACCTATCTCCAAAAGTCTCATTTTAGCAAGATCCAAGGCTTGGAAGAGGGGAAAAAGACCCTTTTTTCATCATTCAATATTCGAACCCAAAGATTTGAAGATTCAAGATCACATTTTTGGACCAAATAGGAGAAGTTTGGGTGTAACCCCATCAAAGGAAAAGCCTCTGGGCATTTCCCTTAGGAAAACCCTCAGGAGCTCAGGCTCCACAACCAGGAGCGCAAGCTCCACAGTGGCGCAAGCGCCAATCCTATGTGTACGCTAGCGCCCGTGCAATACTCGGGCACAAGCGCCAATCCCTTGCGCCAACGTAACATGTGACGCAACGCCAATCCTACGTTGCCTTTCCTTTGTGGGCGCAAACGCCAATCAAATGTTAGCACAAGTGACAATCAATACACGGGTGTGCCTACACTAAGAACTTAAGCTCCACAAAAACACGTGCACAGCACGTGGCGCAAGAGCCAATCCCATGTGTGCGCCAGCGCCCGTGCAATGCAGGGGCGTAAGCGCCAACCCTTGTTTTCGCAAGCATCATTCCCTTGTTTGCACCAGCACTAACCCCTATACCACGTGCACAGCACATGATGCAACGCCACTCTTGTGTGCGCTTGCGCCCACACTAGGAGCGCTAACTCCACTAAATCACATGCAAAGCACATAGCGCAGCGCCAATCATATGCGTGTTTGCGCCACACCAGAAGAGAATGCTCCATAAAAACATGCGCATACTGCACATTGAGTTCGCATGACCCGTTAATCAGAGGTTCTCTCGCCTCAAAGCGAGGGTAATTAACGGCAGTTTTGTCCGATGGTGTCGGTGATTTGAACCTCTATAATCAATAAACCCATGTCCACTCTAGGCAGGGGATCTTTGTAACGCCTGACAAGCGGTGCACATTCCTATCCTAATAGGGTGACGAAAAACTCTATAGATTCTGGCACGCCCGATGTGACCAATCTCTCCTTTCATATTTTGGGTCAAACGATCTTGCGAACTATTCAATACATATATTGTTGTCTGTGCTGAAACATGCTTTTTTGTGCAGATTATCAACTTTTCAACTGCAATTTCCAAATACGACGATGATGTCTCCAAAGGCGAGTTTGGTTTCCGATACAACCCCAATCTCGTACACAATGAAGATGAATGCTCGAATGGTTCTCCCGGCAAATCTCAGGCGGCAATGGGAGGAACCACTGCTACAATTCAGCTCCATTTCATTCACCTCAGCTAGCAGTATTCCTGCTCCTCAAGCTCCAGTGATGGATAGTCCGGTCTCAAAGGAGAAGAGACCAAATGTCGTGATCTCGAGGGCGTCTAAACCCAAGCGCAAGTCTATCTTTGAACGGCTCTCCATTCCCCCGGCTGGGGGCAAAGCTGTCAACATCATGAAAGCTACAAGGCGTCTCGGGCGAGTTCCGGCTGTTCCCTTGACAATTGCACGCGCGGGTGTCTTCTCTGAACTTCCTGTCAATCGTCTTACGGCGACTTCCAAAAAAGCGGATGCCCGCCAAGCCCTCAAGACTGAAAAGTTAAAACAAAATGACTCAGATATAGAGCCAACTAAAGGGCTAGGGCTCCTGCACGACAGGATTTTGCAAAGTTCTAGAAGGATGGTTACCCCACGACACAGGCTGGATTGACCGTGAAAATCAACAACTCTTTTGAACTGTTGAGGATGGTTCAGACAAACGCTATGACCGCGAAAATAAAGCAGGCGGTGCAAAGAGTCCTGCAAAGAGGTGCGTTTAAACCTAGAATCGAAAGCACGACATGGTCTCATCAAGGGTCTATCAAGCCCTCGTCGCTATGTGAAATCTAAGGAGAGAACTCGATAAGAGCGTGCCATCTCCGCCAAAGGCTCCATTTAAGCCGACCGTATTCAGTCGCCTTCCTATGAAAAGACGTGCTGCAGCGACGGTCCAAGAACTTAATGAACACCGCAGCTGGCAATAAAGACTCAGGCGGGTACACAATTCACACTGTCTATATGGCAGGCACATGCCCAAGTGATAACCTCCGCAGTAAGACCAAGGATGGGGCTACCACTTCCCAGGCCCAGCCTCCTCCGGAAGATAATGAAAACCCTTTTGGTGAGGCTGCCAGGCAAAAAGATCCCCTAACTCAGGAGGAGTCAAGCTCAGAGAGCGATGAGGAGTAGATTCTCATTCTCAAAACCGCAGAACAACAGCTGCTTCAAGAACTCCGAAAACTATTTAAAAGAAAAAATAAGGAGAAGACCAAGCTCTGCTCCAAAATCGATGATCTGACAAATGTCGTGTTGCAACTCACAGCCAAAGTCGCTCAAGACCAGTCTAATCAGTTGCAAGACTCTACTCATAAACTGGGAAGCGATGCCTCGAAGCGGCTGACGCATATTCCCTCAGGTCCAAAGATAGACGAGGCCCATGAAAATCACCCGCATTCTGCTTTAAGGAACATCTTGAAGATTTGAAGAGCATATTTTTGGACCAAATAGGAGAAATTTGAGAGTGACCCATCAAAGGGAAAGTCTCTGGGCTTTTCCCATGGGAAACCCCCAGGAGCTCAAGCTCCACAACCAAGAGCGTAAGCTCCACAACGGTGCAAACGCCAATCCCTTGTGTGCGCTAGCGCCTGTGTAATACACAGGCGCAAGCGTCAATCCCTTATGCCGGCGCAATATATGCAGTGCACATGGCCTAGCGCCAATCCTACGTCGCATTTCCCTTGTGGGCGCAAGCGCCAATCCAATGTTTATGCCAGATCAATACACGGGCGCTTGCGCTAAGGGGTGCCCACACCAGAAGCTTAATCTCTAAAAAAACAAGTGCATAACACGGGCGCAAGTGCCAATCCCATGTGTGCGCTAGAGCCCGTGTAATGCACGGGCGCAAGCGCTAATCTCATGTGTGTGCCAGCACCCATGCAATGCACGGGCGCAAGCGCCAACCCTTGTTTGCACAAGCGACATTCTCTTGTTTGCGCCAGCGCCAAGCACTATACCACGTGCACCGCACGTGGCGCAGCGCCACTCTTTTGTGTGCTTGCGCCCACACTAGGAGCGCCAGCTCCACTATACCACGTACAAAGCACGTGGCGCAATGCCAATCGTATGCGCGCTTGCGCCACACTAGGAGAGCAAGCACCACAAAAACGCACGCATACTGCACATTGAGTTCGCATGACCCATTAATTGGAGCTTCTCCCGCCTCAAGACGGGGGTAATTAACGGCAGTTTTGTCTGCGGCTGCCGAAGATTAAAATCCCCACAATTAATAAATCCCTGTCCATCTTAAACAGGGAAATCTGTACAACGCCTGACAAGCGATATGCATTCCTATCCCAATAGAGTGATGAAAACACTCTACTAGAAGATAATGGATAATGGAGAGAATGATTAGGATAATTCTTGTTCTGTTGTCAATATAGGTCTTTTAGGGAGGAAAGTTTAACGACCCTAAAATTCCTGTACACATTTATTATTCATTGTTAATAAAAGAGATCGTTTTCTGTTCAAATATCGAGTTAAAAGTAATTCTTGACAAATAAGTATAAGAAACAACTTATAGCCCATTGGTTAAATCTCTACATTGTTGTCCTATAGTCCGTGTGTTTGAATCCTTACAACAGAATTCTTTTATTTTAAATTCTTTTTTATCGTTTTCGAATCCTGAAAGTTTCACGAGCGTTGCACGGAGTTACGAAACATCATAAAAGAAAAGATATATATTTTTGGACTAGTTGAACTGACCCGAGCCCATGACCCGAGACACGAGCCCAACAGGCACATCCAAACCACCCCAGGTAGCCCTTAGACCGGTTCGGGCAGCCCCAACAGCACTAAGTGTGCTTCTCCCAGTCTCATCCGTCGTTTAGACTTCCGCCTCTTCATTTCGACTACTCGAACTGCCCAATTCTGTAAGTCTACGGTAGCGCCCCGGCCAATAATCTGAGGCCAAACGCGGAACAAAAACTTTTACAACTGGCGCTATCGCATACTATAACCCGGATCTTACCATTAACGCTAAACTAACAAACTGTAAAGAGATAGAAAGGCTATACCGATCGATCCGTGTCCTTCGGTCTTTAGCCATCATCCCACGCTCCTCGCTGCGACTCCGATCTTCTCGACGAGGTGGCACCACATCATCGATTCTTTATACGGGCTCCCGCCTCTATACCGAGGCAACTCGGACATCAAGTCTGCTAAAAGAGATGACCAAGATGAAGTAAAGAATGAGTGGAATACTTTGTCTCAATACACTCTTTCGTTCTCATCACATGAGAGGGTAAGAGTGGAGGTTGAAGAAGATGCTAAGGTTTGGAGAGTGTGAGCTCAAGAAATGAATCAAGTGAGCAAAAGAATCAAGAATAAAACTTTTTATCATTCCTTGTTAATCTTTCTTTTGTGAGTAGATATATATAAGGTTGTGTAAAGAAAATATCTCATAAAAATATCTCCCAAAACTATCTCCACAAACCCTAAAATATCTACACCCAAAACAAAACACAATTAATTCTATCATCACTCACTTAGTAACTCATTAGCATGAGTCACTAATGAACATGCTAGAAGAAATGTGTCACCATTAATGAGTCACACTTTCCAAATCCAATAATCATTTAAACCAAAATGATTAACCCAAAAGGAAATGCATCTTCTAAAATATTCTCGTAACGAATTACGAGAATACCCCTCACCTATAAATACATATCTGTATCCGTATTCCGATCGAATACGATTCGATATGACTAAAATATTCCGACTCAATATAATACATGGATCCGGCTTAAACCAAAGCCCACCAGTATTATCTGTCCGAACCATGACACATGCATAAGTGCACGTGCATGTTCGAACCCTGCCATAAAACCATACGGCCTCTACAACGTTTCGCCCGAACTTGGGAAACTATCTGTGGGGGACTCTAAAGACTCGTCAGTACCCTGGCAGTGGGTTTAACCACAAGCACGTCAGCGGCACTAGCTATGCGTAACGGCTGCCCATGTACTGACCGAAAGGAAAGCTGATGAGCGAACTCATCCTAGAACCCTACTGAGCCTATCAGTGACAATATCCGTACAGTCCGGTCCGTTCGTCTATGAGCATCGCATATCCGGCCTAGGGGCTGGTAACATCAGACCCCCAAAAGCTGTATAAGTCGTGTCGGAGGGTAGCCCTGAACACCCTGAGAAACTACTGGAATACCTACCAGTAATTCTCACCTGTCTTAGCCAAGAACTTGGTGTAATGGCTCTCCTAGATACAGCGCGATCTCACCCCCAATACCGGGAGAGACGAATCCCCTGCCGATCCGCTCACTGCCTCTATGTGGCTCGGGACTGTACCCAACTAAAACCTGTTTGCACGACTCCTTTGAGCCGTGGTAGGGTAGTAATCTAAGCATAGTGAGAACTCACACGAGAAAAATGACGACCTCAGGTCGATGAACTAACCTGTACACATGTCACTAGGGAACTGCTATCTAACGCTAGGTCTAATACTAACTAGCATGTTCCCGGCGAGTCCTGTCCGGTGCACTCATAACCCAATGAGCACCTGTATACATCTTAGGTGATCTAACTGACACCAATGGCTTGTGAGACCGGCCACCGCCCCTCGTCGGGATCTCGACTGTATACACTAGTCTACTCCGGAGTATCGATGCCATGTCTCGAAACTTCCACGACTAGGGACCACTTTGAAGGATGTGCTTATGGACTACTCAACTCTCACGTATATGATCGCCATCATATTGCTGGTAGTCGAGCAAGAATCCTAAGGGCTCTATCAATGCGTAATAGTGATCATGTCACCTAAAGTTGTACACGATAATAAAAGGCAAACTAGATAGCATACTATCATCTTGAGTAAGACTGTCCTACCGGTATAGGTCCTCCTCAATCATTGCAATCACGTGCTTGCGATCCAATAATTGACTTTGAGGGCACTACATCCAACAAATTCATCACAGAGAGATGCTACACCTTCAAATACCCAATTAAATCTCTTTTAATCTAATTAATTTCTCTTTTTAATTCACCATACACCATTTTCCTTCTCCTGTAAATTCTTGGTTGTTCAATAAGATTTCTCCCAAAATTTCCTATGAAAATTTCTCCCTAAATTGTTTTCTCAGGTCCAAGTTCTCTCAATTCCTAATTCTCCCAAGCTCCTTCCTCCCTTTACGTTACTTCACAAATACGTTGGTAGGTCAACTCGCCATCCTATTCCTATAGCAGTCTCGGTTCTTCAAACTAAAATTTCTTCTCTTCATCTCGCATGTACTCGTACGAGCGGAAAACTGTAAGTTCCCTATCCTTTCTCTCTTTCTCACTATTTGAATCTTGACCCCTATCATGCCTTATCATGACAGTTTGTGTTATCGGTAAATACCATGTATCATATAGTTACCATATACCAATTGTGTTCATAAATAGTATTATACAAAATAAAAGGTATGGTAACAATCAGCTTATTCATAAAAAACTGTGAATACTTAGTGATAAACATTTCTTTCACTCTATACAATAAATTGAATTTACCTAATATCAACTGTTAAGAATTCTTAGTGAATACTTGACTATATATATATATATATATATATATATATATATTAACATTGCTAGATGCTACTATTTCTATGGTAAGCACCACATGCATAAAATAATGATAATTCTTATAATAAAACTTATTGTGATTATATTTGCTACAATCCTCACACATATGTACTTGTATATATGTTCACAATGTAAATACCCTTTGCTTTATGTGATTAGTCGTTGATAACGCACGAGGTAACGACCTACCCCACACTCACGTTCGTTGCTTAAATCCACTAAGTCATATTAGTTTAACTTTGCATAAATATACCCTCGAAGTTTTAAATTAGAATTTAAAACTTAATCTTTTCCCTTTGCGATTTCCGGCTCTAGAACCTTATTTAGGGGAACCCTATTGCGGATGGTGTTGCTTATAGCACGGCTTAGCTTTAGTAGAGTGAGATACAAAGATTTTCACGGAGCGCGGTCTCGAAAGGAAAAATACGCTTTTAAAACGAAAATAAAACAATTTCAACAATATTAACATAATAAAATAATTTAATTATCATCTATATGTAACTTAAAAGGAAACGAAGTTGCAAATTAGTTTTTCAATAAAATACCCTAAGTTTAAAAGATTAAGTTTCTATTCAAAATACCTTGAGTTTTCAAAAGATAAAATTTTCACTAAAATACCCTAAACTTCTAAAAGTTAGGATTGTCACTAGAATACAATAATATCTAAAGTATATTTCTATTAAACACCCTTGACATTTCAAATAATATATTTTACCAAAACACCCTCAAGGTTTAAAATAAAGTATTTTACATAAAAAAAACCTCGAGCCTTTAATGGACTAGTTTTACATAAATACCATAACGTTTTTAAATGTCAACTTTTCACACAAATACCTAGAATCTATAAACAATTTAATGTTTAAAGTATTTAAGTAACAACCGGGTTTAAGTGGCCTATTTCTCTTGAGCCTCGGGAAGCCGAAGAAAATGAGTGTTACCACTTGCCTATCTCTCTATATATAAAACATATATTCATGGAAATCAAATTACATGAATATTGAATCATATACAACCAAAACATTGTATCCTACAAACTTGACACGAATACTTGAACTCGATATGTATACTTGAACTCGATATGTATACTTGAACCGACTTGTTTTGAGCCATGAATACAACTTGACCTGAATACTTGCACTTTACATGACAACTTGATCTTGACATGAACTCAATTGTATCTACATGGCTTACTCGATGAAACCTATTATATGCTTGACTCGACTTGACCCGAAACATGAATACGTAATGATTTGACATGAACACTTGACATGAATACTTGAACTCGACTTGAACTTGAACTCATACTCATTCTTATATATTCATGAATTCGGGCAAGATTTGTAACTTTAGCTATAATATAAATACGCGGAGTGTTGGGATAGTTTGAGTATGAATCTAACGGAATGTCATGAGTCCCATTACTAAAATCATGTTGTTGTTGCACCGGGCTGAAACGGTACAAATCACGTTGTTGTGATACCGGGATGAAACGGTACAAATCACGTGTAGGGTTACCTAGCACGACTACTGGGTTTCGAGAGGCATCAACCATGCCATTTTATAAAAATTAGTGTGCTAAGAAACCCTAACACAAGATCTTGACTAGAGAATTAGAGGTAAGCATGCATGTAAATATCTTTACATCTAAGTGAACAAAAAATACAACCTTTGTAGATCGGTCCTTCACTTCAAAAGCTCCGTATAGTAGTCCCTTCGCTCTAAGTAGTGATCTCCCGGACTCTAGTAAGGCTCCACAAGGTGAAACGAACAAGCTTGCTTGAAGCCTTCGAGGCCGAAGATGATCTATGTCGAGGAGACACTAACTCAAGCTACCTCTTCACTAATTCGGAATTAGTGAAGCAAACAACCTAAACTAAATGGCTAATCTAGTGTATCTTGATGAAGTAGGAATTTTGCCCACTTTAGAAATATTTCTCATTAATTTTATTCACCTCCCAAAAACCTAGTGAGCTCTTGGAGATGAAGAAGAAGATGAAGTGGAGAATAGAATGAGTGAGAGTAGCAACCATGGGTGAGAAAATATCATATACTAACTCTTATAGAGACTTAACCATGGCTAATCATAATGGTTGTGTTAATAAATATCTTAAGTAAAAAAAAATTAGTGGACCAAGTCAATGGTTCCACAAGCTTCCACTAAACTCCAAACCATGACTAATTTTCACCTAATTTTAATTAACTTTAAATAAATAAAAACCCTCCATTAACATAAGCATGGTGTGAGTCTCATACACCCATGTTGCATGTATCAACAAGCATGACACAATAATATATATCACATATATATTAAATGTGCACACGTGAGAAAAAGAAATGCTTAAGTGAGCTGATATTAGTTAATGTAAATTAATATATCAAATATACAATTATACATTAAATTATTAAATCAACACTTGATTTAATAATCCGGCTATATCACATATAACCGACTAATATCAATTGTATCAACTTATCGAATCAACACTTTATTCGACAACCCGGCTATATCACATACAACCGACCGATATCTCATATCGCGAGAATAGAATACGATATCACATACACGTATTAATCTCGGTCCCGCACATATCACATATGTACTCCTACTTCGTTTCGCCTGAGCCAGGAAACCTCTGTATAGGACTCTAAAGACTCGTCAATACGCCGGCAGTAAGTGATGATCATATCAGTCACCCACAAGTCGTCAGCGGTACTAGCTGGACGTAACGGCTACCCGGATATTGAAACGATCAGAAGATCAACAAGCAAGACTGATCATACTCCTGCTAATCCAATAAGTAACACTACCGTACAGTCCGGTCTCTTCGTCTGATATGTTGCATATCTAGTGTAGGGGTGGTAAATGTCAGACCCCAGTAACTTGATAAGTCGTGCCGATGTGAGGCTCATAACGGGTCGAGAAACTACTGATAATACTTACCGGTAAATCTCCATATCAGCCCTGGCCAGGGACTTCTTGTTATAAACAATCGAGCACAGCGCAACATCAACCCCCAATACCGGGAGAGACGAATCCCCTCCTATCGCTCATTGCCTCCATGTGACTCGGGATTGTACCCAAAAACCAACGTTTTGCACATTCTTTTGAACGTGGTAAGGTGGAAATCAAAGCACAGTGGGAATCACACAAGTCTCTATGACGATCTTGGGTCTACAGACTAACCTGTACCAGTGTCATCACAGAACTGCTATCTGACGTGAGGTATAATACCATCTAGGAGTTCTCGGCGAGTCATGTTCAGTGTACCCAGTCTCCACTGAGCACCCGTATACCATCTTTGATGTTAAACACCAATGGATATGGGATCATCCATCGCCCATCATATGGATCAAGAAGCGTATACGCTAGTCTACTCTGGAATATCAATGCCCTGTCTCGATACACCCTCGACTAGGAACAATTAAAGTATGAACTTATGGACTACCATGGCCCCACTAGTATGATCTCCATCATAGTCCTAGAAATCAAGTACATATTCTAAAGGCTTTATCAACATGTGAGAGCAAGACATTATCACAATACAAGTCTACAAGTTAAGACAAAGAGTAACCAGATAGCATACTATCATGTCGAGCAAGAAAGTCCTCTTTATATATGTCCAAGCATCCACTATAATATACAATCATGTACAATAATGGCCTCTACGGCATACGTATAACTAACAATCTCCCACTTGCACTAAGGCCAGTTGTTTTAGTATCTCATACCCAACATCCCGAAGAGTCTCTCAAATTGTATCTGGGGTATGGTCTTGGTGAGTGGATCCGCCGTGTTATTCTTCGTGTCAACTCTCCTGACCTCGATCTCCCGGCGATCAACTATCTCTCGGATCAGGTGATACCACCTCAGAATATGCCTGGATCGCTAATGGGACCTAGGTTCCTTGGCCAAAGCCACTGCTCCATTGTTATCACAATACAAAGGTATTGGATGCTCGATGGACGGAACCACACCAAGTTCGGTTACGAACTTCTTCATCCAGATAGCCTATTTGGCGGCATTGTTGGCAGCGATGTATTCAGCCTCTATCGTCGAGTCTGCCACGGTTTCTTGCTTGGAACTCTTCCAACAAACTGCCCCTCCATTGAGGGTGAAGACAAAACCCCGAGACCGACTTAGAGTTGTCCTTATCACTCTGGAAGCTCGAATCGGTAAAGGACTCCATTTGGAGTTCACCGTTACCATACATCAAGAACATTTCTTTAGTCCTTCTCAAGTACTTAAGAATGTTCTTCACAGCTGTCCGGTGATTATCTCCAGGATCTTCTTGATACCTACTCACTACACCTAGTGAGTATACTACATCGGGTCTGGTATACAACATCGCGTACATGATAGAGCCTACTACTAAAGCATAGGGTGTCTCTTGCATGGGAGCCCTCTCCAAATCAGTCTTAGGAGACATCTCTTTGGAGAGAGTGATTCCTGAGATCGTGGGTAAATTCCCATGCTTGGAATCTTCCATACTAAACCTCTTTAGTATGGTGTCAATGTACCTGAATTGGGACAATCCAAACATCCGTTTAGATCTATCTCTATAGATCTTAATCCCCAAGATGTAGGAGGCATCACCTAGATCTTTCACTAAGAATCATTGTAATAAGAAGAGCTTGACCGAGTGCAGTATAGGAACATCATTTTCTATCAAGAGTTTGTCATCCATGTAAAATACGAGGAAGACGACCTTACTCTCTGCCACCTTCTTGTATACACAAGGTTCATCTACGTTTTTGACGAAGTCAAACTCTTTGACTACAATATCAAAACAGATGTTCCAACTCCGTGATGCCTATTTTAACCCGTAAATTGATTTAAGCAGCTTGCACACCTTTCCGCTGCTCCCACTATCCATGAAGCCCTCTGGCTGAGTCATATACACGCTCTCTTCTAAATCACCATTTAGAAAGGCGGTCTTAATATCCATCTGCCAGATTTCGTAGTCATGGTATGAAGCGATGGCAAGTAGGATTCGGATGAATTTAAACATAGCCACTGGAGAAAAGGTTTCACCATAATCCATACCTGGTCGTTGACGAAAACCTTTTTCAACAAGTCTAGTTTTGAAAGTCTCAACTTTTCCATCTACACCAAATTTCTTTTTAAAGATCCATTTGCTCCAAATGGATTTTACCCCTTCGGGAGCAACTTCCAAAGTCCATACTTTGTTGGTGTACATGGATTCCATCTCAGATCGCATTGCATCCAGCCATTTCATAGAGTCCCCACTCATGATGACCCGCTCGAAGCTAGTTAGGTCATCATCTTCCATGATGCAATTCTCGCTCCCACCATCAATGAGAAAACCATAGTATCTCTCAGGTGGATGAGGAACCATACTAGATCGGCGAAGAGGGTGAGGTTTGTTGGGAACTATTGAATCCTCTGGTTCTACCAAATCTTCTGTCGTAGTTTGTATAGCTGGAACTTCTTCCAGTTGTACCTCTTTGCCACTAATTTCTTTTTCAAGAAATTCATTTTCTAAAAAGGTGGCATGTCAAGAAACAAATACCTTTTGTTCCACGGTATGGTAGAAGATATACCCTCGCGAATATTTGGGATATCCAATAAACTTACACAGAAAAGACCTTACCTCGAGCTTGTCCGGATTTTGTGTTTTCACATATGCCGGATGATTTGATCTCAAAAACTATCTATTAACCGCAATCAAGAACGGCGTCGCATGTAGCTAGCCGGTGAGTACGGGTTGGTCCACAGGGATGTTTTGAATTTCCTAGTCTCTCAAATGAGTTAATTCCGATGGGTGCTCGGATTGATTATTAAATCTAAAAACTAAATCTATCTATACTAAGATTATCTAGATCTAAATCTTGCTAGGGTTAGGTTTAGGGTAGGTTTGGAAATGTAAATAAATCTCAACGCTTTCTATACCCAAATGAAGATCTATGAGGAGTTATGGTAATTATCAATAAAGGGGATTAGATCCATTCGGGAAGGTGTTCCTTCCTTTAGGTTATTGTCCTTCCTTTATCAATCATTACCCTAACCTCCATGGAAAACTATCACAACCGGGCCTTTATACTACGGTATCACCGCTACCTCGTGGGATAGGGTGCCGTAGGGAGCGGTATGTGCATGTATGCATGGAGTCCTATTAAAAAGTATGATGGGCAAGAAAGGGATGAGAGATCTCATCTCTCAAAAGCCTTCCCCAAAGCTAACCCTAACAAGCGAGGAGACTACTCGCTCATTAGGGAATTTAAAAAAATTTATCTAGGGCAGAGAATGAAAGATTATCTAGGGCAAGAATTGAAATTACCTACTTGCTTTACAGATGGCTCTCTCCAAACATTAACACAGGGTTGTCAGATCTGAATTCATGATATGAAAAGAGGCATTGATGCTCTCCAAAAGAATTCTAAATTTTATTCATAGAAAGAGGCATAGGGAGGCATAGCCTTTACAATGATTTAGAGTTCCTATTTATAGAGGATAGGAAACCCTAGGTTACAATTGATTCGCACGTCTACATTTACCAAAATATCCTTAGGAAGACCTAGTCAAAGTAGACTTCAAGCTTTGGTAAAATTTTATGTCTCTGTCTCTTTAAAAGGAAGTATTGGGCCTTGAAATTTCCTTTGTGGGCTCTTCTGTCTTTGGGCTTCCTTATTATTTGGTTCTTTTATTAAAATAGCTTATATGTTTCTTCCAGATCTCCAGTGAATAATTGCGGTGGACTTTGAACCGTTCGCTTTGTAATCTTGGACCTTACATTGCCTTGTACTTTGTGAATGTTATCTTTGATGTAGGCTTGATCAAGAGTCTTCTGTTTGTTGGTGAAAGTCCACTTTTGCATCGTCTTTTCATCGTTTTCACTGTTTTCTGTCCAAGAACCTGTAACCTGTAATATGTAGCAGACATACGTTAAAAGCACCTGTTTATTTATAAAACGAATAAGAATGGGAAATATAATAATACAATATTATGGTGTGAACAAATACCCCCAAACTTATCTTTTGCTCGTCCTCGAGCAAACTTATTTTTTTATTCTCTACAAAAAACCTAACCGCACTTTCGCAGGGAAACGCGATTGCATTTAGCTCGTGCAACAAGCCGTTAAACCTCTAGGTGTCCCTAGCAGGAGAAGTGTTGTCTCCTGAGGGTTTTCAGCGGATACTACCCACAAAATCCTATCAATTTGTCTTTTTCGACTTTAATTCTCCAATTAGGTTTTCTAACAAGGAATTCTATTATCGTCGACTCGTAAATTATCCACCCATATTCTTCACACTTCCTCATCATTTAACTTAAGATTATATATGTTCTGCAGACCTACTTAGCTTTCGGCATCTCTTAAGTTTTCCTTCTAGGGTTCCATCTCCACTTAGGAATTTCTATCAACTCTACTAAAGATACAAGTTCTATTCTTCGCTCCTTTCTCTCATCTAAACTCCAATCACGTATCCCTACGTGTGTGTATAAATCATCCCTACACTTGGAAATTCAAATCAAGCAATCATACCCTTGTCCGTTGTCCAAAGTACTTATTAGTAGGTGAATTTTTAATTGACTTTTGCTTACACATCCTTCATGCGACCGTTAATACTTCTTGAGGTACCAACAACCGATTACAAGATGCGTTTGCACATTAAAGCGTAATTCCTAGTCTTGCAATACCTAAGGCTTTAGCAGTGACTCCCAAACCAGTTGGTCTAAGGCACTAGGTGATGAAGCACCTTCGCTAAATATTTTTCTATTTTTGCAGCCTTAAGTAATCACAAAAACCAGTGTTCATTTTTTTCTTTATTCACTTTTTTTCTTTTATTTTCATTGTACTAAGGACTTTAGACAAGAACATTTCAAGGTCTCTTCTACTATTCCAAGTTTCAAGGTGCGTGATTGTGCAAATTGTAGGGTATACATTTTTAGAATCTAGACTTAAGCTAGGAACTAATTTTCAAACTTATACTCTAATAAGAACATCAATACTTTTCCTTTGTTTCGACTTAGCCCAAGAAGTGAACTCAAATTTTGCCTATTTCTAAATAAACTACAAAGACATATACTTTCTACCGCTAAACTTTAAGGAAGGTAATCTTTAGGGTTTTTAATTTACTAAGTCTAAGATCTAGTTGTTCCTAGCTAGTTAACCTATTTGTCAAACTCTAGTTAAATAAGCCAAAATTGAATACATTAATTTTTATAATTTTTGAATTTTTTTAATTTTTATGGGTTTTGAAATAAGTATGCAAATGCAAGAATATACACATGAATGCGAAAGAAGAAGACGTACCGAGCACACCCCCAAACTTAAACTTGACAGTGTCCTCACTGTCATGCTACACCAAGAGGGTCAAAATGTCAGCACTCCCCTGTTTATTTATTTATAAATTTTTTTTATAGAGAAAGAAAATAAAAAATATATATACATATATACAACAAGGTCCTCTCCAAACTAAATAAGGCCTTACTTGAGCCAAAGGTTAGCACCAACCATTCAAAAATCTCATCGTGGTAATGGTAGAGTTGGTGAAAGGAGGGAGTGGAAAGAAGAGAAATGAGAAGTACACGAGACCGTGTGGAGATAGAAGCGGTATACAGTCTCGGTGGAGGAGAAGAATGGCGGAAAAGAGAAAGAAGGGTAGCACGATCTTGAGGGTGTAAATCGAGTGAATAAATTAGCACAATTTGTGATGACCGATGTGTTAAAAGTGATTGTGCTAATCTATCAACCCGTCGAGAAATGGGGTCAAATCCCTCAAAATTCGCAAGAAAGCATGGGTACGCCGAACTTGGTATTGGAGATGAAAGCGTAACAGCCTCTTGCACGGTCGGAACTATAGGAAGGACGAAAGGGAGTGAATTAAGGATAGTGTTATTCTCACCTAAGTAATCTGTCGAGTACTTGAAGGATTCTATCAATGGTTCGAAACAACTGTAAGCAACCGAGTCTGATGGTTCGACTAACTCATCTGAAAATGTAAAGGACTCAAACTCGAGCGGTGAGTCATCAACATCGTCCGAAAAAGTGAAACACTCGTACGTGTTATCGGCTGTGAGAACTGTGTCAGATTCAAAGGAAAAATTTTCAAGCTCACAGTCTTCAAGCGTGATATTAGGCGTGGACGGAACGATGGAAAGGAGGGAGGGTGATTTAGTTAAAGGTTCAAGAGGATGAATTGGAAAATCCGACACATCAAACAAAAATGGTTCAACCTCAATATTATCCTCACTACTCTCCTCAATACTATCCTCATAATTCTCCTCAATATTTATCTCATCCATGCCATTATCATCAAAATCAAGACGCATATGAAGTTCGGGAGAAACATCTAATGACTCGGGATGATGAATGGGACATAAAACTTCAATCAAATCTACTGGTTCATCATTCGAAATATTCCCGGCGTCTATATCCTCAATCAAGTGAAAATCAATTTTCTTAGACACCTCATCAAAAGTATGGATATTTATCAATTCAGGTTCTAGATTGGAGGTGTAAAGATCGAAAGGATTAAGTGTGGTTTCACTCGAAAGGGGTTCTTCATAATCTGGCAAATCAAGCACTACAAAATCACACAACTCGTTTTTATTTTTAACTGGTGAACTATTTGGGAAAATCGATGGAAAACCGGAGTTGTGGGCTGGAATTGGGTATGGGTAGGTTTGATTTGGAAATCCTCTTAAATTCTCACTCTGTCCAACCGCCTCCTCATATATTGGAAAATTTGGAGCTAGTTGGAAACTAGCTACCGGTTCACTCGGTTGCATAAGGGCGGCCATGGACGCTTCCACATTCCTAGTCATTTTGTTTGTTGCTGCAATATAAGCTTCCAACGACTGTTCCAAACTAGACTTGGGTGGTAAGGGGGTTTCGGCAAAAGATTCGAAATTGTTTGGATACGTGAAACTCCCAAAAGGCTGTGTAAAACAGGGTCTAGTGAAGGTGGGAAAGTCGGGTAGGACTGGTAGGAAGTGGATGGTTGGACAGGATTAGGATCGACATGTGGATAAAAAGATGGATAGACTTGTTGATTCCTAGAACTAGATGAGGGGAGAGGGGTGAAAGATCGGCTGCGAGATTGAGCGATATGCTCAGCAATGGACATCGGTTTAGGAGTCACACCAGGACTTGAAAAAGTGGTATCAACATATGAAGGTGGTAAAGGTTGACATGGTTGACACAAAGTGGGTTGCAAAATCAAACCGTTTCTCCTAGACGCTTCTATTTGATCTTTCAAAGATATTTTTGGCATGGAGGGATCTTCTTTAAATCGACCGAAATAATTGACGTACGACGCAAAGTTAAGTTCGGGATACCAAAGTTCGGCAAGATATTTATGATGTGGGGTACCCATGATAGAAGAATGAGAAAATAAAGAAGATTGGAGTGCACGGATTTCTTAGCGACAAAAGTTGCAAGTCTTTTTATAAAAATTTTCCTCTTATTTTTTATTTGTTTTGCAAAAATTTTCGATGAAGGGCTTAGACACAAATGCAATCAACCAGAAATGTACAATCAGGCCTAGATCTAGGGCCACCTAGGTCTGCTAGACAGCTCCTAACTGTTCCAAAGGGCTAGAAATAGGACCTCAAATCGGCTTTTCACCGCCAATTGCGGCCAGGTAAATGTCAGGTAAGTGGGAGGCTCCCCGCTACAAGTAGCGGTCCTAATTAAGTAACCGCTTTCCTTGACACACTTTCCTAGACACCGCAAAGTCAGGTTAGGATAAACGGCCGATGCCTATAACTAGTCCTCTGTCCTATTGAGCTCGAAGTCCTTAGGGCTGAGTCTAGTATTTTTTAATTAAGATATGGTCAATGCAAATGCTTTATGTGATTTCTGGGGTCCTGGGAAAGGTGATGAAATCCCCACCCAATCTGAATTGGTCAAAAGCCCCTTAAAATCCGATTAAAGATATGCAAAACAGTAAATCACTTGTAATCAAAGATTTTTTGTTGTTATTGCAATTTGAGAAAAGATATGCAAACCAGAAAAGATTTCATGCAATCAATTTTTATTTTAAACGCGCGCAAAGAATCCTGCACAAGATTTGTTATTTGGAAGGGGGAAGATTTTTAAGCGCAAAGAAATCCTGCAGGAGATTTTTCAGAAGATATATCGGAGATTTACAGAGGAGGAGAGAGAAAACTCACAGAGATTTGCAGTGGCGGAACTTTTTTTTTCCCAAGCCCTGAACCGAACAGGGCGTGGCGGTTCCACGGCCAGAAGGTGGGTCGCGCGGTGGTTCCGCGGCCGGAATGGGGTCACGCGGTTTTTTTTTGGACCAGATCACCGCGATTCTTCTTGTTTGACTCGGTCCTCCAAATTTCTTCTGTTCCTCAGTTGTTGTGATCTTCTATTTGTTCGGATTTGATATTTGCTGTTTTGATCTCTGTAGATTTCCAGATCCGAATTTGTTCGTAGATCCTGCAAAATTCACACAAAAATACCCTTCCCAAAAATAACAGATGATATATTTTTATATTTTTTTGATTTTTCAGTTTTTATGATTTGTTTTTAATTAAGATTAACCCGAAATTGCAAAAAGGAAATAACACGCCATCCCCGGCAACGGCGCCATTTGATTGGATCTCAAAAACTATCTATTAACCGCAATCAAGAACGGTGTCGCATGTAGCTAGCCGGTGAGTACGGGTCGGTCCACAGGGATGTTGTGAATTTCCTAGTCGCTCAAACAAGTTAATTCCGATGGGTGCTCGGATTGATTATTAAATCTAAAAACTAAATCTATCTATACTAAGATTATCTAGATCTAAATCTTGCTAGGGTTAGGTTTAGGGTAGGTTTGGAAATGTAAATAAATCTCAACGCTTCTATACCCAAATAATGATCTATGAGGAGTTATGGTAATTATCAATAAAGGGGATTAGATCCATTCGGGAAGGTGTTCCTTCCTCCAGGTTCTTGTCCTTCCTTTATCAATCCTTACCCTAACCTCCATGGAAAACCATCACAACCGGGCATTTCTACTACGGTATCACCGCTACCTCGTGGGATAGGGTGCCGTAGGGAACGGTATGTGCATGTATGCATGGAGTCCTATTAAAAAGTATGATGGGCAAGAAAGGGATGAGAGATCTCATCTCTCAAAAGCCTTCCCCAAAGCTAACCCTAACAAGCGAGGAGACTACTCGCTCATTAGGGAATTTAAAAACATTTATCTAGGGCAGAGAATGAAAGATTACCTAGGGCAAGAATTGAAATTACCTACTTACTTTACAGATGGCTCTCTCCAAACATCAACACAGGGTTGTCAGATCGGAATTCATGATATGAAAAGAGGCATCGATGCTCTCCAAAAGAATTCTAAATTTTATTCATAGAAAGAGACATAGGGAGGCATAGCCTTTACAATGATTTAGAGTTCCTATTTATAGAGGATAGGAAACCCTAGGTTACAATTGATTCGCACGTCTACATTTACCAAAATATCCTTAGGAAGACCTAGTCAAAGTAGACTTCAAGTTTTGGTAAATTTTATGTCTCTGTCTCTTTAAAAGGAAGTATTGGGCCTTGAAATTTCCTTTGTGGGCTCTTCTGTCTTTGGGCTTCCTTATTATTTGGTTCTTTTATTAAAATAGCTTCTATGTTTCTTCCAGATCTCCAGTGAATAATTGCGGTGGACTTTTAACCGTTCGCTTTGTAATCTTGGACCTTGCATTGCCTTGTACTTTGTGAATTTTATCTTTGATGTAGGCTTGATCAAGAGTCTTCTGTTTGTTGGTGAAAGTCCACTTTTGCATCGTCTTTTCATCGTTTTCACTGTTTTCTGTCCAAGAACCTGTAACCTGTAATATGTAGCAGACATGCGTCAAAAGCACCTGTTTATTTATAAAACGAATAAGAATGGGGAATATAACAATACAATATTATGGTGTGAACACCGGACAACCCCACATCTTAACATAATTAAGACATGGTCTCTTTCCTTTCCATATCTCATATGAAGTGGTTGGCATAGATTTGGTGGGAACCATATTCAATAGGTCTGCCGCTGTCTCCAGTGTATAACCCCAAAAGGAAATAGGCAACTCAGCGGTACTCATCATAGAGCGCACCATATCTAATAGGGTGTGATTCCGCCGCTCCGATACACTGTTGTGCTGTGATGTATACAGAGGAGTAAGCTGAGAGAGAATCCCATTCTCTTTTAGATAGTTACGAATTACTTTCTCAAGTATTCTCCTCCCCGATTAGATCGCAGGATTTTGATACTTTTACCCGTCTGGTTCTCGACTTCATGCTTATATTCTTTGAATTTCTCAAAAGCTTCAGCTTGTGTTTCAACAGGAACACATGTCCGTATCTTGAGAGATCGTCAGTGAATATAATGAAGTACGAGGAACCATTCCTGGCATGTGTAGACATGGGACCGCATACATCACTATCTATCAGTCCCAAGAGTTCCGTAGCTCTTTCTCTGTGTCTAGTAAACAGTGTTTTGGTCATCATGCCTTTGAGACATGACTGGAAAGTTTCATAAGATGATAATTCAAACTAATTCAAATATACATCCTTATGTAACTTAGCTATTCGTGTCGCATTGATATGACCTAGTCTACAATACGACAAGAAGAATTCGTTCATTTCTGAATTCTTCCTCTTGTGTGTGTTTTGTACGCTAAGAACCGTGGTTTTATTTAGAACGTATATGCCATTACTTAACGAGCCCGATCCAATCAACTTTTGATTCTGAAAAATGTTCATAACACTATCCTATAATAAAAAAATTATATCCTTCTTTACTTAATAAAGAAACTGATATAATATTGCATATCAGGTTCGGTATGTAATAGCATTCGTTCAGAATCAATGTATTACCATTTGGCAATACAAGGTGATATTCGCCAACTGATTTGGCTGCAACAATTGCACCATTCCCTACTCTTACAGAATGATCACATATTCCCAGTTTTCTACCTTTCCTTAGCCCACGCAACATATTACATATATGGGATCCTAATCCGGTATCTAATACCCAGGACGTAGAGTGTACTGAGAAACAGTTCTCTGTAACTAACACACCCGAAGAAGATGCATCAACATGCTCATTCTTCGTTTGGGTGGCACGGGAATCCTGGCATACCCTTATTTCCTGCTCGGACTCGTAAAAATTATAAGTTGGAGCGGAACAAACATTCTCCAACTCAGTATAATAAACAGGTTCGGTCAATACATCCATATTATTATCTTGATTAAGGCCTGACATGGTCGCTACCTGGAGAGAAAGAAGAAAACACTTAGCGTATACTCTTGTAAAATTAGATTGGTTATTATCTTATCTAATCTGGATGGCTCCCACTGTTTTTACCAAATCTTCTTTCAAACCCTTAAAGGTAAGACTAGCCGGGATTAATTACACCCTACAAGTTTGCCAATCTTTCGGCCAGGCCAGTGTCGGTACTTTGAGGGAGGTTCCCCGTGCTTTCGTACGGACCTAATTAAAACAAACCTCATTTTCCCAGGGGCGTAACCCTGTTAACACCTTTCTAGACACGTACTTGATCGGATAATTATGAAGTGTAAAACTCTCCCATGAGTAACTCTTACTCGCAGTGGGTATCGGAATCCAACTATCTCATAGAAGGTATGCAATCTCATTGCAAATTTCAACACTTGAAATTCCCAATAATATTTCGCCCCTAGCGTCTTATGACCTTGACGCAGGCCAACAAACCATAGTGCGCTAGTCAAGTTCAACCCATACATTTCATGATTGAATTAAACCCACCCACACGACCCTTAACGCAAGCCAACAAAGTCGCACGACTACCCTAATCCAATCGCATCATATGTAGCAGATAAGCACTAAATAGCTATTGCACACTACGCCTTGACGTAGGCCAACAAACGTAGCACAGATACTAAGCAGTACTTATTTGAAATGACGGAGGGCTACGACAAGTTTTTAGGAAAACCTTTTGCGTAATGAACTTTATTTCGTTGTAGAATCGAGTGATTTGAAAAGGAGTGGTTTAAGCTCCGCTTTTAAAATCGAGGTTTTCAAAATAAACCGAGTGGGTGTAGCATCTGCTAGATTTTGCTAAAGAGGTCATTCCCGGTGAAGGGATCTCGGGTCCTGGATATTCATAAAGGAATACCGCAATGCAAAACAAGAACTAGAGCTACCATCTTTGAAAATTTGATTCTAGAACATTTTTAGGTTTCTTTCCTTTTAATTAATCTCGTTAATGAAGTCCCATCATTTATGCTTCCTAAGTATCACAGAAGAAACGAAAATACAACATACGCTTATACCATCTGCATTCGCCACTGTGTCCCGTTATGCACCGTTAGGTTACTTAACTAACGGCATAGCGGGGCGGGACTAGTGCGGGTGCAAAATATAAGCAACGTTTATTATATATCATATATATAATAATAAAGCATTCGTCTCACATATATAAAGTGATCACATCACAGAATATCAGCAGCAGAAGTCCACATATGAAATATTGGATATACTAGGAATTCCGTGTTTTAAATTAAGCCAGTAAAAAACACGGATTCCACGGTCGTGATGAATAGCCAAACCCACATCCCTAGACCCCTACGAGAGCGGCAAGCAACCCTACCAATTCTAGAGTTAGGAGACCCGGACTCGACTCCTCGAGATGGTCTCCCACTGGACTCTAGAACCTGGTCATTTGTGCTCCCCTCCTTGGGTCTATCCTAATGCAGAAAAGTAAATAATATACATCAATGGTGACATCATCCTCAACCCGGAAGTGCCCAATAAAAGAATATTACATACAAGTTTTTACATGAATGAAAATGAAAAACTCTCATCTCATGCAAAAACCCCCGGCTATTCAAACACGACGATCCAATATAACATATCACAGCAATACATAACATCGCATGTCATCAACGTAAGCAAATATGTGTATCTTAATTGTCGTTGATATATAGCAACGAAACCGGCGATAGTCCACATATTACACTTACGGTCGCAGAAAAAAAAGTGAAAAACTACAACAATTGGAATCTGCAACCACCTTAGACATCATAAACCCGAATTATCACATACTTCGTATTTCATACCTAACCAAATGAATTCCTTAGACATCATAAACCCGGAATATCTCATATTCCGAATTTCATGCCTAACAATTATAAACCCCGCATTTTAGTCTCGTTATTGAAAACACTTTCCAATAACAAGTCGGGCAATTCAACAAGATTCCCGACATCTTGATCGAATGCTCGTCGGAAACTTTAGTAGACGGCCGCACCCCCGATACCATCGACGAAGTACACTTAGGCGGAACACCGCGACCGCGAGCACCCAGACGAATGCTTTTGGCAACGGGGTTCTCCTACAGTCACTTGGTCGGGGCTATGGGGCATGGCTATCTAGTAATGTTACTCGGCGAGTATCCGCGTACACTACGAAGTTGCGACGGAGTTTTGATCCGAATCAAAATCCCGTGGCAACCGATCAAATGAGACTAAATTGCTAGATCTATAAATTCAAATCAGTTTTCACAAAACCTGTTAGTTGTATGTATGCCGTAGAGGCCAGTATTGTACATATGATGTATATTATATTGGATGCTTGGACATATAGAGAGAGGACTTTCTTGCTCGATATGATAGTATGCTATCTGGTTGCCCTTTATCTTAACATGTATACTTGTCTCTTGATACTGTCTTATGGTTACATGTTGGTAAAGCCCTTAGGATGTCTACTTGACTACCAGGACTATGATGCAGATCATACTAGTGGGGCCATGGTAGTCCATAAGTTCATCCTTTAACGTTCCTAGTCGTGGGTGTATCGAGACAGGGCATCGATATACCAGAGTAGACTAGCGTATACACTTCTCGACCCATGAGATGGGCGAAGGATGATCCCATATCCATTGGTGTTTGACATCAGAGATGGTATACGGGTGCTCAGTGGTGACTGGGTACACTGGACGGACTCGCCGAGAACTCCCAGATGGTATTATAATTCACGTCAGATGGCAGTTCTCTGGTGACACTTGTACAGGTTAGTCTGTAGACCCGAGATCGTCATAGAGTCTTGTGTGATTCCCACTGTGCTTTTATTTCCATCTTACCACATCCAAGAGGGCGTGCAAAACGGTGGTTTTTGGGTACAGTCCCGAATCACATGGAGGCAATGAGCGATAGGAGGGGTTTCGTCTCTCCCGGTTTAGGAGTTGATGTTGCGCTGTGCTCGATTGGCCATAACAGGGAAGTCCCCGGCCATGCCTGATTTAGAGATTTACTGGTAAGTGTTACCAGTAGTTTCTCGACCCGTTATGAGTCTCGCATCGGCATGACTTATCGGTTATTAGGGTCTGACGTTTACCACCCCTAGACTTGATATGCGGTATATCAGACGAGGAGACCGGACTGTACGACAAGTGTTACCGTTAGGCTTTTGCAGGAGTTGGAGCGGGCTTGCTTGCTGATCTTCTGATCGCTCAATACCCGGGTAGCCGTTACGTCCAGCTAGTACCGCTGACGGCTTGTGGGTGCTTGATGTGATCATCACCTACTGCCAGCGTATTGACGAGTCTTTAGAGTCCTACATAGAGGTTTTACTGGCTCGGGAAAAAAGAAATAGGAGCACATATGTGATATGTGCGGGACCGAGAATAATGCGTGTATGTGATACCGTATTCTATTCTCGCGACTTTTATATCGGTCGGTTATATATGATATAGCTGGGTTATCGAATCAATTGTTGATTCGATAAGTCGATACATTGGATGTTAGTCGGTTATATGTGATATAGCCGGATTATTAAGTCAAGTGTTGATTTAATAATTTAGTGTATAATTGTATATTTTATATACTAATTTACATTAACTAACATTTGCTCACTTAAGCATTTTTTTCTCACTTGTACACAACTTAATATATATGTGTGATATATATATATATTTATTTGTGTTTTCTTTTTGTATCATGGTTGTTGATACAACATACATAAGTGTGTAAGACATACACCATTCTATTTTAAATGGTGGGTTATAATTATTTAAGGTAATTACAAATTAGTGGAGCTTTTGTCACAAGCATGAAGCTTGTAGAAGCTTGTGGATTGCTTTGACAAAATCCACTCACTTTGTTTTTACTTTAGATTTTTATTAACCTAACCATTTTGGATTAGCCATGGTTATGTCTCTACATGAGTTAGTATATGATACTCACTCACCATGGTTCACTCTCTTACTTGATCATTATTCTCATCTCATTTTAGTTCATCTTCTTCCTCAAGCTCAAAAAGCTTGCTAGGGTTTTGATTAAGTGAGAAAGCAAAAGTGAGAAAAGAAATTCTAAAGTGAGCCCACTTCCTATTTCATCATCCACTACTAGACTAGTACTTTAGTTAAGGGTGTTTGCTTCACTAATTCTCTAGTTAGTGAAGTAGAAGCTTGTGCTAGTATTCCCTCGACGTAGATCATCTTCGGCCTCGAAGACTTCAAGCAAGATCGCTCATTTCTCTACGCGAGGCCATGCAAGAGTCCGGGAGTTCGACGATCGCAGCGAAGGGACTACTACAAGGAGCTTATGAAGTGAAGGACCGATCTACAAAGGTTGTATTTCCTTTTTCACTTATATAGTAAATGGTTTACTTTGTTTCCGTATTATATTCTACTTAACGATTCTAGTTTAGAGTTCTTTTTAACGGCAAATTTTTGAAAATGCCATGGACGACGCCTCCCGAAACCTTGCTGCCGTCGATAGGAACCCTACAGTGGTATCAGAGCCTAGCAAGGAAATTATACGGATAATATTAGATTACAAATACGAAACAAACTCCGAAACTTGAAACCCTAATTCTATGTTTCTGTTGATTTTAAAACGAGCTCCAAAAATTTTCCAAACAAGTGCAGAATCTTCTATGAGCAAACCTAAGAGCATGGAAGAAACTTGGGACCCTGTGCTCGGATTTGGACCAAGCACATGGGCTTCAAAACCGAGGATGCCGGCCTGGGCATGTCCCCTGAGTCCCAAATTTTTTTCTTGCTCTGGCCTCTGGGATTTGGGGTTTCAGGTGTTGTTTATTTTTGCTACTTTTTCATGTGATGATTAACTCAAAGCAAAGGCAACTCGGAGTGTTTCGTAGTCGTAATTTTAACAGTTTTTAGGTAACTATAGACGTTGTTAAAAAGTTCAATCGGATGTCAAATACCCACTTTAACCCTTTCCAGAAAAATTTCCAAGTGTTGGATTTTTCCCGTAGTTAAAAAGATTTCAAAGATCATGCAAGTTATGCGATGGACCCTCTAGAAGAACAAAACCTTAACTCGATTATGTGACCGCCAGAACCGCCACTGAACCCTCGGGTTTGTGGTGGTTCAGCGGTGCCATATGTGAGACGTTGGTTTGGCCCTTCTACGGCTGGTTCATTGGTACTGTGACGTGTGCTGAATAACTTTAAAACTACGCTCAAGTGTTGAGCTTTTTGGGTAATTTTGGGTGTTTAATGATTCGATTGGAATGTTTAACATCTTCTAGTTTTCTCTGTGATGTGATAACATATGATGTTGTGTGCTGCTGGATATGTTATATTGGATCGCCGTGTTTTGAATAGCCGGGGGTTTTATGTGAGATGAGAGTTTTTATTTTCATTCATGTAAAATTAAATTGTGTGTAATATTCTTTTATTGGGCACTTCCGGGTTGAGGTTGATGTCGCCATTGATGTATATTATTTACTTTTCTGCATTAGGATAGACCCAAGGAGGAGAGCACAAGTAACCAGGTTCTAGAGTCCAGTAGGAGACCAACTCGAGGAGTCAAGTCCGGGTCTCCTAACTCTAGAATTGGTAGGGTTGCTTTCCGCTCTCGTAGGAGTCTAGGGGTGTGGGTTTGGCTATTCATCGCGACCATGGAATCCGTGTTTTATAGAGGCTCAAAATAAAACACGGACCTCCTAGTATATCCAATATTTCATATGTTTCTTCTGCTGCGATATCTGTGATGTGATCATTTGATATGTTGAGATGGATATTGTATATAGTATATATGATATATTATATAGACGTTACTTATGTTTTACAACCGTGCTAGCCCTACCCCGCTCTGCCGTTAGTTACCTAACCTAACGGTGCATGACGGGACATCGAGGCGAATGCGGATGGCATATGTATACGTCGTATTTATCTGTGATGTTTAGGTGACTTAAATGATGGGACCTCATTAATATGATTAATGAAAGAAAATAAACCTTAAAGATGTTGTAGAATCAAATTTTTCAAAAAGGGTAGCTACAGTTTTGCTTTGCATAGTGATATATATGATATATCCCACACCTTATTCGATGAGAAAAGAGCCGAGATCCCTTCACCGGGAATGACCTCTTTAGCAAAACTGGCAGATGCTACAACACTCGGTTTGTCTTTTGATTGCTTTTGGAGTTTTGCTTTGCATAGTGATATATATGATATATCCCGCACCTTATTCGATGAGGAAAGAGCCGAGATCCCTTCACCGGGAATGACCTCTTAAGCAAAACTAGTAAAAGCCTCAAAAACACTCCTTTTCTAAATTCACTTGTTTCTACAACGATATCAAGTTCATTACGCAATAGGTTTTCATAAAAACCTGTCGTAGCCCTCCGTCATTTCAGATAAGTCCTACTTAGTATTAGTGCTACATTTGTTGGCCTGCGTCAAGGCGTAGTGTGCGGTAGCTAACCAGTATTTATCTGCTTATGCATATGATGCAAATTAGATTAGGGTAGTCGTGCGACTTTGTTGGCCTGCGTCAAGGGTCGTGCGGGTGGGTTTAATTCAATCAAGAAATGACGGGTTGAACTTGACTAGCGCACTATGGTTTGTTGGCCTGCGTCAAGGTCATTGGACGCTAGGGGCAAAACATTATCGGGAATTTCAAGTGTTGAAATTTGTAATGAGATTGCATACCTTCTATGAGATAGTTGGATCCCGATACCCACTGCGAGTAATTGTTACTCCTGGGAGAGTTTTACACAGGATAATTAGCCAATCAAGTAGGTGTCTAGAAAGGTGACAATGGGGTTATGCCACGGGGAACCTCTTTCAAAGTACCGACACTGGCCTGGCTGAAAGATTGGCGAAATTGTAGGGTGTAATTAATCCCGGCTAGTTTTTCCTTTTAGGGTTTGAAGGAAGATTTGATAAAAACAGTGGGAGCCATCCTGATTAGATAAAATAATAATCAATCTGATCTTGCAAGAGCATACGCTAAAGTGTTTTCTTCTCTCTCTCTCCAGGTAGCGACCATATCATGCCTTAATCAAGATAAAAATATGGATGTATTGACCGAACCCACATGTTATACTGTGCTGGGGAATGTTGGTTCCGTTCTTTCTTATAAAAGTTATAAGACTGAACAGGATATAGGGGAATACCAGGATTCCCTTGCCACTCGAATGAAGAAAGTACATGATGATGCATTTTCTTCGGGTGTGTTCGTTAAAGAGAATTGTTTCTCCATTTGCTCTACGTCCCGGGTATTAGATACCAGGTCAGGATCCCATATATGTAATCAGTTACATGGGCTGAGAAAAGGTAGAGAACTTGGAGAAGGTGATAAAGACATAAGGGTTGGAAATGGTGCAATTGTTGCGGCTAAAACCGTTGGGGAATATCACCTTGTATTACCAACTGGTAATACATTGATTCTGAACGAATGCTATTACATGCCGAACCTGATATGCAACATTATATCGGTTTCTTTGTTGAGTAAAGATGGATATAATTTTGTATTACAGGATAATGTTATGAACATTTTCCTGAACCAAAAGTTGGTAAGATCAGGCACGTTGTGCAATGACATTTATGTTCTAAATCAATCAACAGTTCTGAGCATAACAAACACACACAATAGGAAGAGTTCGGAAATGAACGAATCCTTCTTGTGGCATTGTAGAATTGGTCATATTAATGCGACACGGCTAGCTAAATTGCATAAGGATGGATATTTGAATCCTTTCGAGCTTTCATCTTATGACACTTGCCAGTCATGTCTCAAAGGCAAGATGACCAAAACTCCATTTATAGGACACAGAGAAAGAGTTACGGAACTCTTGGAACTGGTACATAGTGATGTATGCGGTCCCATGTCTACACATGCCAGGAATGGTTCTGTGTACTTCATTACATTCATTGACGATCTCTCTAGATTCGGATATGTGTTCCTGATGAAACACAAATCAGAAGCTTTTGAGAAATTTAGAGAATATAAACAAGAAGTCGAGAACCAAACCAGGAAAAGTATTAAAATCCTTCGATATGATCGAGGAGGTGAATACTTGAGCAATGAATTCCTGGACTTCTTAAAAGAGAATGGGATTCTCTCTCAGCTAACTCCTCCATATACACCACAGCACAACGGTGTATCGGAACGGAGGAATCGCACCCTATTAGATATGGTGCGCTCTATGATGAGCACAGCTGAGTTACCTATTTCCTTTTGGGGGTATGCACTGGAAACAGCTGCAGACCTATTGAATATGGTTCCCACAAAATCTATGCCAACCACTCCATATGAGATATGGAAAGGAAAGAGACCATATCTTAATTATGTTAAGATATGGGGTTGTCCGGCATATGTAAAAACGCAAAATTCGGACAAACTCGGGGCAAGGTCCATTCTGTGTAAGTTTATTGGATATCCCAAACATTCGCGCGGGTATATTTTTGACCACACCGAGGAACAAAAGGTGTTTATTTCTCGACATGCCACCTTTTTAGAAAAGGAATTTCTTGAAAAAGAGATTAGTGGCAAGGAGATAGAACTGGAAGAGGTTCCAGCAATACAGACCATGCCAGAAGATTTGGTGGAACCGGAGGATTTGGTAGTTCCCGATGAACCCCGGCCACTCCACCGATCTAGTAAGGTTCCTCACCTACCTGAGAGATACTACGGTTTTCTCATGGATGGTGGGAGCGAGGATTGCATCATGGAGGATGATGACCCAACTAGCTTCGAGCATGCCATCACGAGTGGTGACTCAGTGAAATGGCTGGATGCAATACGGTCCGAGATGGAATCTATGTACACCAACAAAGTATGGACTTTGGAAGATGATCCTGGAGGGGTAAAATCCATTGGGAGCAAGTGGATCTTCAAGAAAAAACTTGGTGTAGATGGGAAAGTGGAGGCTTTCAAAGCTAGACTTGTTGCAAAGGGTTTTCGTCAACGACCAGGTGTCGATTATGACGAAACCTTTTCTCCAGTGGCTATGCTTAAATCCATCCGGATCATGCTTTCCATCGCTGCATATCATGACTATGAAATCTGGCAAATGGATGTTAAGACCGTCTTTCTAAACGGTGATTTAGAAGAGTGCGTGTACATGACTCAGCCAGAGAGCTTCATAGCTAGTGGGAGCAGCGGGAAGGTGTGCAAGCTGCTTAAATCCATTTATGGATTAAAGCAAGCATCGCGAAGTTAGAACATCCGCTTTGACGTCGTTATCAAAGAGTTTGATTTCGTCGAAAATGTAGATGAACCTTGTATATACAAGAAGGTGGCAGAGAGTAAGGTTGTCTTCCTCGTATTGTACGTAGACGACATACTCTTGATAGGAAATGGCATTCCTATGCTGCAATCAGTCAAGCTCTTCTTATCACAAAGATTCTCAATGAAAGATCTAGGGGATGCCTCCTACATCTTGGGGATTAAGATCTATAAAGATAGATCTAAACAGATACTGGGATTGTCCTAATCCAGGTACATTGACACCATACTAAAGAGGTTTAGTATGGAGGAATCCAAGCGTGGGTTTTTACCCACGATCTATGGACTCACTCTCTCCAAAGAGATGTCTCCCAAGACTGATTTGGAAAGAGCTCGCATGCAAAGGATACCCTATGCTTCGGCAGTAGGCTCTATCATGTATGTGATGCTATGTACCAGACCTGATGTAGCACACTCACTAAGTGTAATGAGTAGGTATCAAGCTGATCCTGGAGAGAGTCACTGGACAGCTGTGAAGAGCATTCTCAAGTACTTACGAAGGACTAAAGAGATGCTCTTGGTGTATGGTAACGGAGAACTCCAAGTGGAGTCCTTTACCGATTCGAGCTTCCAAAGTGATAAGGACGACTCTAAGTCGCACTCGAGATTTGTCTTCACCCTTTACGGAGGGACGGTAAGCTGGAAGAGTTCCAAGCAGGAAACCGTGGCAAACTCGACGATGGAGGCTGAATACATCGCTGCCAACGATGCAGCCAAAGAGGATGTCTGGATCAAGAAGTTCATAACTGTACTTGGAGTGGTTCCATCCATTAAGGATCCAATACCTTTGTATTGTGATAACAATGGAGCGGTGGCTTTGGCCAAGGAACCCAGGTCCCATCAGCGATCCAGGCATATTCTGAGGCGGTATCACCTGATCCGGGAGATAGTTGATTGATCAGTCGAAAATAATGTATTTTTAACACGTCAATTTCCCTATCTTTTGCATTCATCTAGAGGTGTTCGATTTGCATATAGCACATATTAGCAAAACAGTCGTAAAATGTCAGATTGCATGTGTTAGACTTTAAAACCGGCATTTCTGGGGAAATTGACTGTATTTCATAGCATGGCATCATTTCTATATTGTGCAACTTGTGTTTCGAAGTCTGTGCAGGAAATTTCAAGAGAACGGTCAAATTTACATAACAGTGCTTCTAAAGATTGCGCCAACTCAAGGATTTGAAATCTGGAAATGATCTAGAAGTCATTCAGGGAATAAACATATCAGAAAGTACACCCGAAGACAGAAGAAGACAGTGCCTGAAGTTTCAAGCTCTGAGTCAGCCACATGGCCGCGGTCCGCGGCCGGAGCCGCCTTGCGCCGCGGAACCGCGGCGGCTTGGACACGTCATCATACAATTTCAGCTGCAGAACTCTTGTTTCAGCTCCTACACTTCAGAAAGACATGACATTTTCCAGAAAGCTCGTAAACATTCTGCCAGATCAGCAAGCCCTAGAGTTCTAAACTAAACACCCCAAGCTTCCACAACAAGCTTCACCCTAACTCCATTAAGAGCCTAGAACCTTCTCCCTAACCTCCTAGCTTAAGGTAGAAGCTAAGCCCCTAACTAACTACTTCTAGAAGCCTCACCCTATAACAAACTTTTGGAGGGAAATTCAAAATTCAAAATCCTAGACCTAGGGTTTGGGAAACCTATAAAAAGACCCTAGGCCTCTCTTGAAAGGGCTAATCTTTGGTTGTTCAATAGCTTTTTCTTCAATCTCCCCCATTTTCTAACACAAGTCGAGTGACACGACTTGTGCCAAACCCTAACCCTAATCCAAACTCCAAATTCAAGATCCTTTGAGTTATAGCAAGCAAGTCTTCAACCAACCTTTAGAAGCGAAGCCGGACTTCAACGGAGCACGAGATCCAAGCCGATCCACGACTCAAGGAGCCGAGCGATGCAAGATTCAACGATCAAAGTTCCTTCCTCTTGTAGTTCTTGAGAGTTGTAACTAATTGTTGATATAATAAAGGTGAAGATTCTTTAAACTTGCTTATATTTCAATTCGAGCATTTTGATTCATATTCAATTCTTGAATGTATTCTTCGTGATGATGCTTGAGTAAAACTCCGCTCGTGGAGGAATCGAAACGATTGTAGAATGATGATGTTGACGAATCTTTAAACGTTTTCTTAAGTCTTATAACAATTGTAAATTCTTGAAATCGAGTGATCGATGATTTAGATCGATGCGAAATGCATTCTTGAGTCTTTTCGCACGATCTAGAGATCAACGATCAATCATTCGATTTCCTAGAAGCTATCTTGTGAATGTGATTCATCGAAAGGACAAAGGATAGGATGAGGAACCCTAATTCTTCGCAATATCCTTGATCCTCGATGAATCTACATCAATTTAGCATCAATTTGTTAATGGATAAGAAATCGTAATATCAAATCTTCTTCACATCTACGATCTAATCGATTCCTACGAGCCTTACTTCAAATCTTGAAACCTAAATCTATTAGAATTCTATCTTTCGTGATTCTTGATGTTTATCGTTTTCTTGATTCTTGATTTGATTTAGTTGATTCTTGAACTTCATCGATAAAAATCTTGAATCGTTTTGCTTTTCTTTTCTATTAAATTTTCGATTCAAACAAAACAAAAATACGAACGAATCGCACAATCCCTGTGGACGATCCGCACTTACTAACGCGCTACAAACCGATACCGTTATTGATTGCGGTCAAATATTTTTGGTTGTGATTTCTATACAATTTTCTAAATACCGACACATCCTAAAATGATCAATCAAATGGCGTCGTTGCCGGGGATAGTGCGTTAATTCGTTCTTAATTTGAAATTTGAATTGAAAGATTTATTCCATTACAATTTTGTGATCAAAATTCGCGCAAAATCTAAACGTGTTGTTGTGATTTGATTGCGAGGAATTCTGGAAGCTGTGGAGGAAGTGAAATTTTTTTCAGATAGTTCCAGAGAGCTAAAGGAGTGAACAGCAGCTTTCTGTTGAATTTTGGTGCATTGAACAACACCCACCACCGCGATTCCGAGGCATAAGCCTCCCATTGCGGCGGTTCCGCGGCCTCCTCAAGGCATTACGGCACCAAATTTGCTCAGGTAATCTCTAACTTTCTTATCTCTCTCCAAATCTGCTCCAATTAACATTTTGTGCAGGTTTCTTTGCAAAAATCACAACGCCGCAAAAAGCAAAATTAAATTGTGCGTGTTTTTGATTTTGTGGTTGTTTGCATAATTAATACGGACATTAAGGGGCAAAGACCAAATCCAGATTAGGTGGGGAGTTCATTCCCCTTCCTAAGCCCCAAAAATCATAAAATTTGCATCTGTATTTACCCTAATTAACTAAAAAAGATCTAGAGATGACTCTAAGGACCGTCGCGCTCACTTAGGACAAGAGAAGGCCGTGGGCAATTCATTGCTTATCCGCGTTTCTTTTGTGGTGTCTAAGACAAGTGTGTCGAAGGCTAGTGGTTACTTAATTAGGCCCACTACTTACGTAGTGGAGAACCTCCAACTTACCTGGCACTTACCTGGCCATAGGAGAGACAAAGAGGCAGTGGAGGATTTATCCTGCGACTTGTCTTTTGGCAGTTAGGAGCGGTCTAGAGCTTTGACCTAGGTGACCCCTAGAATTAGGGTTTTGCTTGTTGCATTTTGTGATTTGCATCATTTTTTAAAAAAAATCCGTCCATTTTTCAAAACAAACACCAATCATATCATTTCCCCTAATTATAAAGTCACGCTGCCACTTGTACTAACCCTTTTTAGTACAAGATAGGCTGGACACGGGATTCTAGTGCCCGTTTAGTCCGCGTTCCCCCGATCGATCCAAAAGTCGGTATTTCTACATTTACCTCTTCTTTACCCACCACCACACCCATTTCGATGGACGATTCTCCATCGAATTTCTTTACCACTACTCTGCCGCCGTCTGTTGGTGCGCAGAATCCACCCCGCATCTCTCTCTAAGAAAGGTGCTATCCTACACGAGGTCCCCTTTCCACCTGTCTTTCCATTCCACCAGCCAACGGGGAAAATTTTGAAATTAAACCCCAATACATCAACCTTCTGCCAAAATTTCACGGTCTCGAGTCTGAAGACGCATATGCCTTTATCACAAAATTTGAAAATGTATGCGCAATGATGGGTACCTCACAGCTTTCTATGGATGTTATGCATCTACGTCTTCTCCCATTCACCTTGTGCGATATAGCCGAGAAGTGGATGTATAACACAACCGCACATTCCATCTCAAATTGGGGAGAATTCGTCAAAGCATTCCTTAAGAAATTCTACCCACATCATAAGACAGCTCGAGTCCGTAGCGAATGAAATCAAATCACCCAGCTTCCAAATGAACCATTTTCAAAATGTCTTGAACGCTTCAAGGATCTGTTAGTCCAATGTCTGTTGGAGATAGTGCCTTCAGAGTCAATTATTGGATCACAGGCACGTGATTGCAATGATTGAGGGAGGACCTATCCCGGTAGGACAGTCTTACTCAAGATGATAGTATGCTATCTGGTTTATCTTTATCATCGTGTACTGCTTTAGGTGACCTTACGAGTCGCTATTGCACGTTGATAGAGCCCCTAGGATTCTTGCTTGACTACCAGCAGTATGAGGGCGATCATATACGTGGGAGCTGGGGTCTATAAGCACATCCTTAAAAGGTCCCTAGTCATGGGAGTTTCGAGACAGGGCATCGATACTCCAGAGTAAACTAGTGTATACAGTCGAGACCCCGACGAGGGGCGGTGGCCGGTCTCACAAGCCACTGGTATCAGTTGGTTCACCTAAGATGTATACAGGTGCTCATTGGGTTATGAGTACACCGGACATGACTCGCCGGGAACATGCTAGTTGGTATTATACCTGATGTCAGATAGCAGTTCCCTGGTGACATGTGTACAGGTTAGTTCATCGACCTGAGATCGTCATTTGTCTCGTGTGAGTTCCCACTGTGCTTTGATTACTACCCTACCACGCTCAAAGGAGACGTGCAAACAGGTTTTAGTTAGGTACAGTCCCGAGCCACATGGAGGCAGTGAGCGGATCTGCAGGGGTTCGTCTCTCCCGGTATTGGGGGTGAGGTCGCGCTGTGTCTAGGAGAGCCAGTACATGAAAGTCCTTGGCCAAGGCAGGAGATTTACTGGTAGGTATTCCAGTAGTATCTCAGGGTGTTCTGTACTACACTCCGACACGACTTATACCACTTTTGGGGGTCTGACTTTTACCAACCCCCTAGGCCCGCCATGCGATGCTCATAGACGAACGGACCGGACTGTACGGATAATGTCACTGACAGGCTCAGTAGGGTGTCAGGATGAGTTCGCTCATCGACGTCCCTTTTGGTCAATACCTGGTAGCCCGTTACGTATTGGCTAATACCTCTGACGTGCTAGTGGTTAAATCCACAGCCAAAGTGTTGACGAGTCTTTAAAGTCCCCCATAGACCAGTTTCTCAAGTTTTGGGCGAAACGCTGTAGAGGCCGTATGGAGATATGGCAGGGTTCGATCAGATACGCGCGGTATTGCACGGATCATGATCGGAAGGATTTTACTAGTGGGCTTTGGTTTAAGCCGGATCCTAGTATTGTACAGTGTAGATTTTGTCTCTTTGCATTTGTATTCAGTGGGAATACAAATGCGGGTATGTATATACAGTCGCGGGGTTTTCCTGTAATTTATTACGGGATCAGTTTTCTGAAGTTGCCAGTTTGCATTCCGTTCCGACTAGTTTTCCTTTGTTCCTTCTCGGCCGGACTTTTCCGATGGAGGGGTTATTTGCAAGTGTGCAAATAAGTTTTGTGGAGGGGTTTTCTTGCTTTTGTGGCTTCATGATAAGACTATCATCATGAGATTCTTTTTTGGTCTCTTCCATTGCATTTATTATGATGGATTGAGATTAGAGTTGGATTTGAAATGGGTGTGACTATTTTCTTATCTTTATCTTAGCTTTTCTTCTCCCATTTTATTTGATTCCTTTTTTCCCACCATGATTGGGGGATGGCCGGCCACTTAGAGAAAAGGGGAGAATGAGGTTTCATTTGTGTAAGTCCATGCTACCTCTCCCGGTACTTTCGGGCATGCGGAATTTGACGAAAAACAATTTTCTAGAGGTGGTAACATGGACTCAAAACCGGATCTTTGTTAAACATCTAACTAACAACCTAACTAGGAGTTGTTAACTACTCGGTTAGGGGGTTATACCTTTCTTTCTTGAACTCCTTCGTCTTCAAGCCTCGATGGTTGTCCGGATCGGCTTCACCCCGTCGTCTCCTTGCGCCGAAGATCGATCCACCTCGAAAGCTTCTACCTTTGGCTTCTTCTTCGATCTTTGAAGAAACTAGTTCACTTGGTTTGCTAAACCTTGTGAACTAGAGTGAGTAGAGAAGAGTGTGTTGGGATTTTCTCTATGGTTCTTGGTTCTCAACACATGAGACAAGTGAACCATAGACTAAAGAGAGGGAGAGCAAGAGGAAGAAGATGAGAGCTCAAGAACACAAGAGAGAGAATGAAAAATGATAGAATGAGAAAGACTTTTCTCTCTTGGCTCTCATAATCCAAACCCATCATCACAAAAATAGTAATCAAGTATTATGTAAATGGTTTAAGCTACAATAGTCATATCATTTCATGCACTCATTTCTCACAAGAGAAACAAGCAAGTAAAAAGTCTTTGCCATGAAATGATAGTCATTGTCATCATGATGGTCAACTAGTCAAACCTAGTCAACCGGTCAACAAAGTCAACAAGTCAACAAAGTCAACCCCTCAACAACCATGTCACCATAATACTTAATTAATATTATTGTTAATCATATATCATATTCTCATTAGGGTTGAGCAAAAAACTCAATAGTCAACAGTCAACAACCCTAATGAGAATCCTCCGCCTCTGTTTCTCCGTCAACTGTGCATACATGTCACGACCCGAAAGTACGGAACATGACCGGCACTTAAACTACGAACGTCTCGAGACGTACGTAATCTAAGTAAACCGAAAACCCAGAAATCCAAACCAAGAAAAGTAGTAGAGTGAAGGAAAACCAATTTAAAATCAAGTAGCTTTAATAGCATAAGCCGAGTTATGCGGTTTTAAAAACATCAAGTATTTCCTGAAAATTTCGGCAGAGTCTCCTTTGTAAATACTGGCTCCCAAACGGGATACAACATGAATAGTATACGAAATCAATAAAAAGGCATCCCCAAGCGGGAGCTAGCTCTTCGTCAATCGACGGTCACAACCACACAAGCAATATAATATACAACGCCAACGGCGAGGATCAAAATTCAAAAGGAAACTCAAAACCATAAGAAAACCACAGAAATATAACGCGCGACTCTAAGGTCGAAGGAATAACATCACTGGTCTCTATCTCAAATAAATACATGTTTTGGTTCATGGAACTTCTAGATACAACAGAATAATGATATACAAGATATAATGATGGGTGCGATAAAAATAAACCCACCTACTAGCAAATCACCCGGAAATGGAAAGAGTGCCAGCAAGCCGTAATGAAACCTGTACGGCGAAACCTGCAAGAACTGTGGCACAACGGGGGTGAGTTGCCAACTCGTGAGTAGAAAACATCTACGCACAGAAATCGCATAAATAACGCAACCTAGGTCAATTGATCATAATATATCCTCAAATATATGCATAACATGCAGCCTATAACAATGGCTAGGGTAAATATCTAACCTGGGTGTAATCTCATGTGCCTGTGTTAGTGCCTCAGGTAGCAATATAACATATGAATGAGGTATGAATGCATGAAAACAGAATACATGTAAATGAAGAAACTGTTTTCATAATTTAGTGAGATTTCCTTGTATTTTTAAAATAAGGTATCATAATGAAATCAGCATAAAACAGTGCCTAGCATCGGCACAAAACGTAATCCCAAAATCTCGATATCTCTGTATCACATTCTCTGTACCTCAATATCTCGAAATATCAATGTCCCAATCACAATATCTAGGGCGCCGTCAGTCCAGACCGGCCCCTACCATCCATCTCAAGACCACGACGGTATCCTCCGGATATCCGACGCATCGGGTAAAATCACCGGTAGGTAGTGCTCCCCTGCCAGGCTCACATCGTCATCATCACGCGCTTCTTGCCCCGGGGTACCTTACCGGGTCCACCATGTACCCGAAACGGTTCATCCGCCTCCTCGAATCGGGTCTCGAAATCCATCAGCAAACTCATGGTGGACGACTCATACATCATGTGAAAAACCGCACTTTTTATTTTAAAAGAGCGAAATCAGTTTATATAAGTTTTGCGGTTTTCCCCCCAAATCCAGAAAGTTTCATGGAAATCCGAATCCAAATCATCAATAGCATGTAAAACCATGAATATAGGCATAACAATGAAAAACAGTATGCATGAAGTGACAAGTAATAATTACAATGTTAAGCTGGCATATAAGGTAGGTACTCTAATATCATGTCAAATTACTAACTAACAAGCTAAGTCAAGCAATAATATTTTCTAAGGTGTACGTGACATGGCAATTACCGATGAAGATGTGTGTGAGCCGGCAAGTAAGTGTACGTGGTACATACGCATCATCGGTAATGGTGCTGGTGTCCTAACAATATGATATCAACATTGCAATAAGAAATTATAACATAAGTATGCGATGCGAAGCGAACCACAATAATAAGCGGAAGCTGAATACTAGACGCAACTGTAACTAACCTGCATTAATCTAATATAAGTCTTACAAATGGTGCCTTTTGAAATAACACGAATCATGGGGTTTTGAAAATAGGGGCTACGGTGTTTTTATGAAAAGATACGTCTTTTGAAATATCCGTAGGATCCCTTGGGCTGTCTTTTAAAATACCCACGATTCGTTAGTTTTTGAAATATGTAAGAAGTCTAATCTAATCTAACAACTATACTAAACTATACGGCTGAACTAACAAGCTGAACTACAGGTAAGGAAACCGCCTATCATCTGAGTCGATACATATACATACCTGTATATGTATAGTCGGTGATCCCGCCTCAATAATATCATATCTATAACCAGACATCCCAAGTCAAGAGTGCGGATCAATCATCAATATATAGCTCGTACGTAAAACCGTCGTACGGCATCCCAAATCTGGGTACGGGTCAAAATCATATTCATCACACTATTCATCCGGTATCCTCTTTATCAAAGATCATGGTCTAAGGTACTGACCTATGTCTAATACAATACTAATATCATCAATATAGTCATGATCTGACTACAGATCGACAATCTCGTACAAACCGATACTGTCAGCACATAGCATCATCAAGGGGTATACATCGCCCAATACAGCCTAGGATCAATATCCTAGCATATCATGCCTCATATCACGATCACATGTTGACCATTTTATTTATAACACTATTCACCCATATCGCCGCCCCAAGATCCGCTATAAAACCAGGACGTACCTCAAGTACGAATCCTGCCCTATCACCGATATCACAACCACAAAACAAATCTCATCGACTAAGCTCAATCCCAAGTATCATCCTCAAATCCGTATGTGAACACATGTCCCATACCCATGTGAACACATAACTATAAAGAATCCCATGAGCACATATAAATAGGAATGTATGCAAGTATGTATGTGTGTATGTGTAGTGCAACACTACCCTAGGGTTCGCAACACTAAAATAATCCAACACACCAATATCCATCCTAAACATCGTTATTAATCCCAAATAGCATATAATAATTGTTGGTGTGTATACGCATCCGTATACACCACCACGGACTGCGGGGGTGCTATACGCCATCCACCCGACTTCTCCCCGTAGATATAAATCTACTCACCTGGTCCTCGCTCGCCGGTGCCGACGTCGCCACGCGCTTGCTTGTCGTCTCGAAGTCCACATGGGGTACCTACATATCATAACGCACCGTATCGCATTAAAATCCGACTCATGACCAAAACGACTCACGAATCCCACATAGGTCAAAACCTATGGTTCGCTCTCTCAAATCAACCCAAAACCCTCGACATCGGCGTACAAATGCCGAGTGATCGAGAAAACACAAACGCGCCATTCGTGGTTTCACAACCCACAAAATATATATATATAAAATAGGGTTTACTTCATCAAAACTTCAAATTCGCTTTAAAAGCTATTTTCCCGAAACTCTAGTAAGCAAAATTTAACCGTTTTAGTACAAAACTTGCTATTTAAACAAATCTAGCGGCCGCAATGTTCACTAATTAGCTTAATTAGGCTACATAACTTTAACTAGATTTTATCACACTAAACTGTATTAAACCAAATTTTTTAGTTAGCATAAAAACCCAATTTTAACCATTTCGAAGCAACAATCCACAAATCCATAACTAGACTAGGTTTTGCATGCTCTAAAATGTTGATCTACACATTATATAGCGAATAATGTGATAAAAACTCTAACCATATTTTAATCTCATATTTTCGAATTAAATCTAAAAACCTAGTTTGCAACAATTAAGCAATTTGGACAAATTAGTTGTAACAATTCGAAATTTAGCAATTAGGTTAGGTTTTAGCATACTAAAGATGTGAAACCGCACATCACAACCAATCTCAAGTGATCAAACCCTAGCTCCAAATCAAAACTCTCACTTGAATTTCAAAACCCTTTCTTTAGATTTCAACTTTCAATTAAACCCATAATAAAACACCTAATTAGCTTGGATTACAACAATTATTAACAAGGTAACAATTAGAGTAAGATTGTACCTCACAAAACTAGAGAGCTAGCATGAAAATCTTGGTCTCCAAAATGGCTTCTTGCTTCATGAATCCAAGCTAGATGGGTCATGGAATAATGGGTAGGATTTAAATTAGGAGATTAATGAGGTTTTATATGGATTTTTGAGGCATTTTGTGATGAATTTTGTAGTGAAATGAGAAGGAGAAGATGAGGGCGGGCTGCAGCCATAGGGCTCGGCTGAAATGGGAGAGGGGATGAGTGAGGAAAGAGAGAGAGAGAATGGGGTTTTGTGGCAAAAGTCAAACAAAACCCATACCCCAAAGTCAACTCTTATACACTTTTTTCTTTGTTCATTCTTCTTTTTTGTTGTATGCTTGGACTTTTCTTTTCACAAGTGGGGAATTGGGGCAGCAAGGGTTCGGCCACAATGGAAGTGGGGGTGGGTGAGTGTGGGTGTGTGTGTGGGATGAGGGAAAATGATAAATATTATACCCCAAATCTCCATTTACACTAAAAAAAAACCTCTTTTTTTCTTCTATAATTTCTAAACCGTTTTGGCAAACGATTTCGTTTCAAAAACCACATGATAAAATTTTATTTAATGTGTCATGATGCACAAAATTTGTTTCAACTCATTCCAATTTGTAATTTTCCCTAATTAAATATATTAGTGACGGCTTAAAATAATATTAAAATAATTAATTTCGGAAAAAAATTTAGAAAATTTGAAATTTCATCAGTGGCTCAATAAACACCAAATACTAGCAATTACATAGCTAGAATATGTATATTTAATTTTTATAATAAGATATTTGTATTGACTTTTTACATAAAACCCCCCTTATTTTACCAATTTTCCAAAATTTCACCGAAACGATTTTCAAAACGCTACAATCTTCCCCCCTTAAAGAAATTCGGTCCCCGAATTTAAATTCAAACTCCCCCCGAATACAAAAACATCTAAGCAAAATCATCAAGCCGTCGGGGCTTCGAAACCATAAGTACATAATACGCATCATGGCGCAATGCATGCGCATGAACAATGAGCATATAACTCAAAATCAAACTCCGTCAAGCATCCCGCCATCATTGGAGTCATGGTAAAGACACAATGTCAAATCCAATACAAAACCAATATGCTATAATCGGAACTACACACGTAAATATCAAATCTATATATGTAAATATCATAAAAACGTCCTGCTCTATAGGAAAAATCAATCCCAAAATACGCGTATGAGTACTACGTGCGTCTGGTACGCACGGAAATCAAAATCCAAATATGTGTCATACATATGCACAAAAACAACATCCAAGTGCATCGGGTGTGCATGAAACATCTGTCGTAGGCAACATGTGTGCCTGACAGCAAAATCAGGTGCATCTGACATGCACGAAAAATCTCGATTTAGTGCATCTGGTGTGCACCAAAATCACATCTCAAAACGTGCGCCCAACATGTGCGAAAATCCAAGGCAGGTGCATCCATCATGCACGAAATCATGAAATCCAATATCAAGCGCCGAACATGCGCAAAATCAAATCAGGTGCACAAAACAAATATCGAGTATCACAATCGAAATCGAAGTCCAGTGCTTCTAAGTGCACAAAAGGCGTATCACTGCACTGCAAGCATATATAAACTATACAGAGTGCAGGAACCAAATCGTGTGCGTGCATACGCACAAAATCAACTCAAATGTCTAAAACCGTAAAATCACAAACATGTGAAACCCAAGCACGAAAACAATATCAAGTGCAACACTGTGCAAAGATCGTAAATCCTCAATCATCAAAATCAAATCATTCGAATAAATCACCCAAAACCTCGAAATCAATAATGGCGGCATAGTACCGCTCAAGCGCATCCTCTAAGAATCTCGGGCCAACTGTCGCGGTCACTAGTGGGACGTCTCGTCGATGATCATGAACTCTGGCCTGCTGGTGTGCGTAACAATGACCACTCCTGGGTCAAGGTCTTCACTGGGAATTACCAATCTCTCGGTCCATCGGCTCATCGGCCCTGTCAGGTGTGCTAACGGGGATGATCCCGTTCTGGCACTTCTCTGGTCATCTCTCGGTCAATCATCGTGACCACTCGTAAGACAGCATATCACTGGCGTCGGCCTCTGGCTCTCTGAATGTACGTGACACATCTGATCCTGGGTGCAAGTATCATTGCAGCAGTGTCCTGGAAGGAATCCTGCTCACGGTCTCTTCCATGTCTCGTCTCTGCCAACTGTCCGGAAGTCATTGTCCTTTCCTATATCTGCATCTTGCTCTGGAACGACTGCATACTCATCGCGACTCCTTCTGGAAGGTAAATCCAAGTACCATGCCTCGGCATGCGCATCGCATCTTTGATGTCGGCGGAGTGGAACGTCGTCTTATCCAGATCTTGTACGGACCTCTTTACTCCACTTTCTCTAATGT